>VWZY01010538.1:177378-206087 GCA_013399075.1 Chloroceryle aenea | reverse complement strand
AATCTGCATTGTGCTTTATGAGGCTGATCCCTGCGTTTTCCAGAGATGCGCTACACAATGCGGAGCCAGGTACGTCCCGGAGACAGAGCACGCCCTTCGCCGTGAGGGGCCTTACCTGAGCCCCACGTTTGCCCGAGCAATGGGGCTGGGGAGTGGGGCTGTTTGTACCCGATACCTGACTCCGCACAGGCTTCGAAAGGTGCTCGTGGGAACAGAAGGTGGGACTCGCTAGGAAGGAGAAGCAGCACCTAACGCAGAACACAGAAATAAAGGCGACAGTTTCTTTGTCACGCCGTGTGCTGCCCAGATGCTTAGGATTGAAAGGTACCAGGATATCCAAAGACCCCAATGGGTGCACACTGGGATTTTCAGAAACACCTTCTCAGCTCCCACTGAAACCCATTTCCTTTGTATGGGAGACAGCGAGCGCCTATTAAACCAGGTTAGGAAGATGGTCTATTAAATATCCCTGTTACCCGTGCCAGGTATTTCAAGGGCTTTAGGGCATCTGGGGCTTTATTTCCTCATTTTCTGGGGCTAAAATGGGGGAGGCAGGAGAAGCTGCCCCTTGGGATTATGGCTAGTTAGACATCTTGTGTGGGTCTGGCAAAGAGAAAAGTGACTGCAGTGTAAGTGTTCGGGAAGTTGGGGAGGGTGGGGCTATCTAGAAATCTTTGACTCACTGGGGTAACTCCCTGAACACTGGAATTAAATTATTACTCAAAGCAAGCTACATTTTATGAGCAGTAACCTTAGAATTAAATTCTGCATGCATACAGAGTTTGAAACAACCGAAATAAGCATAGGGAAATAAATATACAACACATAATTAAATTATTGGGTGCAATGCAGAAGTCCCTGGGTGATAGAAGAGGTGGGATTATGCAGTGAAGTCAGTTCAGGAATCCATGGATACAAATTTTCTTATTTATACCAACATAATCCTGATTGACATCAGCCTAGATAGAGGAAGAATCAAACCCTGTGTACTGAAGGATCTAATCTTTGGGAAAAGTAGACTGGATTAGAGAGACTGTATCTGCCATCCATCCTTTCACTCCCTGTACAGATTCCCTCACCACCACAGCAGCGTTCAAGATTTTGCCATCACACAGAACAACCTACGTCCATTGTCTTTTTTCCATTCCCTTATCTTCCTTCCTTCCTTCCCCCCCAAAAAAATAGTATGATTTTTTTATTTTTTTTCAAAGTTTTGTTGCAAACACATAATTTCTTTATACAATTTAACCAAGTCTTTGGAGGATACTTATTTCAAGCAGTTAACACCTGACCCCAATTTTTGTGGGTAATTAGTGAGCTAGATAACCACACAAAGTGGGTAATTATTTAGTACCCAAGGGTACTGTACAAGAGGGTAGAGGCTGGCAATGTTAACAAAAGCACATCTCTAATTATTGTATCTATACTGGTGATGTTTTAAGAAGAGTTACTCCACCTAATGATCCATGATAAATCAGTAAACTATTTTGCTTCCCTTAGCATATCTGCGTGCGCTAACCAAGGGCAATATGTGAGGGCAAAGCAAATTGAAGGCCCAACTTTGGAATATGGACAGGTCCCAAGAGAAGCGAGAGGCATCCGCTTGCAGAAGGTGGTAAGACTGGAAGTGTCTGCTCTAGAAGAGCAGAGCCTGAGCAGCCACCACTAAGAGCTAACAGGTTGGTTGAGGTGACTTGAAAAGCCGTGTAGGAAGAAGCTTGTGGAGCGTGCCTCGGGGTCTACTTGCTTAGGTAATGGGGCTGAGCTGATGGATCTCTGTAGACAACAATAACCCTAACCACATTTCCACCCAGTTCGGTCTTGCTTATTGAAAGTTGCTCTGAAATCTGCACAAACGAGGCGTCGTGTGCTTGTGCAAGGGCAGGGCTGAAACGCAAGAGAGTAGCACTCGGAGGGGGGACCCAAAAGTTGTATTTAATGGGCTTCAATTACCTGACATCTCCCATATTTACGTTGTAAAAAACACACTGGGAAATGTTATATGCTCAGTTGTTGGGTTTTTTTTTCACAAATTTAAGAAGGAGGAAGAGCTGGAGTATTTTGAAGTTAACACTAAATAAGAAAGATTCAAGTACCAAAAAAAAATATGTTTTTTATCATCAGAGCCATGTGAAAAGAAGTGTTACGGTGGAAAGAGATCCATAATCTTAAACACAGCAGTCACTATCCACTGACCACTGTTTACAGCATTACACACGTACTTAGGCCATCTTCAAACCAGGACATTACGCTCAGTGGAAAAGCACTTTCCTTTTTTAATTGCTTTTATGAATCATCACTAACATCCGGACACTTCATTTAATAGAGTCCAGTAACCTTGTTTTTCAAAGCCTCAAATTCCACAACCTAAGGGCCTCCAGGCTGGTACAAAAAAATAGAGGTGTCGTTCTCTTTTGATCATAGCCATGTATTTAACTTAGCTTGCTGCTTTGGGGTCATTCAAGCGAGGCACTACAGCAGAAAACACAAATGGCAACATCACCTGGCACTGTGACCACCAGGAATTTGAAACTTCAACAGAGGAAGTTTGAGGGGTTTCCACGAATCCTCATATTTCTCTTTTGTTCTGGTTTTATTCGAGTGAAATAAGTGTGACTGAAAGAGGCCCTAAAATTGCTCTCGTATTTAAAAAGGGGCCAAGTCTCTGCAGTCCACTTAGTCTCTGTTCTTATTACCAACGTGAACAGGCTAAGGAGGAAAAGAAAAACCCAAACCCCAGAAATGGGGATAAGTTCAGAGCAGCTGTGAGGTAGACACTTGTCCACTCTGAAATGCACAAGAGGACCGAAGCTTCTTTCATCTGCTACAGGCCATTTAACAATCCAGAAACTTACAACATTTGCCTGCCACCATGCTGAGGTGGGTATAAATAAATTGGTATCCCCTTAACTAATCCTCTTAGGGACCTGCTTTGCAGGAAAAGTTCTTGCAGAAAAGGAGTGAGAGGAAAAGCTGGAAAAGAGAAAGGAAGAGTGAGTTTAATCACAGTAACAGGTTCAAAGGAAGAGGAGACCTTGGTAGGTGCACAGTTATAGCAAAACCAAAGACAAACACCTACTATTTTTTCTGAGACCAAGTGGAATTAGCAGTTTGAAGGAGAAGACACACAGGAGAAGGTACAAATGAATGAAAGGTACAAATTCATCGAGTGAGGCACATTCACGGAAAGCAAAGTTGGGCAAAGGTGTCATGATTTGGGCATTACCAGAACAGTGCTCTGTCAAAGTGCAGAGTTTGACAACTAAAACCTTCTAATTAGAACCTCACTGTTCTGGATACCATCGCCCAATTCTACATCAAGTGGGTGATCAAATCACTTCACCTCTTTCTGCCTTGCTTCCTTATAAATACAGAGCCATCATGACAACACTTACCGTGTCCTCGAAGTGTTTGGAGGTCTCTGGAAGAAAGGTGCTGCATCCAGATTACTTTTGTTATCCTCATTTGATACCCTGTTAGTCAACAGAGAGGATGGAGTGTGGTTGAAGATCATGTAAATTCCCTTTCATCACCAATAATTCCCTTTAACCTGACTCACCCACCAACTTTCACCTCCAAACCCAGTGAGGCATACGTTAGCAAATGGCCTCACCCAAGCACTATCCTGACATCAACACAGCTTAAAAAGGAGCTGTTGTATCTTCTCTCCATCCCCCAGTTCTGCTAACAGGTTTTCTCAAAAGATCTTTGAGCTCCAACTACATCAATTCCTGGATAAACAGAGAACAATTGAAATAATAAGGTGAGAAAGCCATAAAACAGTTCAATCCCAAGTGAGTAAAACAAGGCAAAGGCAAAATGAGGCAGCGCGCTGCTCACCTCCCAGTGAACGGAGCCTGGTGAAAGGCCCTGGAGCACTGCACCGTTTGGTGCCCTTGGTGGAAACCAAGTGTAGGGAAATGGGAAGAGTTCAACAAAAGGCCAGTTGATAGAACAGAGGGATTTGAAAAGAAAGGTTGCAGAGATTCCTTCACCGGATAGCAAAGAATGAAGATGAGAAGTGGGAAGGTAGCACCCAGGGTTATGTGCGTTCTGTCCGCGGGGAGTTACCGACCTGCCCTTAGCCATGGGTTCTCCTCTACACACCAGATTTAACCAGGCTCAGAAACTCAAGGTGCAACTCCAATTTATGGGGATGAAGCCACGCAAAAAAATCTACATCTACTCTTGCATGATTTGCTATTTCCATACCACATAAAGCACCTGAAAAGCCCTCACATGGTTTCAGGTCCACCAAAAGCTTCGAATAAAACTCGATCCACTTAAAACATTAACAAAAGCTCCAAGAACCTTGCTGAATTTACAGATAAATCTAACCTGCTTGGAGCTAGTGACATCATTTATTGAGATCTGAGGCTTCCTACTGAAAGTCTGGCAAATTTTGAAATATTTCAGTTACTAAGTGTTGGAGCTACATTAACACGTTAACCTACAGGGTTGCTACAAAAACTTTCTGTCTGAACAACATATCATGTTTTTAAAAAAAATACTGGAAATTTCAATGGAATCATTGTATGAAAAAGGTGGTGTCCCTCAAACAATTCTTCTTTTCTTTTTTTCTTTTTTTCTGAAAAAGCCAGTAAAAATAATACATGTTGAAGCTGTTCAATTAGAATCTAAACTGCTGAACTCAGATTCAACTTCAGAAACATGCATAAAGTTTAAGGACATTTTGGGAATCTGACCTGGCAGGAAAAGTAGAAAATTAAATTAAAATTAGAAATCCATGCAGAACAAATGGTATTTCAGTAGGAGAGAAGTGCTAGGGTCACACTGTAAGAGAGAGACTGTAATTCAGAGATTGGAGGGCTGCTGCCTGCAGTCCACAGATCTATACCCATCACCTCTACGAATCACTGTGGTCCCTCAGTCCTGCAGCCCATTTCCACTTCTTCCTGACATAACACCAACAGAAACAGGCAATGTAACTGCTGCAGGTACAATAGGAGTTGTGGCTCTGAGCTGTAATTAATGCTTGTAAAGAGCCCTGAGAGATTACAGGGACCTGAAGAACCGCCAAGCACTGGCATCCTTAAATATCTCCCAGACCTCCTGGCAGACTCTTAGCTCTTTATACCAGCACTGAGTTTGCTGGTACTCCAGCTACAGTCTGCAGTTGACACAGTTAAAATAAAAAGTTACACAACACATGAGGGCATATTTCTCTCAAGAAAGCAAAAACCAACTTGTTTCAGCCACTGCTTAAGAATTAACCCAAAAGGCAGGCCACCAAAGTGTTCTCTACAGCTGGGTGGTGGGCTCAAGCCACTGATCCCTGCACAGGGACAGGCAGGAGCTGGCACAAAACCAGCCAGAGGAATCCCAAATCAGTGGTGATGACAGTGGTGAGAATTCCCAAAACCTCTTCTTATTCCCAGCCCTGCCACTCGACGTGCTAAGTGGCTCGGGCAAGTCTCTCCATCTCTTTGTGCTTCCTCTTCTGCCTGCCTTATCTATTTAGACTGCAAGCTCCTGGGGACAGGGAGTCTTCTCACAGGGTGTCTACAGGATGCCAAGCCTTTTAGGTATCGCTGTCAAAGAAATAACAGGCTTGGGCACTTGAACACGGGGGAAGTCTGAAGGCAAGTCTGGTCACCCTTACCTCTTGTGAAACCAGCCACAAAGGTCTTCGTGCACTGGAACTTCTTTTCAGTTGCTTCACTGGTGTTGAGAGTGTATTGAAAATTCAAAAGCCACATATCAAGAGGTATGTGACAGAGAGGATGAACATCAGAGTGCGAAGACGATGCAGTAACCTCTGAGGACTTACGCTTGGCCCATCAGACACTGCTCAGTCTCTGCATGCCAGAAATAGCAGCGGGATGTGAGCGCAGCAGCCGCTCTCCCCGCTCCGGGTGCCAGTCCATCCTTCTGCATCACTTAACGTTGCAGTGCAGGCTCTAGGACGCCCTAAACTTAAATGTAGTTGTTTTCATGATGCAAAAAGACAGAGGAACATTTTTATGAGATACAACATGAAGGAAACAGAACAATCTGGACAGCAGGTAACTTCTTATGGTAATAAAGGGCATTCTTTAATTAGGATTTTTAAAGTGTAATAATGACCCGCTCAAGTTGGTTTTTTGTTTGTGTAAAAATAGTATTAGATTATAAATATTGTCAGGTTTAACTCTGTACAGCTAGTGAACGTGTCAGCATGCAGGTAGTCCACGTGAATCCTTTCTTCACAGAGGTACTCAGTACGCTCACTTGCAATTCCAGTGTGCCACGCACCACGCCTGCCTCTGAACAATTCACATATGATCAGTTCCTCTGTCTTCACAGTACTCCTCATGAAGAACAAGGATCTCAATTTTATAGACATTGAATGACAACAAACAAAGGAACTCATCCGAGATGCCACAGAGAGTCTTTAGCAGAACTTCAGGGTCTGCACCAAGGGCTTAATAAAAAATAAATTAACGGTAGAGCCCGTGCACAGTCTTCAGCCCATTAATAATAAAACAAGACAGGCCCCATGAGCTGAATACAAACAAGAATCCCTCACAGTGGAGAGGATTTTAAAATTACCAAGCTAACTCACCTACTGTCTCAGAGAAATCCAAACTCACGTTTCCCAGCAACAACTCCTGACAGTTATCATGGGAAACACCTATGCCTTGGGTGCCTGTGACCACAGAGAACCACGATTCTGACCCTGGTGCCCACAGAAAGCTCTCCCAGACCAGCCTATAGCTGGGATGATTCAGCAGCAGTGCTTAACTCTCACAATTTGACGTGCACAGGTGGCCAAGCTACAATGGGCTGGCTGCATGGAACAACTGCAGCAGCAGGTCCCAAGTCATTATTCAATCACTTTCCTGCTTAATTGCCATTTTTTAATTACTTGCATGGTAACAACAAAAAGTCAATCTAGCAATGGAAATCCATTCTTTGAACAACTTCTGGCTTCTTTTCTTCAACACTAACTATTGCTATATAAGCCATTCCTGATTAATATGAGGCCCTCATGGGGAAGCCACTGTCTGTCCACTGGTTTGATTTCCTACTGGCAACTCAAGTCCTTAAAAAGTAAGGGCAATAGATCCCTTACTTTATCCTTACAAGATGACAGTGGGGTTTTTTTTCCCCTTGCTATTTTCTTTTAGGAAGATATATTAGCACTACATTTGCTCCTCCATGCGGTGGGATTTCTTAACTAAAAACGTATGTTATATACGTTTGGACTTGGAACCAGAGCTGCATTAGCCTATTAACCATCCACATTTGCTTCAGACTTGGCCAGCCACCTGGAAAACCTGCCAAGACCTTTCTGGCAGCCTTTTCCCAACAGTTCCAGGAAAACATGGAATATTCAAAGAATTTTAGGGCCTCCCAGCTTCGTTTGTCACCACTCTCCTTGCCCACTTAAAACTAAATCACAGGCAAATGGCTCTAATGCCCTATTAAAGATTTAAAAAGGCCTTCTCCACGGCAGGGTATCTGAGGACAAATCTGTGTTAATCTAACATGCAAAGGCTGTGCTGATGTGCAATGCAATGTGGCACGAGGCAGACCAAGAGCTTCGCAACACGTAAGGGAGTTGCTTTACAGACTCTGAACTTCCCAAGTGAATTCTGTCCCGTGTGGAGTTTTTAATCCTCCCTCAGATACCCAGGCAAAGGAGAGATTAATTTTGCCCTCGTTGTTACACTAGCAAATTACCGGCGAAGCCTCAGGCCTGTGTCACATGAGAAGCAAAGGAAAATGTGAACGGTGACGTCAAAATTCACCGCCTTTGTGGGTCTGAAGGCAGTGCTTGAGCAATGCTGCTAAAGATAAGCTGGAGTCCCACTGCCTAGAGCTTGTCTGTGAGCTAACTTAGACTTCAAGGTGACTAACGACACGGTTCCATAACCGAGCTTCACAGGAGGATTCATACTAAGTGGCAACTGGAAGCATTTTCTTTGCAGCCTAAACCAGGATCTAACTCCTTTTAAAGCCATGTCAGGACAAAGAGAAAAATGCTGTTGTCATCGTTGGGAACTAAGTTATGACTAACCAAGAACAAAAAAAGGCCAAACTCACTTGCACAGCTTCTTCTGGTTTTAACATGTAAGAGAAGCATGCTTTAAATAATTTGAAGAGGCTTTTTTATTACACAGGAAAAGCCTCCCTGTGATTTCAGGTGCCAAGGAGTCGTTCTCAACTCCTAGCACTAACTTACGGATCCAACATTTAACCCTTCACTTCAGCATGGATTGAGAGTTCCTGGTTCCCAAGGGCTGACAGAACCACCCCACACCCCTGCACTCAGACTCCACTGGATCATTTCTAGGCACCCCTCAGAACTTCTCGATTCAGTTTTGGTGCAGGATTGACTCACTGCACACAGACTGCCTCTTAGGCTTTCACCTTGCATCCTATCAGTTTAAAAAGTTATCACATGCTTCTCTTTGCTCCAGATAACCTCTCCTGGCTTTTCAACTCATTAGTCACTGTTGGTTTGCAGTTTGCTACTTCACAGGCATGTGATGAACAAATATACAAACGTACATCTATTTAAAATGTTAGGCAGCACCAATGCAGAATATCTTAGGAGATCCTCACCTCTTCTAAAACACACAGCAGTGAGCTGGTGCACACACCCCCTTAGGGGCTATGTGCACTGTGAGAAGAGATTGGAGATATGTATTTTGCAATTTAAAATTGCCCCTCTATTGAAATCGAAACAAAACAAAGCATCCTAGAACCCCTCACAGTAGAAATTCCATCAGTGGAGAGTGGATATCCTCCTACTGAAGAAGAAAGAGAGAGTACAGCTCTTTAATTCTGGTGTGAAGTCCCAGGTAGGCACTTTATGAAATACAGGCACCAACTGAGGGCCCCTGGGGATTTGTTATAGCAGTGTGGTTATGGATTGCTGATCAGGATCCTAGAACCCTACCAACAGACATGGTTCAGCAGTCTAATTACATCATCACCTACACAGTAAGCAGAAGACACTGGATTTATTTTTTTCCACCAAGACCTACACTGTTTAACTTCTCACTCTATAACTATCCTCGCATACAAGTGAAGGGAAACACGTGACTGAAATATCTTAGGGAGCTTCTACGTTCTCCTTTCACATTTCAAAAGCTATTGGAAGAGCAATTTCCAAATGCAACTCAAACCACAAGATCTGTAGCAGAGAGCAATCATGCCTTGCCTTCTCCCCTTCCCATTTCCTTCCTCTTTTTCCTACTCTTCCTCATTTTTTTTAGTGGTTTTTTTTTTTTAAATCCTATCCTCCAAGTCTAACAACCTCATTTATGAAAGGAAATGGAAAGCCAAGGGGAAGCTGTGGCATCTGAGAGACTGCAAACACCACCACTGCAAACCACTCGCTGATGCCGCAACTGCTATTCCTTGTCAGAGGAGATGAGAGGCCACTTCAAACACAAGAAAAACAAACTTTAAAATAAAGCCACATCAGTGGCATTAAGCCGGGAATGGGTTTGACCTGCTCTTTCCAACAATTCCTTAAATCTCACTTAAGCTAAGGAATACAAAGGGTCTGCGTACACTCTTCAGGGAACTGACTGTAGCGACCCCAAACCTGGTACCGACCTGAGCTGCTGCAGCCACAGCCAAGAGCTGCTCTTCCCACTGTTTTTTTTCCTGGTCTTGAACCAAGAGCTGTTCTTCCCACTGCTTTTTCCTGGTCTTGAATTGCTGCACTTCATCCTAAGCCTTGAAACGTGATGTCTAAACTCAGTCCTAAAGTTATTATAATGAATTACCATAATTCTGTCTATGCTTATTAAAAACATAAGTATCTAATCTGCTCTAGACTTCCAAACTTCCCATTAACTTCTAAAAGCAATTAGGTTCATTTTTTAATTAAATATGGGTGGAAAAGAATTGCTTTTTAAAACATTTTCAATTTGTCACCATTTAATTTCACTGCACGTCTCCTTGCATTCGCTTTGTGAATTTCTCAGTCTACCTCCTCATCCTTTCTTTTCCTTATAACATCAATTTTTTCCTTTCTAATGGGAATGGTGTATCAATTTCAGATATATCCCTGCTTGGCACCACTTCTGCGGGCACCTTTTTGAGCCACTCTTCCTTTCCTCAGATTGGGGAGTACAGCTCCTGTGCCACACAACTTATTGTCTTTGATCCCAAAAATATAGCAGTGCTCATACAAATTTCACATCAGAATTGTGCAGGGGTTTATCCTCTCCACATTTATAATAGGATCAAGCCCTAAAATGTTCATTAATGCTTCCATTCACAGCTTGAGCTTTATATCTGTACTAGATCTACAAACAACAGGCGTTGAGGCCTAGTTGGCTATCAAAAATTCAATGAGGAGTAAACAAGAGAAAAAAGTAATAATAAAAAAATGTGTCTTTGCCAACCATTTGCCTGAGTGGTTATGGATATTTTGGACACTGACAGTTGCATGTGTAGAAGTGGCCCATTCACAAAAATACTCTTCCACTACAATTGGTAGACATGACATTTACAAGTCACTGTTAATTATAAATGACTTGATCCTGACATTTCACTTTCATTATGAAAGCCAGAATGAAACCCTACGAGCCATGTGTCACACCTGTAACAAAGACACGGCTCAGAGAAACCACAGCCTTGTCATCAGACCTCGGCAAAAGGAAAAATGGCAGCAGGGTGACTCACACTTGAAGCAGATTTATCCTCGATGACCCGAGAGGGGCAAAGGAGAACCCTGCACCACAGCATTTGCTCCTCTGCGGCACAATGCAATAGCTTGGCTACCTGAAGGTGGNGACTCTATACTGGGTATGCCTACACTGCTCTTAAATAGACCTCTTGGAAGGGGTCTTGAGTGTGGTGAGTTTTCTTCATGAAAAAGTGGTTGTCCATGGGAAGGTGGCTGGGAGGAGCTCGTGCAGCCGCTGCTAAGACCCCACTTGCAGCCGCCAGCTCTTTCCCCACAGTTAAGTGACTTCATCCTTAGCAGCAGTAGCAGCTCCCTCCTGATTTTAAGAAAATAAATGCTTGGAATATTTTTAGCCAGTGGTATTTCCGTTGCACTACACCTCAGATCACCTAACTGAGAGGAAGCAGTTGTCTGTGCATTAGAGAAGGAAGCAGGGAGAGGTGGTGGTAAGGAGGAGCCACTGCATGTAAGAGAGAATGCAGAATTTCAATATCTTTCCATATCTGCCCCAGAAACCTGATTCTTGAACTTATTTAACCAAGAAACAGGGCCATGACATTGCACAAAGAGGCTAATTTCACCCTGCTACATTAAAAAAATGCTCAGGGAGAATATATTTTATATTTTGAATATATAAATCTAAATATATGCAAGTGGAACTGCCTGGAGCATCAGTGGTAGGAGTTAGGGCAACTAGAAATTTTGCCTTGTTTAAGAAAGAAAGAAAAAAGAAGGGTGTGTTTTGGTTTCTTTTTTTTTCCCTAGATAAAACATTTTGGATCTTCCTCTGCTAAGGGAAATTTCCAAACATCAGATTTCCTTTCTGTTCCAGTTTAGACTGCAAGCTTTTATTGCAAGGTAGCCCAACACTGCACATGCATGTGTTTGTCTCTGACTGAAGTCTGACTGGATATAGAACTTAACTGCTGGAAATGTTGAACTTCACCTGGTTTCATATCTAAGCCACCAAGCTATGGACAGGGAAAAGTCAGATGAGAAGGGAAGAGTTAGTCAAGAAGAGGTTATACTTATAGGTTATACTTTTTTTTGACTCTTAACACACACAAAAAAATCTTCCTTCTTCAGTAATTTACCATTTCAAAAGGAGAGAGTAGTAGCAATTCTGAGGTCTGGGCTTTGAATCTAATGAAATTGTCTTATTTTTAACTGTCTGAGCAGCTTTCAAGCAGAAGCGTGTTAGAATTCACATTAATTTGTGCAGTACCCTATCATCATCACAATTTAGCTCACAAGGTTGCTGTGCTTGGAATTCCAGTTATGACACGAATTCTATACATTTTATACAGATTTATAAATGGCATCAATAGAACACTTAGGGCCTTATTCATTAAACAATGAGTCATTCTGGCATTCCATTCTATTTCATCCCAGTTCTTACCAAACTTTTATGTACAAATCTGACTGTACTTAACGCATCTGATTTAGCAGCAGAAGTGTTGCAGCATAGTTTCAGCTGGGTGTGGAAATAGATTAAAGGCATTGTTTTTTAAAAAAAGAAACACACACCAAAAAAAAAAAAATTTAAAAAATCCCCTCTAATGGGAAAAGTTTCTGAGTTTCAGCCTCCTTTCCATAGGAGCAACATTCAGGTCCCAGGAAACAGCCCTTGCCTCAGCTTTCACTGTCATAGGCTGGCCCTCTCCAAGGAGAACTGTGAGGCAGCACAACAGAATTGGTGGAAGATGCTTATGAGGTCATGAATGAGGGCATGAGCAATCAGATATCCTCAATTTTGTGGATAAGTTTGTTCCTCCTTCTCCAGGACTTGTTGAGCTGCCACCTTTCACAAGGATCACAGCCATGTGGAAACACAGAAGCAGAAGAGAATTTGCAAGGATGCACTACTGCAAGCATTTCCTTGCTGCCCAGCCTATCAGAAAACAACAAAACCAAATAGAATTCTGAATATAACACCTTAGTAGTTATTCTTGACAGATGATTTCAGTGGTACACTACAAGAGGCTTAAAGGCTTCCCTTCGTATGCAGTTTACAACTGTGGCACAGCAAACTAATGATGGTGCAGGATCACTACATGAATTTTTCAAACCAATTTCCCTAATGACTTTGAGCTTGCAGATGGACTGGTTCTATTTTGTGCGTGTGTGGTTTATTTTTAATGAGAATGGAGTTGAAAAATAAAAAGATTAAGCTAAAATAAGACCTGTCACCTATCTTTCAGGAATGTATCTATCTATATTACAAATAGTGGCTAGCAGGATGCCTACGTAGTAAATTAGAGGGCTATGGTTGGGTAAATTCTAGCTGAATCGAGGCAGAGCACATAAAAATAGCAGTGAAGTCATGATGGCATGGGTTTAGCATGCTCTAGCAACTAGTGTCTTCAGGGACACGCTGGTTACCAGCCAGTGCAAATCTGTTTGA
This sequence comes from Chloroceryle aenea, assembly GCA_013399075.1. NCBI lineage: Eukaryota > Metazoa > Chordata > Aves > Coraciiformes > Cerylidae > Chloroceryle > Chloroceryle aenea. The sequence goes on along the minus strand of VWZY01010538.1, from coordinate 193,029 downwards.
ACTGTTCTCGTGACTTCATTCAAGGCAGCTAAGCCAGGTAAACTGCCCTGTGCTACAAACTGCTCCATTTTATAGTCAGCACATAAGACTCTGGGTTACCTTCTCTTTGGCCTTTCAGTCTTCTTCCTGATTGCTGGATATATGGCTGGGATTTCTGGGATTTCTTAAAGCTTCCTGGAACAGAATAGTCTCAGAAGTCACTGCTCCTCTATCAAATCTGATCTGGATTAGAAAACAGTCTCAGAAGGTGGCACAGATACAGGAATGTACATAAGGCAAATGAGCACACTAGCTGTCTTTTTATTGGAAACCATTCCAAGACCTCACCATTCCTCACATGCTTGCAGTTTTTTTCATTACGTGTATAAGCATCAGTGCCTATTTTTGGTCTTTATCCTTAATAAGCCCCAGTAAATTTGGAATCTGTTTCACTACATATTCTGGTACATTAAGAGGCTCTACCAAGAAATCACCATGCCAAGAAAAACACAATACTACCTGCACTCAGTGTCCATAAGGGAGAACAGGGATGTGTGCTTAAGTAGAGTGTATCAGCTCATTTTCATTAATTCTTTGACCGTGGTATTTCTAGTACATCACTTTATGCTACGGACTTAAAGGGAGAAAAATAAGATCAAAGTTTACGTTTCATTGTCATAGGACAAAAAAATTTTCTGGGAGGTGGACTGTTTCTTTTACATTTTGCATGCCAGTGGAAGTGTTCTCCGAAAAACAGTCGCTATCTCTCTGACTATTCACAGGCTTAACTGAATACATTCTGGGAATGGAACAGTAATGGAACACAAAGAAAATAGGACACTTTTGTCCATTCATTGACCAAGCTGAGAGAAACAAAACTGGCAATTTAAGGAACTGTTCAGCATGAGCCACCTTCCTTTTGCTTCTTTCAATCTACAGCTCATGAGTTGTTCCTTCACTCGTTGCAAAAGGTCCATAATTGTAACACTGCCGTGTTCTCCTGGAAGTCTATTTAAATGGCATATGATAGAAGCCATATGATAGAAGCTTAATTACATAGAGGGCATATGGAAGGCATATGACATAAGGACATATGGAAGGCATATGATAGAAGGGCATCCGAGGACATATGATGGAAGTCTAATTAATTGACAATACATTCCTCTCGTCAGAGGGAGAGCTGGAATGCTATTTTGTTCCGAAGAAAAATATGCACATTGAATTAACTTCATTGTCAACTGCAATGTACCATTGACCATTCTCCTTTTTAATTATTATTCCCTGTTCTTTGGAGCAAGAAGATAATTTGATTTCCAGATTATATCGCTAATCTACTTAACTTTATGTTAAGTTTGGAAGCCATAAATGCGTGTGTTAGTAGAAACAACCCCTATTTTTAAACCCTGTGGAGTTCCCTTATGCCTTTGCAAAGCAGATCTAAAATGCTAACACCAAAATAAAATTAAAAAAAAAAAAAAAGAAGAGAGGCTGATCTTATTTGGGAGTTATTACCACCCCTTCATACAGCTATTCCTAGAGAAGCACCAAACAGGTTAAAAGAGAAGGAAAAATCAACCCTTATGGAGCAGCTGTACTTTGGATGTGAGTCAATACAGCTTGTGGATTTACAGCTGAAAATTTGCACTTCCATCTGCAAAAAGATTTATCGGGGGGAAATAAGGTAGTGCCTCAAATGTGCCAAACAGATTTCTTTTTTTTTTTACTACATGCATGTGTTTCATGCATGTACCTTCATGAAACAGAAGCAGCGTTGTGCTAGCCTGGATACTTGCCTTGTCCTGAGGAACTGCAGAATTATAAACCATGGTAGTGGTATCTATAACCTCTTTGAAAATGAGATGAAATAAAATCCCAATAATCCACTCTTTGAATAACTAAGAGTTGAGCACTGAGTAACACTCGAGAAACCAGCAGCTTCCCTTTGCATACACCAAGCAAGGATTTGCAGATATTGAAAGTTTTAAATGTTATTTTACCAGAAAATTAAAAAAAATCTGGATTATTTAGATACCTCAAAATATTGCTATCATTTTCACACTTTGAGATCATCCTAACAAAATGAATTCTGGGCCTGCCCTTTTATCCACTTAGAAAGTTTACCCACTAGGAAACAGTCTCTCCTTTCTGGGAACTCAAAAACCCTTGCCAGAATTAGTCATATAGACAGACAAAAGATGTAACAAAGCTCATGCATTACGGCCACCGTCGTCCTCCAAGCTGCCCGGGGACCTGAGCCCTGAGCACTGCCAAGGTGAAGAACTTGATTCTTGTGTTCAAACTTTACCAGATAAATTCTAGAGTTTCAGAGGGGTTTTCAAGCCTCAAATACTTAGGCAAATAAACCTGGAGCTTTCAACAGCAGATAGGTATAGTTGGTGCACTCCTTGCATTTTATACATGTAAGGTACATTAGAAACGTGGATTTTTGCCCAGAATTCCTGGCTGGCCACGTGTCCATTCTCCATGCAGCTCCTCCACAGAATTTAGGGTGGCTCCACACACAGTTTCTTAATCCAAACTGCTGCGAGGAAGATGCAAACCACCTCTACTGGACTGCCTTTGACCCACCTAACCTAACTGTACTAGCCTTGGGGAAAAAAAAAACCCTTAAGAATCAGTGTTTTAGCTGACTGTAATCACTGATGGATATTCCCTAAGTACTGCTCTCCTGAGGACTGTGTAGATTTAGGTACTTTCACAAACCCCCTTACAGGCTTTATCTGGAAGCATCAGCACCAGCCTCCTACGCTTCCTGAGAGACAATGAGTGTGCCAGGTCTCATACTGCTCCAGGGCACAGCCTTGTTTAACTCCTAGAACTAACTGAACCCGCCAGAGCCTCATGGAAAGGGGAACCTGCTTACACATCTATGCAGCAGATACCATACAGGCTGTTTTTCATGTTACCTTTGGAGACTTCTGGTTGCTGACCGCGAAGGCAATAACACTGATAGGTTGCCATGGTGCTTTTTAGGAATGTTACACATTGCGTTGCTGCTTGAATGTTAATAAAGGAAGACAAGCATTACTAGGCCACTGAATTTGCTAAATACTCAATAATATAGCACCAAGAGGTAAAAAAAAATAATAAAAAATGAACGTTTCTGAAGTTCTGGAGAGGCAGAAGAAAATAAAAGGTTTTCCAGCTCATCTTACCTGCTCTTTTCTGTTCCATGTGTCCAGAGCAAACATTGCTGAGGAATTATGGTCGCTCATCACGCCGTTCTGTGCAAGACCCAAGGAAAGCTAGGAGGTTGTACAGTTATCTCCCTTGGTGTAATTCTAAACTATACAACCTACTACCTCAACCTGGATGCATGCAGTCAAAAATGCTGGAAGCTACCCACCACTTCACAGCCGACATAATGTCAGGGTTTCTAGTTAAAACAAGTCCTCAAAATTCTCAGTGCTCTAATTTAGAAGTAATAAATGCTTTGCTGGTGAGAAGCCACCAAATGCAGTTCCCCACACTGTGTATGTTAACAGAGAAGACACAATAAGCCACGGTTATTACTGCCAGATATAGATAAGATCACGGTCACTTTTCACACAAGATGGAATTTTGTCCCTGGTCAAAAAAATACTTTTCCCCCCTCCATAGCAGATGCATCTGCACTACAGCACAGAATATACACATACATTTTATTTATTTATTTTAAAGAAGGTTTAGCAGGCAACTTTTTAGGATGAAACTTTCCCTAACATGTCTTTTGCTTTTTGAACACGTATAGCATTGACCTTGGAACGTACGTCTTGGCCCCTGGATGTTTAAAGGATGACTGCAGGAGTGGGATTAGAGAAGAACTGCAAAAAGGGTGGAAAGTTTTAAGTAAATTTTACCCTTGCATCAATCCCTTGTTAAGTTTAACGACTTTAGAAAGGCAACACTGAGCCTCTCTCAGCATTCAGAATAAGATGGTGTTCCCTTAACAAGGAACACATTACATTTTTAACTTGTATTAGTTCACAGTCAAACAACCAGGATGTTATCATTGTGACTCATTCCCACTACCCACCAAGGTATTACTTAAAGCAGTATGCTGCCTATTTATTATGGCTTACAAATAGGGATTAGCATCTTAAAATACTGCAGATAGTGCAACTGAATCAGTCCTGAGATCCTGCCTCTCAGGTGAATGCATCACCAGGCACAGCCGCTCCGTGCTGGAAGGGGATTACAAGGGAATCAAACCCTATGAACAAATGCTGAGCTCTGCTGAATAGATGGCATCTTGTCTGCGGCTATTTTCTTAGGATAAAGTAGCATTGCTGGTTATGAAAAAGCCAGTGCCCTACCTTTACATTCAAAGCTTGACTAGAAATAATGGCAGAAGGTGAGAAATAAAACCACTCTTCAGAATTCAGCTTACAACAGCAGAAGAGTAAAAAAAACACCAACAAAAACCCAAATAAAATAAACCAATCAGAAAAACCAAACCACCACCAATCTTCCTGCAAGGTTTAAGTGTACATGGTGTTGATAGTATCAGTGGAATTCCTAATGACTCCATATTCGGTAAAGTTTACTTTGACCTGATAGACTCTGTGGAAATACAACGTATTATTTTAGTTAACAGCAGAGTACAACACCCTCACAGTGAATCACTTTATGAGCAAGAACAGGGATCCAACCACAAATCTGGATAAGGAAACCACGGCTTTCTGGCCCTGCAGTCTGCCCAGGAGCTTTACTGCTCTCTAAAAGCATCCTGAAATCATCCCAATTCCTTGCTGCAACATCAGCATTTTTGTGCACTGAACATCTGTCCTTTGACATGAAATCCAATGATGTAACTAATGTAGCTCTATGGAAGCTGATGAACCTCTGTGCTCGTTTAGGGTGATGGAAGGTCTCAAGGCCCATGTAATTTCTGTGGGGTGGAGGAGACATAACCCCTCTGCAGACTTTTGAAAACATCCTGTTTCATATTCTGCAGCTGTAAACAAAACCAATTCCTCATCATATGGCTACTCATTTTTTATACAACTTATCCTTGCCACTATTTTCCTCTATCTCAATCTTGTTAGGAATGTTAGGTATTATATAATTCAAAACATTTACAAATTACCTGTATCTGACTAGTTCAGTTAAGGAAAGTTCAGGTAACATCACCATGGCACTGAGACTAATAGCAGCACAGCCTGCAGAGCAGGTAGTTACAAGCAGAGCTTGGCAAAAAACTCTCCAGTAATTTGCTCTCAAATAGAAAGTGGAGGAAAAGTGTCTTGTTTCATTTGTACCCTCACGTCAGTAAAGGTCCTTTCATAGATACATTACAACAGAAAAATCCTTACCAAAAAATTCCTCACTCTCAACTTGCGCCTAAATAACCTAAATTTTTCTCAGGTTGGCAAATGCCACGGTGACTGTTTTGTTCATGACTCGCCACCTCTCCTTGCTGTTCCTCCATCACAACTTCAACTTTCTCTTCATCATCACATTTACAAATCCTTGAGCTGTCAGCTCCGTGCTGGCACTCATTCAGGGAGCATTCTCGCTCCCTCCCCCGTCGCTATATTGAGCCCGGGAGCTGTGCCCCTCTTGGCACACATGCTTCCACTGCAAGCACCAAGACCTGCTCCAAGGTGCCACGGCAGTGTCCAAGCACAAACTGCCGGGAGAAGGTCCTCGCCGAGGAAATATTCTCATCCAAGTTCCCACATATGCCAGCGCTTCTCTGCGCAAATGTGATGGGAATAAGCAGGTCTGCATGTGGACCCGTATGCAACCTGGGCTCGCTTTACTGAGTGATATAAAGAGACTCTGAGATATTTACTAAACACTAAAGCAGCTTCTGTCCCAGGGTCTGATACCTAACTCATCCTCTGGTCAATTCTTAGACACCTTCACAGCCTTCTGCACAGATTATCCTGGCATATTTTGCCCATTTATGAGAGTTTGGCTTCAGAATTACAGGTATTTTCTTCCCACTGCTTTAAGCTCAGATGAAGCTTGGACAGATAAAAGTGTATTTTGCATCCCTGAGGTACTATAATTTCAAGCAGAAAAAATTGTCATGCATCTAGTCATTCCATCAATTAGAATATCTGCTGCTATTACTGACATGAAGTACTGAGTTTAGGGATTGAGAACAAATCTTAAACCAGAAGTCATCTCATTACCACTGCTTCTGCAGCTTCACATCTCTCAGTGCCCGGCCCTTTGGTAACTGGCTACATCCTACAAACACTTCTTGTGGGAGGAGAGCAGGAGAATCACATCCCTGGTGTCTAATAAGACACTTTCTTCGGGTGGCATGAATCTCTGTTTATTTTCTGGTGATTTTTTGTGTCACTTATGTCTCTACTCAATTAGCACAATCATACCTAATTATATAATTAGGGTAAATATGGAGTTTAATGACAATGTGCAATTACATATTGAGATGGTAAAAGTTCCTGTTAAATATTGTAGTGTACATATTGCACGTAGAGCTGGGTGTTCCTACACGAGTTCACGTGCCCCTTGTTTTTTCAGAATGACAGAAATTATTTCACACTTCTGTGGATAAAAGGAAATCTCTGTCCCAGCCCAGCTAGTTTAATTTTCAAGCAACAATGTCATTAAAAAAAATGGTGTGCTTTACCTTCATGTAACCCTCTGATTTCTGAAATAGAGTAGCTGATGTAAATGTGGAAAAAACTGCTGGCTTCCCACCGAGACAGCAGAGCTGGTGTTCAAGGAACACTTCTTTTCAACTGGAGAAGAAATGTCATTGCAGGTGGCAGTTCTTCCCAGACAGAAGTCGGGTTTCCATCTCTGAAGTTAGCAACAGCCCATGCCACTGACCTCTGAAGGCTTTAGACCAAGGTGCAAGTTTTAGTCTGGACTAGGAAGTTGAGCTGAAGCATCACACATTTTACTGCTCCCTTCATGGACTTCAGGAGAGAGCAGCATTCAGAAACCTGCTTCCCTACACTACACAAACCCAAATTTATATTTAATTTCCCCATGAATGAGGAGAAAATTCAAATCCTGAACTGATTTTTGAGGCTTAAATGGTGGGAATATTCCATTCTAAAACATGCTTCAGTGCAAAGCAGCAATTCAGTCATGAGCCACAGAAAAGCAGGGTTCCAGAGGGCAGAATATTCCCAAATAATGACTCTGAAAGCAGTGCCTCATGTATCAGTTCCCTGCAGCTATACCACACTCCGTGTGCATTTACAGACCACTCCTATTAACTTTACAGATATGAACAAGGCAGTAAGGATTCCAGCAATGGGAATTCAGTACAGATGTGGCCAAGAAAGCTGAATTCTCTTTTGCTATTATCACCAGCAAAATCATCAGCTGAGATTTGGCTCTGAATCCTCCTTGCTGTGAATGATGTAGAAGATGGAAGAACCCACCTTCACTTTCAGATCCCAGGCAGGCTATTGCAGGGCTAGCCAAGTAGGGGGTGGAAAGCCAAAAATACTCATGAAGCAAACATATTTCCTTAAGTCATTGAGAAAAAAATAAATACCAAAACCCACAAATGATATTGTTCCAGTTTGAGGTCTGAAATCTTGTTTGCTAAATTTCAGCCTGGAGTGATCTTTTTTACAGCTGACTCTCATAAACCTCAGATAGAAGAGACTCATCTCACTCGTTCAGCTTTACTTGATGAAATTCTGTTATTACGTCTTGGTTGTAATGAAGACCCTCAAGAGGTTCAAAGGCTTACTCTAGCTCAGAGAGCTCTCCTAGAAAACTGGCAGACAGGCTAAACAGGGATGGAACTTCAAGAGTCTGCAAAATAAGGGAAGAAGTCTCATCTGGGCTCAGCTGAAATCCAGAGCATGTAAATATTTTGAAAGCTATCCAACATTTTTCAACACATTACAAAAACGGTGCGTGCCTCAACTTTTAGCAAGAGTTACAGCAATCCGAAGATTTACTCAATATTACATTTCAGTCTCTGGTCCTTTTTAGGGGAAGGGTAGCCACACTCTCACTCCTGAACCATACAGAGCTTTTTGTCAGCAGCTGGAGCACAGCATCAGCTCTGGCATAGATGATCTGTGCTGGTCTAGGTGTGGATCAGGGGTGCTGGTGGGCAAGGCATCACAAGCTAGCAAGGGCTGCAAGGCTGATGACTCTATATGACCCCAAAAACCAGTTTCTGTGCCTAGCCTGGTCCTGCTCCATGGTTAAGCAGTGACCTCTGCTTTTGGTGTGAAGGTCAGTGAGCAGAGGTTGAATGCTCTTGTTCAAGACCCTGCACAGCACAGTAAGGACCCAAAGCCAAGGCTGGTTTCACACGCACACTGGAAAGTACAAGAACTCACAGGTGATTGCCAGGATGCCATGCCAAACCTTGGGGCTACTTCTAAAGGGTGGGTGACAAGCAGAAGGGGACAGTATCTTTTCAGGGTTGCCCTGTGATAGGACCAGAGGTAATGGTCACAAACTGGAACACAGAAAGTTCCACGTCAACATGAGGAAAAACTTCTTCACTGTGTGACTGACAGAGCCTGGCCCAGGCTGCCCAGAGAGGTTGTGGAGTCTCCTTCTCTGGACACTTTCAAGACCCACCTGGATCTGTTCCTGTGTGGCCTGCCCTGGGTGTTCCTGCCCTGGCAGAGGGGTTGGATATCTACAGCCAAAGGCTGCACAGTCCAGCTGGAGCACAGCCCCTCTCCTCCTTCAGACCACTGTGGCTAACAGTACTTAGGTAATGCTCCAAAGTTATGGGGGCTTCCTGGCTCGAGAGCAGGTGTCTTACTTAGTCTTAGCCTCCTTCCCTAAGAACATCCTCTCCTTTTCTCCCTTACTGATTAAAAGCAAATAAACAGGGGAGAAAAAAAACAACAATCAGATTGCTGAAATAGTTATTTATCTGCCTTTTAAGAGTTTAACCAGATTTGATTATCTGAATACGAGTTATTTGGATATAGTTCAAATTCCAGGGTACACAATTACATTCTGCTTATCAAGAATCCCATTTGCCACTGCATATGGTTATTCTAATTACCCGAATGCTATTGTGTGCTCCTCTGCTGACAAGGGCTCACTGTGCTCTGCACCAGACGAGACTGGGAAAAGGGGCAGTGCACAAATGTAATGATTTTCATACCCCAGTGGTTACCGTGCAACATGCTTGCCTGCAAGAGACCTTACAGGTGCTTTCAGTAGAAAATGTCAGGAACAGAAATGAGAAATGGCCTTTTGAGTGAGAAAGACATGATTTACATCTTTTGAACTGAAAAGAAGGGGGAAAAAAAAGGGGAAAAAAAGAGGAGATTGGTTTGGAAAAGCTGTGGTTTGCTTCTGGCTTAAACTGTAACTGGCCAAATGAAAGGCAATTATAGCAAAGCCTCCCCAGATGCAGATAGAGCCACATAGTTCTGCAGGAGGCATCTTCTTCCTCTTGGGAGGTACTAAAGCAACAGCTCTGCCTATTGCTAGGGAAAGTAACTGCATTAATTAAGGTAGCAGAGAGAATTGGAGAGAATATTGGGATTTTTTCACATCCCCAAGGCCTTCCTGGTACTATCTACGTGCAGGTGCTCTGGTTAGTTCCCAGAAGCAGGAACTGCCTTCTGTTTCTTTAAGTTCCCCACAACATCAAACTGGGTGCAGTATTCAGTACGTCCTGCCCTTAGCAATTCTGCAGTTATGTGGTCGCTGTGCCTCAGTGACAGGTGAAGAGATCTCTCTGCACTCTGGATGGCACTTGGATCAAAGCTGCTGCATCAGTGTAAGCTCCTTATCAACAAAATGAGGAAAAAGATTCATAAGAAATGTACAGGTAGAAGCTCCACAGTCTCCAAGTGGAGTTTTTCCCATCCTAAAGGGAAGACACAATTCAAGGTCCTTCACATCATTTTGTCAGGTGCCAGTTTCACTCTAAAACTTAAAGTGCAGTGAAATACAACCAACAGGAAAGAAATACAACCAACAGGAAAGAAATACAAATTAACTCTGAAAATACAATACAGTTCTTCTGAAAAGGCTGAGCTGGAAAGCAAAAGGGTGGGGGAGAACATGAGAGGCTGCATTTGAAAAGAACCGGGAATAGCTTACCAAGAAATGAACGAAAATATATGTTAAGATTTCATAAAATGTAAGAGGAGAAGGAGGGAAGGGGAAAGGCCCATGAGCTAGCGGCAGGAAGGCAGAAGTTGGAGCTGGGCCATCACAAGTTCTAACTTTGTCTCAGAGAGTGCAGCCTTAGCAACCTCAAGCAAACAGGTAGAGTGAGAGCGCGCTCCGATACAAAACCCCAGATGACAGAGCCCATCGTGGCAGAAACCCTGGCCGTGCTGAGCTGGTTTGGCTGACAGAAATGCTGACTCCATCTATGCCCACACTGGCATCTCTGCAGCCATGCTGCTGCTCGTCTTCCTCGGAAGACGACAGCATTCAAGAGGCTTCCTTGGGTGTGTTTACCCTGTCCCATAAAGCAGAGGCCACAGCGTCTCCAAGCTCACGTCAGGCGTGCCCACGCAGTGGCACAGCTACCCTTTTTCTTTGCCAAGCACCAGAAAACCAGAAGGAACCAGAAAACAAGCTTAGCCTCGGAATATAATGTGACTGTTCTCCTCAGAGCAGCACAGGGTCTGGGTCTTAGCCCCATTTCCAATGGCACCTTTCTAAAGTTTGCTTTCTAAGCATCCAGCCCTGTTTAAACCAAGGCACTCACCACAAGGGAAAAAATAAAAGTTGGATTTGGAGATTGATTAGCAGGTCCCAACATAGTCAGTGAGAAACTACACTAGAGTATTTAAAAAAAAAAAAAAAGAAAAAAATCTGCTTCCTCTTTGATTCAAATATTGATTTTCTAAACCAAAATATGCTTTCAAACTCAACTGTGTTACCTCTTCTTGAGACACATCTGCCCAATTCCCCTGCCATGGGCTTTTGGCACTCTCAAAGCGATGTCACCTGAAGTGCCAGCCTCTAGAAACATCCGTGACAAATTCCAGGCTTTTCTCAGCATACTGTGCCAGAAGCTTGATGTCTCCAAATGGCTTTACAGAGAAGAGACTACCATGCAGAAATGCATATTATATAGGGAACTGGGTCTGACCAGCTCATTTCTCTTTCCAGGTTAGACTAAATGAGCCAATACTTCTTCATAGCCATGATAGAAATCTTCTGCAGTGAATATTCACAGCATTTAAAAACAATTTCAAAATAAACAACAAAACCCAACAGAATATTAACAGCCCCTCTGGGAAAAAACAGTTTTTACTGCCACAACCAAGTTCATTCTCATCCTGCTACTCTCACAGCCCGTGATGATACCCTATTCACTCCACTGTGGATGAGACAACATCCACCACAGTGGATTCACAACCAGCACCGCATCCCAAAGTAGATTTTGATTCAAGGTCTATATTCTGGGTAGTACCTTGTGGCAAAGGGAGCAAACACCTGAAAAGCAGCCACGTTGCACTACAGAGACAGTCTAGCCCCAAAAGTTCTCCCAGAAACCATGTGTCTACTGCCATGCAGCTTTTATACCTTAATATCCTATACATGCAGGAGGGGAATAACGACCACCAGATCCTTGGGAATGCCAAGCTGTGTGTTTTGTCTGCTTTTGTAAAGGCTAGTTTCAATTCACAGGGAGAAAGAAGAGTAGTTAGATTTAAAATTTATTAGCAGGAGCCGCCTTTGACAGCATTTTATGCTTCTGTAGTAAATAGAAAACACAGAGAAAACCCTGGAAATTCAGCAAGGAAGGATAAAAAAAAAAACCAATGTTTTTTTGGACAGCAGCAGTGTGCGTCAAACCAGCCAAGTTCAAACCCAGAGAAATTTAAAAGTGGAAATGCAGACCAAATCTTTGGTTGAATTAACACTGAAAGCTGCTGGAAAGAAATAGTCAGATTTTATTTTGAGTTTACAGCCTAATTATTTTCATACAGAATCTGTATTTGGAGGTTTAAAAAATGACTTCTTCAAAAGTATTTGCTCCACTTTCACAGCTTACACTGCTTGCTTATATGGTGGGTTTTTTTCCAGCTAGACCAGTTCTTTGGAGTTTACAGCATGATTAATTTCCCTTAAAAAATAGTTATTTTAAAAGACACGAATACCATGAACTTGGAAGGAAGGGGATTCTCCAATAAACTCATTTCTGAGAGAGAATAGGAGTTGGAGGGCCAATACCCTCCCCTCTTAGAGAGCTGCAGGCCTGCAGTGTACCCAGGGATTCCAAGTTATTTGATATAAAAGTGAAGAGAAGCATCTGTTTCTCTCACAAATTGCTGCCACTAAGCAAAGAAAGAATGGATCCACTTCACTGTACAAATGAAACAATTTTACCTGTTTCCCACCAAGCTCAGAATTAAACAACCTAAGACCACTCCCTACCACGTCCCCATAGCCAGACCTGTGGCTGAGATTTCATTTCTTCAGTCTGTGGTCAGATAACCCCCCTGCCCCATTTTACTCCAGCACAAATGAGTTGCTGGTTTGCATGAGTGTATTTTAACACTAACCAAAGCTGAAAACTGATAGGATAATTGCAGGACAAGATTTGCAGATCTAATTTTATATTTCTTAAAAAAAATAAAATAAAATTAAAACAAAAAAAAAAGGGAGGAGGGAAGGAGGCATTAGATGAAAGATACAAACAGCAAAATAGAACATTGTCAGTTTAAATGCATAAACACAACACTTGTGCACTTGCCAGACAGACACATACCTATAGATACAAGCTTGTGTGGAATATGACCACAAGTTCGGATCTACGGGTTTGTGGCAACAGGCAGGAGTCTCTTCTGTAATTTGCTAGGTTTGGGTTTAGATTTTGTATTTAAAGAGGAAAAACATTTCTGTAAATGAAATTTCAGAGCTGTTAGTAAGCAGCAGCCTTCATTCTCCTCAGCACCTTATCACCCTTCCTTTGGGGGATGGGGGGGAGAGTGACTTATGGAGTCTGCTATAGCATGGGGTTTGTTGCTACAGTTTCCTTCACTCCCATGTAACCCTTTGGAAAAAAAAAATAAAAGAAAAAAAATCAGCAAAATGAAAGAAATTGTAAAATAAACAAAATGAAGCACATCTGTGTTTCTTTCTCCTAAGTAGTTTGCTGGACAGAATTACTGGTGGTTACACAGTCCTGAAGAGTTAACAGCCAACACTGGAGGTGTATCGCTGACACAGGGTGCAGCAGAGTCTCCAGCAGCAAAGTTTTGTACTCAGAGTTGAGATACACGTGCATACCCCCACCCCACCAAAAGCTGTCCCGTTGCCATTCTGGCAGCCTGGTTAAAAGAGACAGAAGAAAGAACTGCGTGAGGGTTTGTTTTAACTTTCAGAGAAGTCATTACTGGGCTGGGGTTCTATTTAACTTCTCCTTTTTAAAGAAAAAAAAAATATTCCTTTCACTCTGCTAAACAATTTAGAAATATCCCCTAACTCCAGCTCTCTGCTCTCTCACTGCATTGCTTTCTGAAATGACCAAATATTAAACTTCTTTAAGATTTTTCTAACAAGTCTTGAAAAAACAGTTGTGGAGCAAAGTTTTGCCACTGCAAGCAAGAAACGTCCCCTCCTTCCCCCGAAGTTTCCAAGTTTTCCTTCCTGCATAACTAACATTTCCCATTAATGAAACTTTATTGGGTGGGCAACTGGTGGGGAATGAGGCTGAAAAGCAATCTGGCTGTGAGCTCCCCATAGAAGGGGTGAACAAAAATCAGTGAGATTAATTGTTGCTTAAAGAGTCACAAAACGTTCACTTTCTACCTCCTCTCTTCAGAAGATAAACTGTATTAATGCAGGCTAATATTATCCTCTATAAAATGAAACAGTTAACACTTGGAAAATAATTTTTCTATCTGGATGCTTTTAGAAAGTTCCCCCACTTCTTGTGTAGGTTCTTAAAATAAATCACTTCAACCTTTCCAGCCTGGCAAGTATGCAATTAAAAAAATACAATTTTCCTGTATTGGAATCACTGCTTGGGCTGGGTTACAAGAAACTCCTGTTCCATCCAGCAAGAGAGATGTTAAACTTTTGCCATCTGTCCAAAGGTTATCTAAATTGATCATCTAAGTTTAGATTCCTACGCTTATCCTCCGATACCTACCTTAAAAGTGTCCAGCTTTTCCAAAGTTTTCAGCCCTCAAAATTCATGCCAAGAGCAGGAGCTGCAGGGGTTCAGCATCTTTAAAAAACCAGGACAACTTTTCTGCTGGAGCCTAAATGCAATTTAGGAGCCCCCAGCACACAGAAAGCTCCAGCCCTGCAATAATTGTGCAGCGGTCAAGGCACTGGGTCAGGGAGCACGTGGTCCTGCAGACAGAACAGAGTCACATCATGCACAAACACACGTATTGTGCACTCCTTTGGAACCGAACTGCAAACGGAATATAACAAATGTTACCCTACCAAAAATAACCCCGGCCCTCCAACTACAAAGCTCATTTATTTCAGGGAACCTAAGATTAAAAGCCAAACTGTCTTTTGAACCTTCGAAGAGGCACAATATTAGGAGTCAGTAACGTTGGTGCTGCGTGTACCAGTATTTCTTAGGATGGCAAGGAATTTTTCCATCGGACTTTTTTGCACGTCACTCTCGTGCTACAATGCAACAGTGCATGAGACAGAGCATTTTCTTTATGAGCGTGTTCATTTTGGCCAAAGTATTGTTTAGATTAATGTATCTATACAAAGGTAAGCTCAATTGCATGTCTCTGATAGCAAAGGAATACTCACTGAAGACACACGCTGTCTGGAGGTTATATTTTTACTGGGTTTTCCTGGTTTTAGAACTCTTTTTTTTTTTCCCCATAACAGCTCACAATCTCATTTTCTAACCACTGGGATAGCTCAGCTCCTTGAAGGAAACCAAGATGTAACATTTGGGTGGCCTGTACATACCTCCTTGTGGTATAGGACACGTGTCCTCAATTCTGACTGCTCTGACTGGGAGTTTTACTGAATTATCACAACTCTTCTCAGACACAGAACTGAACCAGATCTTCTACGAGCACGTCACGTGCTTGTAAAGGCAGCTGTTAGGTGTTGACCCACACAGCAAATACACCCTTTATTTAGTTGCCTAAAGGAGGGCTGATCTCTGCTGCAGTTCCGACCAACCATCTCCTTCTCCCTTGCTACCCGATTGGCTTTTACAAAACAAAAGGGAAGAAGGAGCGTTAGGATCCATCGCCATAGCTTCACTCCTTAAAAAAAGGAACGGGAAAAAGAGGAGAAAGCGGCAGTAGCTATCTCTAGAAAAGCACCTCTATCTGCCAAATAAATCACTCAAAAGCAGGTCCCCAAAATAAATCCGATCGACCACTTGGGCATTCCTGTGAGCCCTGGAGAACGGCAGCTTGGTGGCACAGATTTCACTCAGTGGCACCTGTATGCTGTAAATTACAAGTATCTGGGAACCAACCTACTCCTTTTCATGCATTTTGGAAAGAAACTCAGGGGCAATTTTTGAGACAATGAACTGATAAAGGCAGCAGCAACTGAACACGGTTCTGTTTTCTGAAAGATACGGGGGGTTAANAATTATAAGAAATGATAAGGAAAAGGAAGATACTGACTAGAGAAGGTATGAGAAACCAAATTACCTCAGGAGCAGCATTTGACAAGATTCCTTACTGAACGTGCGCTGCCATATTGCTAGGCCCAACTCTTCAAGGAACGTATCCTGGAAGACAAAATATTTATGGATATTTTCATGGCATATAGTCA
>VWZY01010538.1:142700-169953 GCA_013399075.1 Chloroceryle aenea | reverse complement strand
ACATATTAAACAAACTTTTTTTGTTTGTTTGGGTTTTTTTTTTTTTCAGTCCCTGGTGTGCATGTTCCTAGACCATACATTTGGGGATAGTATTTTCACCTTCTACTTTTAGGAAGGGGCTGATTAAATTAAAGCCTGAACCATTTGTGGAAGGCGACTGTCACTGCACAGCACAACCCATACCCACTAAGTGACAATGCACCAGCCCTTGGCTGGGCCAAAATTAAACTTGGTTATTTGTTGGGGGTTTTTTTTCTGTTCCCTGTCATTTGGGTGCAGGAAATACATCTCTTTCTGTTAGCCCTCCTCCCATCTCTCACACTCTCAGATCCTTTCCCCTTGACGGACAGCTCGATACAATCATTTAACACCTGCCTTTTGCTTGTTTTGTACACTGCATTTCACAAGACAAGGATTTCAATCCTCACATGAGGAATCCAGTAATCTACAAATTCAACAGCAGCACATAAAGGAAAAGCCAATTTCATGGGCTGTGCCTTGGAGCTAGTCCTAGAGCATTACCCTGCTTTCAGGTCTGGCTGAGGGCTTTTACTGAAGGCAAAATATTACAGAAGAGGATCCCAAACTGCCCTAATGAGCATCATCTTCCCTTTATACTCGGGCCAGCAAAAGCACAGAAATGAGCCCATTTTCTTAGCCTCGGAGGGTTTCCATGCCAGAGCTGGGAGTGGTCCCCACCTTCATTTCAGCACAGTCCATGTCACACCACAATGCCACCCCATCCAGGAGAAGCATCATCACGCACTGGGCACAGAAAGCCAAATGCTCACTCCCTGCTCCTGTATCCACACGAGGGACTCGAGCCCTACACCACGGCAGGGCTGAGGGTGTTGAACAGCCACACGTCCCACGGGCTTTGTCTCAGCTGCAATGTAAGATCCGAATGGATAACTGTGACTAATGCTCTTGACAAGGGCTAAAGGAGGGACAATGTGGAGATCTGAAAGAAAAAGTAGAGCCGGACTCGGGCCATCACGCAGAGAAAGGAGAAGCCAGCCATCAAGAACAACTCTACCGGTATCTTCCACTTAATCTAACGACAGGCTCACTCCTAAGACTATTATCCCAGCACCCGGTGGGGCAATTCTGGCAGCATGCTTTCCTTGCAGCTCCAAATGACAGTGTGAGGGCATTACTAACAGAGGAGAACGTTAGGAAGTTCTAATCACTAAATTTGGGCTCTAAAGCAAGTGAATCTGTGGCACAACATATAAGGTAGAGAAGGAAATATGTGTTTTAAAAATGCCTCCCGATGGGTTAGTGCTCAGGTGGCTACGGAGCCATCCTGAACATCACTCCCTGAAATTCAGAGGGGGTCGAGTATTGCTTCCACTTGTCATTTCTCACTCCATAGATCTACTGGAAAGGAGAACATTAGACTCACCTGACTGCTTATCTTTGTTTGGGAAGAACCACCTGAAACAAAAATACCAAATGAACAAGTTAAAACTACTCAGTTAAGAGAAAGGTTTGGCTTTTGCCCTGGCAGGCAAGGAAAAAATAAGAATCATCATAAAAACATTACTTCTGACATACTCGTGTTTTATCCAAGCTAAACAAAAGCCCACAAAAGAAACATTTCCCTTTCCCAAGCTTCCTTTGTCCAGATAGATGCCATAAGCCCAACAATACAGAGCCCAAGCACCTGCCTGCAGGACACCAAGTGTTCAGGTCCACACACATAAAAATGGCCAGTATGAGGTTTATGATGTTGTTCCTTCAAAAGGAAGTTGTTGCTTCTACAGCAGATCCAGGAGAAGGGAACACCAGAGCCAGGAGAAGGGATCACACCACGGCTTCTCATGAGTGTCAATGAAAACCAGTCATTTTAACTTAAAACCAGCGAAGGAGATGGTATGGACCTAACCCAGACACTGCAGTGGGTTAAGGACTGCTCACACACCTCTTTCCCCTGGGTGAGCTGCAGGGGGAAGAGCTTCCTGCAGATGTTCAGACCTTCAACCAGCCCCGCTGAGCTGGGAAGGGGATATTTGTCCTCGCCTCTGGCAAGCCACCAGTAGTTCACCCTTGAAATTCTGCTACTGCCAAGGAGACACCCCCATCTCTGCTGAGGCTGATTCGGTGCTTCCTCAGGGAGGTAGAGAGCCGAGCCCCAGGCAGCCCTGCCTAAGGGGATACACTCGGTCCTGCTCAAAGATCCAAGTGCACCGACGACACCTGCATCGCTTCTGCCAGCAGCCAACCTGACCCTGGAGCACACAGCCATGTGTGCTTAGCCTGGACGCAACTTGAGCGTTCTTCCAAGGAAAACAGAAGCCACAGGTCTCAGACCAGTAGACAGCCATTAGATAAACCTCCAGGCCAGTTAGACAGGGTATTTGCAAGGCACCAAAACAGACAGAAAATCGAGTAGTAGCAAGGCAAGGCAGGAGAGGCAAAAATGTGCAAAACCACTGCAGATTCAGTACCAGGTACTTCACACACTTTCTTATTTCTTGGCCCTAAGGTTTTCAGAGGAATTTCTAGTGGTGAGGTTGACTAAGTGGGGCTACATTTTTGGTTTTGTTGCAAATTGGAAGCCACTATTTTTATCCGCAAGTCCCCCAAAGCATCTGTTTCTCTCTAGCTATTTAAGACTTCCTTTTATAAGACCTAGTTAGAGGTGTATCATTATTTTTAAACCTTTCTCTTTGCAGTCACACTTACATTTTATCATCATTACACGTGTCATTATCTGTCTATTTGAACTGTGTAATTTGAAGATGAGGAGATAAAATCCTTGCAGGGGGCCTGAGAGTTGCTTCCCCTTGAGCAAATATTTTGGGAAAATACCTACCACTTGGTACAAGCTAGTGCATCCCCACTGAAAGGAAAAGCAATCCTTTTACAGGTCATGCTTTAAAGACACCTAAAGAAAGAAACTGGGGGCATCCAAAGAGTAGCTAAATCCCCAGAAGAGAAGAAGAGTACCCCACTTGTCCTTAGCTTGGAGTCACAGCACAGCCATCTAGAAAAATCCATACAAATCTTGTTCACTTTCCCTGGAAACGCTGTATTCACAGCGAGTTCTCTCTCTCCCAAGGAGTAAAAGATGGGGATATATCAAATGGTTTCACGGTTGGACCGTAGGACAGAAGGCAGTATGTCTTATTTAACGAGCTACATGGAGTCACAATTACAACAGACCTGACAGAGCAGTAGTTTTGGACCACTTAAGGGTTCGTATAATGTGATGTAAATGCAACTCAGGCCATTTAATTTGGGAGGCCACTTTCATTTTGCTGTTTCTGTAACTGATCTACCTTGCTGCTACCCATGGCTATGGGATTTTTTTATTGCCTCATCACTGCTGTCCCCAAGTGACAGGCAAGTAAATGAGATCTACTCTAATCTCTTCCTACAGCAGGCCAAACACACCCTCCTGTTACTCGACAGCCTCAGTACATCATCAGGTTCAGGGAGGCTGTCAGGCTCTGGTCACGGGAGGCAACCACAACACAGGCAAAGCAGCAAGAGACCAAAAGTCTCAACCTCTAGGTCTGATGTGAGAGAGGGGCACGTGCAGGGGTGACGTCTAAAACTGCATTTCAAAGGGAACGATCAGGTCTGTCACACAACCAGCAACAAGACATGTAGAATTTCAGTTCCTGACAAGCAACAGCCCCAGTTTGACCTCACTATCTTGGACTTGATACTGTACTTGGAGTAAAAGCTGCTACACGGTCCAAGAGTGGGTCCAGTGCACAAAGCAGTGAAGAGTCAGACATGTTAGGAATAGTTTGGTTACCTTTTTCACACCTGTTGAGGTCTTCTAGCAAGAAATTTTGTCCTCTAGCTACCCTATCCTAGAAATGCTAAAGAGAAAATAAAAAGTCTTCCTTATTCCACCCTAAAGTCAAAGATGTCATGAAGAGACCAAGGTAACCAAAGTGCCACATCATGCCAAGGGAACACTTTCTCAGAAAGCATGGAGGGGTGGGGGAGGTGGGGAGGTGTGTCAACCCATGGACAACCCTTTAGACAACCGTTTTCAGTAGGACTCAGCACACCCTGGATAACACTGGGAGGTGTGCAGGGTGCTGAGACCACGGCGGGTGCACGTGCAGCTCACCCAGGCTGCCCAGCCCCACCCGGAGCTGCCACTGCCTGCCATGTGCCCCCCGGGGAGAACATGTGCACACACCTACACATTCCTTCTGCATTATTCCATGGAAGGTTCATTCCTTTGGCCACCGATTCACTGAGCTCCCGGCAAAGCGGCCCACTGAGAGTCAGCGCAAAGACAAAAGGCTTTGAATGGCACCGCATCGGCTTTTAAATTCAGATATAAATCATGTGAGAAAGATGCTTCATCAAACACAGCTGTCATGTTTATAGGACTCCAAACCTTCAAAGAACCACTACACCCCAAAGCAGGACGATTGATGCTGTATATTACTCTGGACACACAACCCTACAAGGAGGTACAAATGAATTTGGTATGAAGCAGATGTTGACGCACCTAACAGATGTCTCCAGTAACTGACTTTCCCCTTTCTCTTCCCCCCTAACACATCCATATCAGGTACCAGGGAGAAAAACCTTCATCCCAGTCTTCTCCATCAGACTGTGACTGTCATTTGCGAACCACTTGCCAAAGGAGTGGATTCCAACCACCAGCACTGCCACATTTAAAACTTACAAAATACATTTATGTAGGCATTCAAAATGGATTACTTTTCACCAGCCTTTTAATATTGTCCACGGACATTCATTCCTTAGGCATCTAACAGATTCTAGAGAAAAATGTACCCTGCCTTCATTTCCCAGTGTTGCCACCCCTCAACCACTCGGATCCAAGCTGTTTCTCACTGTCATCAGGCTGCATAAACAGCATTAATCATTGTGTCCTTCAAACTTGTCTGAGCTTTTGTGCCCTCATTTTCAAATTTTAAACAGTTTCCCCCTTGTAGGTGCATGGGGCTAGAACACTATTTTAGCTTAAGACTTCCAGAAAATTACCCATGTCATCAATCAGGAGCTTTCAGTGTTGCAGGTTCGCTATTGAAGTTGCAAGAGCAGAGCATGACATTTTACAGGCAGAGAATGAAGCCCAGAGAGAAGAATCAATTTTCAGAAGCTGACAGAGGAAATGCACAACAGAGCCTGGAATTTATCTCACATCTCTTGGTTCCAGTCCAAACGCTTAACCACAAGATCCTCCTTCAGGCCTAGGACACCACCAAAGTCTTTAACTCTCGTATTGTAAGATCCTGAAGCATTTTCAATAGTTGTTTTGTAGCAGAGGTGGCCTTCATCCTAGGACAGGAGAGTGATCTGACTGCCTGGTGTTCCAAGATGGAGAGACAGAGTTTGGGACCTGTCTCTTGGATGACAGCCCACGCTGGTTTTTATATCTGATTTGGGCACGTCCCGGACATGACGTAGCACTCCACATATTTCTGCCTCAGCTGAGATATGACAGTTTGCTGGGAGATGAAAATGGTAAAAGAGATTTTTCCAGATACCATCACTTACTCAGAGAGAGTGTCCCTTGCCTCTCCCTCTGGGTACAACCTCAAACGGGAAAAAAATATCAAGTGAAATCATCAGAACTTTAGGAAATCTGCAAAGTATTGAGTAGACGTTAAAATAAATTGGAAAGAGACTGTTTAAGCACAAACCAACAAGTTTTCTTGGAGAAGATTTGCGGGGAGGAAGATGGGAGGTCTTCTAACGTCCAGAGCATTGCTTTTCAGTAGGTATAAAAATACTGTAACCCCATTTCCCTTCAACACAGAACCAGACAGAAAATAAAGTGAAACGTGTTGATTAGCATCGCAAGAGTGATGGCTAGGGAGAGAGAGAAGGAGGGGTAAGAGACATGTGTCTACACGCTTAATACCAAAGCAAGAAGGGTTGAAGCAAAGCAGATGTATATCTGAGAGCAGCCAGGCTTCTTCAGGGAGGTGGGACAACCCCCATGGCCACTTGTCCATCTCCTCCTTGGCCCGAGACTGGAGAAATCACAAGTGAAACAAATGGGGCCACCTCAGGGGGAGGTGACTGTCCCCCCGTACTCNCCAACCTGGACGATTCTATGATTCTATTCTATGATCTTAGCACATATCATAGAGCCACCTAACAGTGAAAAAACCTGCCTCTTTCAGACAACTCCAAGAGAAATTGCTCCTCCCCATCAGCTTTTTTGGCTGCGTGTCCCCTTAGAGCAGTGCACAGTGAACATTTTATCTCATCTCCGTTTTTCTAAATCTAGGTCACCTCAACGCGTGGCTGCGCTGCTGGTGTTACCTCTATGATTTGCCACAGCTCTGGCATGAAGTCAGCAACAACTTAGGAAATGCTGAACAGCAGGCAGCGTCTAACTGGCAAAAGGAGAGGGCTTCTTACAACCCAGTCTCTGCACAGTCACTGGAGGAGACCGATCACCTACGCTCGGTGATGCCTCAATTAAGGAAAAAAGCCTTTGGGCCCACAATCAAAAGCCAAGAAAATTCACCTCTTTGGCTGCTGAACACAGCAACAGGAGAGTGCATCATTCATTCCCACCACCCTATTCCAGTATGGCTACAAAACTTGCCTCTGGTAAGAGGAAATGGTGATGGGACAGATGGAGAGTGGTTCGCACAGCACTGCCAGACTTTCTGAAGATATCCTGATGTCTCTCTTGGAGATACTTGCAGATCTAAGACCAGCACGGTTGAAGTAAAGAAATGAAATCTGAAATCAGCCCTCGCAGGTCAAGAAATGTAGTCTTTTCCCTTTCCTTGCCCATGTGGGATTGTCCCTTAAAACAGCCTAAAGGATGAACATGTAGAAGACGGTCTCATTTGTCATGGCAATGTCTACTGCTGCAAACTGGAAGAGGGAGAAGAGCTTCAGACCTGTTTTAGATTAGGAAGAGAAAGGAGAAATAAAAAGAGCATCTGACACCAAAATAAAACTATTTTGGTCACTGCCATCTCCCTTATTCTAAATGAAGCAATTGTGGGCTACGTTTGTTTTGCATTCATAATTAGCAGACAGAACAGATGGCAAAGGCGTCACTTAAAGCCACACGTCCGACAAAATAACCCAGGCTGCCAGTGCAATTTTTCACTAGGAACAAGGAATACTTTCCCCTCTTCTTCCCATTGAAACGTATCCCAAAGAAATGAGGCCGGCAAATGTTTGCATCGAGTAGGGGATTCACCGCAAAAAGGAATCCATTGTGTTCTGAGTGTGTTGATTACTGGCTGAGCGAGGAAGAAAAGGGCAATAGCAAATGGATTGCTAAGGGAACAAAAAATAGGAATGGAAACTGGCGATCCATTGCCAGCAATGTAACAAGGGACTCAAATAAACATATAGTCTCTCTTGCCTTCAGTCTTGTGGTTCAGGCATAGGCTGGAACTCGGGACATCTGTGTTTCATTTAAAAGATGGCTGAATAGGAGAAACTTTATCAGTGAAGGTATCTGTTGGCCCATACCCGACTCCTGCACTAAATGCGCCGATCCTCTCAGTACTTGTCTCAGTTTAAGGGAACTGGAAAACTCACTGACAAACAAGCAAGGCACAAAGTTTAATGCATCGGCGACCGCATGCGGACGGTCCCCAGACACGGCCAGGAGAGACTATTGCACTAGAAATCTGGAGTGGAAAACGTGTGTGTGGCACTCCCATTCTACTCCTTCTGCCTCAAGCACAGGCAAGGAATGAGATAAAAAACCCCAAGCCACCTACTCCTTGCTGGGATAGTACTGTGCTGTGTTTGGCTTGCGACGCCCAAAATGCAGGTATGTGAATATCTCAGAGGAAGAACTTCTCTGGGGAATCTCCCCTGACAGTCCATCTTGTGTGACAAAGTCCATTTCTTAATTTCTTAACCTCCTGCAAAGCCCAAACAATTTAATCACAGTGAATACCCCTGCTTGTTGGAAAGAAAAAGGAGATGAGACAGATACTAATATAGTTTTGCTCCTTTTATAGCCTTGTGAGGTACTCTGACAGCCTTGTTGATGGACTACAAGAGGATTTTGGCATCCTGTTCTCTGAGCACTATGGATAAGCTGTTCCTAGCATGCATGACTGAGCAGTATCAGGACACAGACTGATGGGCAATATAATAAACATCATGAGCCTTGCCTCACTCATATTGCAAATGTGCTAGCAATCGTGAGCTTCCACAGCTCTTGCAGCCTCAAAACCTCCTCTCTGATACTATTAGGATGCTAATAATAGTGAGTCTTGTCCAGCTTATTGCAGCCACGGGCCTCCACTCTCAGATACAGCAAATGTGCTAATAATTGTGTGCCTCAATAGCTACTGCAGTGTGGAACTCTGCTCTCTGCTGTTGTAAGGACACTAACAATAACGATGCTCAGTGCCACCGTAGCCTGCTCAGACAATCAGCAGCAAGAGAACAATGCCTAGAGGAAGAGCACAGGTGTCTAGGAAAGAGCACAGGCTAAGGGATAAAGGATAGGTGCCTAGGTAAGAGTGTAGACCCAGAGAAAGAGAATAGGTCCTTAGAGTGAGTTAAGTCTCAAGCAAAGCATGTAGATCCAGGAAAGATCTCAGCAGGACCCAGAGCTACCATCTCCACATCTCCCCCCTGGTCAAAGACCCTCATGAAAAAGAAAAGCCTCTCAGGGGAGGAATGCATTGACTAAGCCCTCAAGCACTGTTGCTCCTCTCACCATCTACTAGTGTAGGAAAGGGCTCAGAATTTTCAGCAAGTTCCATCATACTGTCATACATAATATAAAGAACATCACAACTTCAGACACAGAAAGCACACTCACATTATTTTATGTGTGAAAAGACGTAATACAAAGATGCTATAATAATGCAAGATATATTTAATTCATCTTCCTAAACCAGATGGTTCTGACATTTTTGGACACCTTATTTCCTCTCTGCTGTATGGCGGAGATTTTAAGTTGGTTTTACTTCTTTCTGCAGCTATCTGAACACTGATAAGCAGAGAGCACTGTGCAAGAAACATCAGTGTGAGTACCCCTCAGCTTCAGCCTCAAATGACATTTGCTTTTTGTTACCTCCACTAGCTCTAATCTCCCTGCTTTTGCCAGCTGCTCAATAATCCAGGAGAAGGACCCCCACCTACTCCTTGCTGGGGCACAGCACCCAGGGGCACAGCTTTAATACCCTCCAAATTTAGAGCTGGACATTGGTCCACTGGCATAACTCTGAAGCATTCAGCAACTGGTCTAAACTAGAAAATTGCTCCACAAATGCTCCTAGAGCTGTTTTGTATCTTAGGGGAATTCCCTTTAGCTTTGTTGGAGAGGGAGTAGCTGCTGCCAGTGTAGTGCCCTCACCATTTCTGCAGCTTACCGAGAGGCCCATGAAAACTTCCCAGGGGCTACAACTCTAGCAGGCAAAATTCACACTGCAAGGAATCTGCCCCAGTGGTCTCTGGCTCATCCCACAAATGACTCAGATTTCTTACACGGAAATCTGGGGATCTGAGATGCCCAAGAGTGTGATCCTCAAAGGATCAGGCTCAAGCCTTGGCTGTTTTAGAAACAAGTTCTTTACCATGAGGGTGGTGAAGCGCTGGAACAGGTTGCCAGGGAGGTAGTTGAGACCCCATCCCTGAAGATATTCAAGGTGAGGCTTGATGAGGCTCTGAGTAACCTGATCTAGTTGAGGATGTCCCTTCTCACTGCAGGGGGGTGGATGAGATGACTTTTAGACCAAGCCATTCTANGAGATGACTTTTAGACATCCCTTCTGGTCCAAACCATTCTATCTATGATTTTAGCCAGTTTGCTGTCATGTGTCTCCCACTCAGGCCTCTGCATAAAATGCAACAACCCCAACCAATTACAAGCAAAGCCCTGAAAACAGATCACACCATCCTCCATTTCTGCAGAAGACCACTGGTGAAAAGACCAAGAAAATAAGAGGAGAAGACCGTGGCACCCATCTAGGCTCTCCAAAATGTAGACACCTTAATCATCTGTCTCTCAGCTGCTTTCTAGTGTCAGGACTCACTGCACTTGCTGCTAAAATTGTGGAGAAAAGCTGGAAAGATTCAGTGCAGTGAAAGACAGAGCAGAGCTCCCTGATGTGCTGCCTGCAGCGCTCACCTAGCAAAGGGGAAACTTGGGCTCCAATCCCCGCTTCAAGGACTACGTACACGTTCTGCATTAAGCAGTCAGCAATTAAAATGTACAAACAGTTCTCAAAGCTGTAATCTTAATATAAATAAGTCACTGAAATAGAACAATTCACGAGTCGAAGCGCTACAATCACTGGAGGAGGCAGGAAGGTGAACAGTCACCTTAAGACCTTGTCTCTATCAATACTTAGTTATTCATGCAAAGTGGGACAGAGTCAAGGTAGGCTGGAGTCGAGCACACATTCCTGCAAGCTGGATGTGGTTCAAATTTCCTAAAGGCAGGAGAGGTAATCGAACCGGGGTGTCCCACATCTGAGGTGACTGCAGTGACCGCTGAGATGCTTGGTGAAAAGAAGATGCTACCGTGGCTGCTGCCACTGCCTACCACTCTTCCTTCATCTTGTCAAATCCAGCCTTTAAAGCTCTGCAATTTGCTTTGCAAAAGCTCAAGGCAATCATACGATGTTAAGTATGAGGGGGAAAATGATATGGGAGTAAAAGATCTCCTTTGTGGGAGGGGGAAAATGTAGACTTTTCACCCTTACCTTTCTGGTTCTGCCACTGACCTCCCTTACTCTCCCCCCCCTAAAATAGCCCATTATTCACACAATCCAGGAACAGAATAACCCCATTGAAGTCAAAAGTAGTTATAATACTTCTGAAAACTTGGTACACTTCTAATTTCAGTGCCAATGCATTCAGCAGATTAACAGGTGTCAGCATATTCATGCACAGGGCTTACCAAAAGCAAAAGGCATTTGGACCAAGAACTGAACAGCAGCAGAGCAAAGCTGCTGTGCTCAATATATAAACATGCACACACGTTATTCTCAAGCCATATTATCATGCTATCTACACCCATATGTGTTATGTTACACAGTGGGTATATGTGCATTCAATATTTAATCTGCAGTAGTGCTTGGGGACATCAATTAGACGTGTGTTATACCCTTTGGAACATACACAGGTAGAGAAGTAGAGGGAGGTGACTCTCGATGCAAAAAGAGATCTTTCAAATCCCCAAAGGTGAAGCCCTTTACAAATGGATTGTTGGGGTCAAGTCACCTTTAAGTACAGTGCTCCTGTAAGGCTTAAGCAGTGGCTATTATGTGGTGTCCTACCATTTCTTCCTGGTGGGAATTTTAGCTGGTAGATAGAATACATCTCACTTGCACAGCATTAATTTGTGCCCATAGGCAAGATTCTCAGAAATGCCATAAGTATGCAGTTACCTCATTCCTACTGTCTCATCAGGATTTCAAGAGAATGAGGTAACCAATCTCACCACCAAGAAATTCATTATCAGTTCAATCCAATTTTCCTCCTTTCTTTTCATTTCTTCAATGAAACCTAGTCACATCTAAGGTATCATATTGACACTGTGCATTTATGGCACTTGGAATGACAATTCCCACCGTGGAAGGCAGCTCTGAACTGCGTCTTGAAGTCCAAATCTCCCATTGGAAAGACACTAGCTTGAGATGAGATGTCTGCAGCCAGCTACCAGCTCGTAAGAGAATGCCCATGGACCACGACGAGCAGTGCAGAGGCTCCTGGTAACTTCTGCAGAGCTATGTAAGGCACCTTTCTGGCACAGGCCAGGTGGGCTGGAAGTCTCCCAGGGATGCTTTTTCCACAGCTTCTATCTAAGCTAGGGCAACTAGGCTGAGATACCTTAAGAATGCCTGAGCACCTCTTGAAAATCAAGCTTTTTATTGATTTTTGCACTTCCGAGCATGCCAGAAAGCCTCAGAACTGCATGTTACCAGTCACTCTTGACAATGAGACTGTGATATTGCTTGGGGCTTGCAAAATCGAGATAAACATTATCCCATCATTAAGACATACTTTCAGATAACAAGTTTAAGGTTCCTTTGGCTTTCTTTCATCCCGTTGCTATAAATTCTTGCCCAAATTTCTCAGGAGGGCAGAACTCAAATCCATTTAGATGAACCCATGCAGTAATAAATAAAATAATAATTAATAGGTTACTTAGATAAAGGCTTTCCATCTTAGGGCAGAGGAAAGTATTAGTTAATTAATCATCAAGTTGGCACTAACTTATCTTTTGGCACCTACAACAAAATGTAAATCTAAACCAAGCAGTAGGGTGGGAACAAAGAAATAAGAAGCCAACAATAGTTTTGGAAATGGATGACAAAATCCAAATGTTCTGCCTCACTGCTGCTAAATTAAGCGCAGTGTTATCAGTGCAAAGATTAAAAAAAGAGAGATTTTCCTCTGAACCTTAAGTCACACTTCTTAGCTGCACAGGACATGACAGCAGCAGTGAAGACAAGAGAATTCACTCACCCTGAAAATGAGTAGAAATAAAAAAGGATCTGTTCAGTTCTTGATTTCCCCAAACACAGTTCTATAGAGGAGAAAAAGAAAGAAGGACATTAGTTGATTGTACACAACAGACAGAGAAATGATTGCTCACACTCCTTCCCTTCCGAGGCACCGTCCAACCCACCTTTGCCTTGCTGTGCCCTCAGCTGTTCTCCCCTGCAGAGCCCAGGGCAGGGCATTACAGCCACCCTGCCTTTTTGTTACACTGCTAAGTGGAAGGGGCTCTAGCAAGTTCCTGGCTTTAGCTGAACAATGTTCTGGGAATTATTTTGGTGTAAAAAGGATGAGAAAAACTGTTTTCCCACCTTCCCTCAGAGGCTCACAGCTGCTGAACAAAGATGAAAGATGCTCACATGGAATTGACTTTTCTCCAATTGATTTTGTTTAGCTGCCTTTTGAGTAAAACTCACTCTTTTAGTGAGAGGTCAGTTCCAGAAAGACATAACGTTCAATGTACGCATCAGTTTGACTCTTAAGGGATGCACAGTTCCCCCCTGATTCCTCTACCTACACCTGAACTGCATCTTCTCTGCCTCTTGCTCCATGTGCATAATGAAAAACCAGTTCGGTTCTTGCTTGGTCTGCTCCAGCTTTTGGTGATGCCATGTGGAGGGCTGCTTCAGTAGTATGGACCTGGAATTTATCTAGGCACTAAGATGGGGAGATACTCTTTGATGCTTTTGAGCTCCAAAGACATCTGCTGTAATGGTTTTGGGATTAGATAGTCAATCCTCATCTTTACCATTGGTAAAATCACTTAATCAACCTGTATCACCCCGCATTTCTCAGATAAACCTGATGACATAATCCCCTCAGAAGAAGAACAGTAAGAACAATTAATGCTTTGTGAAATTATGTTAAAAATTAAAATATTCATCTGGCACTTTTACTCCAAATCCAGATGAGAACCAGCAAGGGGAACGTTCATATACATTTCTTACAAAACCACAATTAATATACATTCAGCTCAGTTCCATGCCAAATGTTTTGCAACCACCTGTGGGTGTTTATTTGATCAAAGTCACTGTGCTCCTCCCCGCCCCACCGCAGGCAAATCATGGCCAGGCAGAGGAGACAAGAAGGATGGACACACACAGTTTGTTCCTCCAGAAAGCCATCTTATTACCAAAGCAACTGTGGATGAGAGA
The DNA here is from genome assembly GCA_013399075.1 of Chloroceryle aenea. NCBI lineage: Eukaryota > Metazoa > Chordata > Aves > Coraciiformes > Cerylidae > Chloroceryle > Chloroceryle aenea. The sequence goes on along the minus strand of VWZY01010538.1, from coordinate 156,343 downwards.
AGGTAGAAAGTCAGCCTTAAACTGTCGTTGCTCCTGTCTTTATTTCAAGATAACCTAAACTGCATTTGCCTGCAATAACCTCCCAGGAGTCCTACTGCCATCCAGGAGTCTTTTGAGTCTATAAACCCAGCGCTGCCAGAAAGCACCTGATACTGGGCAGCTCCACACAACACTTGGGGCCATCACGTTTTTCCACGAAGACAGGTTCCATTAGCAAAAATCAATGTCTTTCTAATCAGCAGGGCAGAGCCCACAACTTCTCTGAGAGCTGCTACAACCCCATCCAAATGAAAACATTACTTCCATAGATCCACATACTACCCCTAGTATTTTGTTTCACTTTTCCCACCAAAATGATAAGAAATGCAACAATCCATCATGTCCTGATCAAATGCACAAACCCCACCAAGACCAGCTCTTAGCTGCATCAAAGTCCATTTGGAGGCTGCATTTTTCTCCCCCAACTTTGTCGAGCCCAGTGACTCACAAATTGACAGCAAGAAGAGGTAAAATGTTTCTGGATCTCTAAAGAAAGAGAGGACAAAGTCTTAGGAGGTGGGTTAGTGGTGGGTTGGTTTTTTTTCACTGAATCTTGCATTCATTAATTTCATTTCAAGAATGAAGTCAGACTTTTTTTTTTTTCCTTAATGTGGCTGGTTATTTGACGAGTGAAGCATTAGATTTGTGAGTTGTTCTGCAAGCCAAAACATGCTCCCTTTCATTCATAACACTGAGCTGCTCTGCGTTAAACAGCCGATTATCATGAATGAAGTGGGTGTAACTTCCTTGAAATCCTCCAAAGACCTGTCAAAGCAGAGCTACTGCAGCTCAGTTTTCTCCTTGAAGCGTACAGATCATTGGTTTAATTGTTCCATACCGATCTTGAAACATGCTTTCTTGGTTCAAAGCATTAGGCGGTATCATTTTTGGAGGAGGAAAGGGGAAGGGTGGAGAATGGTGCCTGAGGATAAGAGAGAAAAGTGGGTAGATGTCTCAACCATCAAATTCAGATTTTCTTTTGGAATCTAAATTGAGCTTCATCCATTTAAAAGTGTGTCAGACAAAACCTTACAAATCAAAGCCCTGGCCTGTTTTGCATGGATAATCAAGAGCTTCTGGCTCTTTTTAGTAAGAGGAACCGTTTAACCCTGAAGAGAAGAGGACTGATCTTACGGTTAAAGCGGGGCCAGTGACTCAGAAAATTTAAATTTGACTTCAGGTCTGCCATTCTCCTTCCCACTTCAAACCTTCTGGTGCTGCTCCGTTGTTACCACTTGTTACAAAGGGCCAGGCTGGGATGGTCTTTGAGCCTAGAGACTGAAAGAGTGCACATAAACTAATAACTGAACAGACTGCAGTCTGTGTCTGTGTTGATCCTGCCAAGGATGGCCATTATCCCATACCTGCAGCATCTCAGCGATTCATCTTACCATACTTTAGGACACCAGTGGTTGGATTTTAGCCAGTAATAAACTGTGATAGTGCCACTGACTTTGGTGGACCCAGTAAATATCTGATCCATGACTGATCCCGTGTCACCAGGTTTTTAAAGCCTGGCAAGTTAGAGATGACTAAGGGAAACTCAGTAAAGAAAAAGAAAAACATGAATACTAACACACTCACAAAGGTCAGTCTCAGGAAACACCAGGGAAGGTGACACCAGTGAAAACTATTACAATTTTTAATGTATTTCAGCTGAGATTTTCTGCTAAACTTCCTTATCTCACCCACAACTGAAACAATAACAAATCTCGATGGTAGTTTCATGACAATAATTTTTACACACCTCTTAACATCTATAACACTGACACAGGCTGGTGCTTTTGGGAAAATAAAGAAATGATTAAATTATTTGTCCAGCATTTTGAAAGTCTCAAAACTAGTAACACATTGCAGCCAGCTCCTGAGACAGCTTCCCACCTGCTCCTGCTTCCTTTAGCACCTCCCTGCCATGAGGTGACATCCTCCTGGGAGCATTCACTGCTGACTGGAGACTGTCATCTACCAAAATGCTGCCCCTTCTCCAGTGGACTCCAGAGCAGTAAGCTAAAGGTGCCCGCAGCAGGGCAGGTACTCCACCAGCTCCATCTTGTACAAATCCACATCTCCTTGCTTAGCAGCAAATGGAAATCACAAGACCATGTCCTGAGGGATTATTCTGCTCCCATTAAAGCGAGCAAAAATTGTGACACTAGTTTAAAAAGCACCAAGAGCTGGCTGACATACAAGCAGATCTGACAGGTTGCATTTTCATTCTCATGACTATTACGGGCATGAGGATTCATTTCTATTTATCTTTAGCTGGCGTTCCGTCCTGGATTTCAACTGCATCTGTGGTTGCATTGCTGTGAAATGTATCACTGCTTATGACTCACGCTGCAAAGGACACATTTGTAAACTGACCCACCATTGACAAAATTCTCTCTCCCTTCATTTGTAGGAGGCAGATGAGGCATAGGTTCCTTGTCTGATTCATTTCCTGAGGAAATTTTTACTCTATGCATCTTTTTCAGTCCTTATTCAGTCAGGGAGTAGTGAAGTGATTAATACAAAATCCATGCTTGACACAGAGTGGAAGGAGGATTCATTCAAATTCTTTTAAAATCAGCGCTTAATTAATTGCTTAGAAAAACAACCCTTTGCCAAAAATGAGTGGGGNTTTTTTTTTTTTTCCAGTTGAGAAAGCTTTTTCAGTTGAGAAACTAATTACAGGCAACGGCACACAGCGAAATGCACGAAGGACAAATCTGGCATCTTTTGAAATCAGCCCCTCGGAAGGAAGAATTAGCAACCTGGACAGAGCTGCAGGCAACTCCAGCTCTCCTGCGTCTGGTGCTCGATCTAATTCACTTACAGCCAGCTCTGGTCTTTTCCCCCAACACTGCAGAAATCCTAGGAGAGCTGGATATCTAACACCTCTGACAAACACAGACAACGATCAGAAAATTAAAATTGCCCGAAATAAAAGATAACACAAAGAGAGCCCTGAGGAAACTGCAGTAAGTTTCTTGACAATTTTTATCTACCTGATTATTTATATCAAGACAGTACTAACCAAGTCCAGATCGGGATGGGGCTGTGAACAATCCCTGGGGCTTGGAAGGCTGTTCAGAACTTGGCACTCGGGATCAGGCTCATTTCTGCATCCTATTAGGGTGGACAGTGTTAGCCTATAGAATTAGGGAGAAAAATGAGTGTGTCCTTTCCCTTCATTTCTTCTCCCTCTCTTCCCCTCTCTCTCTCTCTCCACATTCTTCTCCTCTTGTCTTTTTCACTGCGAGCGCTGAATGATGGGATTTTTGACATCAGAGGAAAGTCATCCTTTCTCCACTCCCCCAGCTCCTGTCCGCTTCCTCCTTATACACGTCTGGTCGTTTGCATACTATATCCCCGCTCAAAGAACGGGATCAGCTGATCTGACCACAGCTTCATCTAACTAAGCATCCTAAATCCTGCCCAAAGTAGACCAGACTGACTGGTTCATTCACCCTGGCAGCCTGCTACCAGCAAGCCTTTAAAGTACATTTTGTAACTGCCACATAGCTGGCACCGACTATAGCAAAGTCATTGTTTAGTCAAGGTAAAGTGACCTCTATTTACTCAGACAACTCAGCTGCCTACAGGGAATAACTGGATTTGAGATAAGTGAAAATTTGCTGGGAAAGTTTCACTTCGGCTGGGCTGACGCTTACTACAATAAGCTAAATGTTTGGTCAGTTCATGCCCTTTCTCCTGCAGTTTCTTCAGCCCTTTGATTTATTATCTGCAACTAGACGGCAAATGACCCCGTCCAATTTCAGCGAGTCCGTGGTAAGCCAAAGACAGATGAGAGACTTGTTCAACTAAGCATATATTCTGATCCTAAATAAATATCCTGGTGATTACCGTAAGCTGCCGGGCACCTGCTATAAGTTGTTTATTCACGTATTATAGAACAGCATTAACCGAATCGGGTCTTTTTCCACATGCAGCTCCTCATTTCGCCCCGCAAATAACGCCTGGCGCTCGAGTAGGAGTGCGAGTTCACCCCACCTGCACCTTAGGGGCTGGCGATGGGGACCCTGCGCACAGGGTCAGGGTAACGGCTGGTGGGAGCTGAGCACCACCCCAGGAACCACGCACACGGTGACTCAGGCGTGACTCTGAGTCACAGCGCTTCTCCTGCTTCCTCCTTTCTCCGGGGGGCGGAGGTAGGAATTTCCTGCTGGCCAGTCCTTGTAAATCACAACGTCCTGTTGCAGCAAGGCTGCTGGGAGGGTCAAGTGAGTGGGCGAACTGGAGCTGCTGCCCATTCCACCTGCTCCGGAGGAGGAGAGATGGGACACATGGCCCTCCTGAGGGATGTAGACCGGGAAGACAACAGAGAGACATCACAGCGGGACCCTGGGTCCCCTTGCTCCACGTTGTAGTTCATTTTGGAATAGCCCTGACACCTTCAGATCACCAACGACTTGACTGAAACTACATACTGTCCATCCAGCAAGCCAAGAACCCAGCTCTCCTCTTACAAACACATGAATTTACACCCATATAACCCAGGTAATTTTTCTGCCTTTCTTCAAGACAGCACTGTAAGTGAGAAGAGAAGCAAGTGCTAATGTCTGCGTGACATCCCCTGTACCTATGAATTTGAAAGGGAAAACCAAGACATCTGCTGGAGGTTCTGGGACAAATCCAACCATTAAATGCCACCCTGTGAAAATCTTCCCAGCTGTCCTTCAGAAAAGTTGCCCTTAATTACAGTTGCAACTGGAAGGATTTCACTATCACAAAAGGAGTCAAAACATGGATGAGCTGTGCCATGATAACCCTGAGAAAAGCCAATGTAGCACTGTGAGAAAATGGGCCACGCATAATTAGGAAGGGAATATATTAGCCTTGTGAAGACCACCTTCCAGAGCAGACCTAATGGAATGCTGGCGGAGATGTTACTAAGCAGAATTCCTGGTCCTACTCCAGGTATGGTGAATCAGGACCAAGATGAGCTTACACCAAATACATGCGCAGGAGTAAAAACAAGCTCAGTACACCATGGGTACTGTACCATGAGTTGTTCCTTCACTACACAAAACTGGACTGACAGACAGCACTGATTTACTCCACAGGCTCACCTTATACACAGCCATGTTGTACAGCGCTTAACCACTTAGAGTAACTATTAAGTACCACACAGTGACAAATAATATTCGACAATAACATTAAGAGCACCTACTACAACAGGATTGTATCCCTTCAACTACCCTGGTATTGTTTATGACTTGCCTCCAAGTGTGGAGGCAGCAGGTGGGACTTTTTACCCTCTCTCTATATATTCTTAATCACGGACCCTTATGGTTTGATTTCATCTCTCCTAGGGCTAACTTTGCTTGAGTTACTGCAAGGAAAAATATCCCCGTGTCCAGCCAACAGAGACACAAGGGTACCTGCATTCCAGACTGTTAAATGCCTTTTAGGACACTGATGATACTGGAGGGGGAGTTTGTGGATAGTCAAATCTGAAGGGGTTTTGGCACATTCTTTTAAAAGTATGGCTTTTGAGAGAGATCAATTAATAAAAACATGGGTTTGGAGAGAGATAAAATCATTTCAATGTGACTTTCACATCTTATCTGGAAGGTGATGGCTCTTGGAGCATCTATTGGAGCGCATCACATCTGGGCATCAAAGAGTTCTACAAAAAAAAATTTCATGAGAGCTCTGCTGTTTACAGACAGGGATATAACCAAATGCAGTGACAAAGAAATAAAAGCTAAGTAGATTCTGACCAAAAAGTAAGACACTAATTTTTAACAGCCAGAAGCAATTAACTCCTGGAAGTGCTTCTGAAGGGCAGTGGGTGGTTTCCAATCAGTCAACGTTTTAAACTCAAGGATAGATATTTTTTATCCAGACAGATGCCGTTCAGACAGGGAAGCCTTGTGGCCAGCAGTACAGAGAAGGTCAGAGCTGACTCTGATGAGGGTCCTGGCTGCCTCCACAACCTACCCAGCCATTCACCTACTGACTCCCCAGCCCTGCTCTTGCAGTACATAGCCTTGTTGTTCACAGTCAGTCTGTTTCCCCACGGATGACCAGACCTGACCCTGCTTAGATTACAAAAGCTAAAGGGTTCAGAAGTGAGGAAAACAGGAAATCCAAACAGTGAAAATCTCAGCAATAACGTTTCCTAACAAAGACCTTCAGATCTCACTCTCAGTCAACAGCTCTCTTCGTGACGTCCAAAAAGGACGATGTTTGGTGTGGTGAAGACCGTCTTTCTGCCATTTATTTTTACCATGTTTATTTTTCTATACTGTGACATTTTCCTCCTTGTTAAAAACTTGGTCATAAATGAGGGTGCTAATCCAGACCTAAGAAAACATACACGAACGCACGTACTCCATATGCTTCAATTACATGGGCTCACAGGATGCAATTCTCCCTACAGAAAATCAAACCAATACCACTTAAATTCCTCTTTGCGCCACAAAATGGGATTGAACACTGCAGAGCCTTTTTAATTCAAGAGAACTGAAAGATGATGACCGATGGCTTATTGCACCACAAAGTCTGGGACTGCAATGCAACTCAAGATATTATCCTGTGGGGAAGCGTGAGCAGAAGGGAAGAGTGGGGAAAGCTTAGTTTTGAAGAAAATGATTGTGTTTGTTCGTTTCACCATTTCTGCAATCTAAACCTTACCCAAATTTCCTGGCCTAATGTCATATACATGCAAAACCCAAGTAGGGGTGTGCTATTCATGGGAGCTCTGTGGGCCAAATCTGTGGGTGGCATCACTTGGCACAGCTCCTGTGCCATTGGGTCATGAGCAAAGACCTTGTCCTAGGTCTTTACAGAGAGTGTTACAGGACTTTAAGGAGGTTGAAGAGGCATTTTAAGGTCTGGTGGTTTTGCATTCAAATTTTAAATTTCCTCCACGTCTTCAGGTGAAATTTGCCTTTCCTCCCCGGTAGCGCAGCCAGGGCAGGTTTTTGCCATTGCACTGCCATCTAGTGATGCGAGTTTGCAAGGCAAAAGAGCTGGCAAAAGATGGCTGACCAACAGCAAGTGCTTGAGTCGGGCTCTGAAAGGAGGGTCCAAAATTAAATTAAATTCCGTTAAAGAAAATGAACTGCAAAAGGCACACCCAGTGGAGGCCCTCAACCATTTGTGGGAAAGATGAGCATTATGGAGCGCTTACAGAAGGGGTTGCATAGAAGCTCATCCATTATCCAGCTGCTATCCACAGTAGGGGACACTGAGGACACACAGATTTGCAACTACAAGTCTCAAAGTCCAGCTGCTCAGCTGATACAAGTTGCTGTTGCTCTATCAATTTATAACTGCCAAACTGATGTTCGGGCAAAGCCTGCACAGAAGATTTCCACACCAACGACAATCTTGCAAGTGCTTGAGCACCTTTGGCCATGTTGCTTCCAGCTTTACGGGTTATGTTCCTCAGGGTCACTCCCTCCTGCATTCAGCTCGGCTATATCAAACTGTCTGGGCCAAATTTATTCTCTTTGTAATTGATTTCAGTGGTCTCTTGCACGGACCATTTCAATAGTCTCTATCCATAGCCATTGCCGTGGTCAATCAGCATCCAAAAAGGATTTGCTAACCAAGCACATCATATTGCTTGGAGAAAATCCTCCTTATAATCCCCGTGCTCAAGGACTGGACAGCATACTTAAGACACTTAACATATGAACCTGAAATGAACTGACCTTTATGAGTTAAAAACCCAGTCCTAATGTTTTACTCATCTTGAGGATATTTGTCCTCAGTGGTATGTGTGTCAGAGGGCGTGAAAGTGAGAGTGTCTTGAGGTTAACAATTGTTCATACTCATAGTGGATGAATCATATGATAACACCACAGCAACATCCTGTATAATTGTTGGGAGCCTCTATTTCTGGCAGTGTGTCCCTAGTCTGTCTCATGAGCAAATGTTATTTGTGCTTTACTATATAAAACCAAAACCAAACAGAATTATACAACGGGACACTATTCTGCAAGCACTGGCCAAAATCACAAGTGCCTAATTGAGCCATCAGTTACCCACTTCAGTGATGAATTGTGCGATGAAGTTAACAGGGCTGAGATGGATGTCTCTGTTCCTCATCTGATGAGTACATGAGCAACTCTCCACATGTGAGTAACAATATTTGTGTTTCCTTAGCCACAATTGCACACAGTGGGACTATCACATACGTAAAGATCTGGGACATGGCTTGTGAGGCAGTGGGTGCTAAGGGAACACGCGCTGCACTGCAGGTCGGAAGATTTATGGTTTTCTTCTGGATGACTACAAGCAAGTCACTCCCTGCTTCTCTCCCTCCCTTTTGTCTCTTCAGACCCACTGTCTGCAGGCTTCACTGCTCTTTGAGCTGCACCAAGAGGACACCCAACTCTCTTCACCAACCTAAACACAGACCTACCCCTGGAAAGCAAAAGACAACACAGCAGGCAATGCCAGAGCATCCCAGCCAGTCACAGAGTTAGTGCAGAATCCCTGGGATGCAGTAAAAACACCCGGTTATCTGTACCACCCCTAGCACAAAAAGACACCAATCCAGCTTGGATCCCATGCTGGAGCTCCAAACATAGATCACTGTGCCCCATATGCTGCAGCTGCCTGTGGCTGTGGCACCAGGGGCCACACAGAAGACACCCTTGGCCCCTCTGGGGTGGATATGTGGCTGCTGCAGGCTTACGGCGCAACAACCTCTTTGTAGGGAATAAATCTAGAAAAAAAACCTTTAAATCCTGTAAAACCATCCATTCAGAACAAATGTTTTACTTCTTATTAGAAAGAACTTTTTGCTTTGACATTTAATAGTTCTTCTATTGTATTCTCATATATTAAGAAAAACCCCCAAAACCAGACAAACCAAGAACACAGAATGGTTTTAATCCATCTATAGTGAAAACATATTACATGTTTTTAAAGAGTAAATATTTTGATGAAATGGTGAATTCTGTTCAAATGTTTTGGGTTTTTTTTTCTGAAGGAGGAGAGGGACAGGTAGAGGAAAAGCTTCCCCCAGAGAATTTCTGCTTCTGGAAATAGCTGTATTCAAAATCCTCTTCAAGAATTATCTTCTGTTTAGCTCTAAAAATATCATCTTTCTAAAATGCCACCCGAGTTCACTAAATTATTACCATTATTGTTATTTTTTCATCTTCATTGGCAATGCTTACTTGCAGTCTTTAACCACTACTTCCAGTAGAATTTTACAGGATATTGACACTAATAAAAATGAGATTTTTAAAACAATCTGGAGGATTAACCACACATCTCCCATTAAAACAAAAGTACCCTTGTCTGATTTAAATTCTCATGAGATTAATTTTAAGAAAGTCTATTTAAAATTAACATAGAAGTGGGCCAATATTAGAGGGTGGGATCTGAAACCTGTTTCATTATGGTGGAAGCAGATGGGAATTTCTACATGTGCAGCACCCAAAAGGCCCTGCTTTGGATTCTGAAAACACTTTAAATTATTTAATTTTGTGTCCAAAAAAAAAAAAAGAAAAAAAAGGCCCCCAAAGACACAGAACCTCAAGCAAACTAAAAATCAAACAATCAAGCCAACGAGAACATCAGCAACAGAAAGCAGAAACATTTTATGAGGTCATGTTTACTATTTTGGTTTCAAATCTTTGGATCATTCGCTCACATTTCACTGCTTTCAAATCCCAAACCTTAATCTGAACCTGGGTCTAAGAGGAACACAAATTGACACACCACCTCCTCCCTGGGCCAAGCGTTTCAATAACCCCCTCACCGCAGGCCCGAGCGGCCTGAGCATTCCTCGCTCCAAAGTAAGGAAAAAAAATAAAATAAAATCCCGTCAAATTCAAAAAATATCTTCACTGCTGCCTCCTCATTTCCTGGCTGCAGCCGAGAGCGGAAATAGCTACATTTCCTGAGCAAGGCTGTTCTCCAGGGAACGTCAGCAGCAACCGACCGCTGGATGCTCGGCCTGGACTGAGGCGTCTCAGTGGATTGTAAATCCGAGCTGGAATCCCAGCGCTGCTGCACTCGTGGGGACACCGAGTGAGATAAGGCGACAGGGGAGGGAGGGAAAGGGGGAGGAGATGTAAGGAGCAAAAGAATATGGGAATAGAATAATGTGTTTCAGAAGGAAAAAAAAAAAAAAAGGAAAAGAGAAAGAGAAAGAGGAAGACAGAGGACAGTGTTATCAACAGCCAAGGATTGTGTTCAGAGGAATCAGCTGCAGTTCCATAGACCCCCACAATTTAAAGGAGAGTCTTAATATGTGTTCTCTATACAGTGTGTATATATACACTCAGGGGGCTGGAGCACCTCTCCTTGAGGACAGGCTGAGGGAGCTGGGGTTGTTCAGCTTGGAGAAGAGAAGGCTCTGGGGAGACCCAACAGCCACTCTCCAGTACCTGAAGGGAGCTAGAAAAAGCCTGGAGAGGGCCTGTTGACAAAGGCCTGGAGTGAAAGGATGAGGGGCAGTGGTTTTAAATTAGAAAGGAGAGGATTTAGGTCAGAAATAAGGAAGTTCTTTCCCACAGGAGTGGTGGAGCACTGGAACAGGTTGCCCAAGGTGGTGGTTGAGGCCCCATCCCTGGAGACATTCAAGGTGGGTCTTGGCACCCTGCTTTAGTTGAGGATGTCCCTGCTCTCAGCAGGGGGGGTTGGACCAGGTGACCTCTAGAAAGCCCCTTCCAGCCCTGACCTTTCTAGTTTCTATGTTCCTATATATACACACACCTCTCTATTTGTTCCCAATTACTTTGAAGGGGGTGTTTTCCTGCAAAGCCAAATCAAGTTCAACAAGAAAAGCAATTCATTAAGACAACATGAAGGCTTGGTTTTAGCAGAATGGGAAGAGATTTAACCTCCCAGAGGGAGCAGGGAAAGTGGGATGAACAGGGACTGCTTCTGAGAAACTCTGCAAATAGGTGGAGCAGTTCACAATCCAATAAACCCCACAGGGAAATCCTTCTCTTGCCTTCCCACATTGGAAATCCATTCTTCCTTGTCTCTTTGTGGCCAGGCAAGTCTCCAATTGTCCCGAGAGGTGTAAAGTCCAAAAGAGTTTATGTACTTTTCTAGGTAGTCGTCTCATAGTGCTCAGCTCAACAGAGAAGCTAAACAGTATTTCAGAGTTTTTATCACATTCTCTTTGCAATGTCTATGGGAAAAGAGGGGCTGACAAATAAATAGATACAGGCACCTCTGGGGATAAATCAACCAACTCAAAAGCACAGAGCAATGATACACACTACCAGTTATTCCCTCGAGTAGCAACTTGGTCTAAAGAGCTGGATTTTAGATGACTGAACTTAGGCAAGAGAAAGACAGAGGCAGTGTAAGGAAATATAAATATATATATATACACACACAAGGACCTAACTTGCACTGTAATTAAATAATAACCTCCAAAAATGACCATCAGTGACCTAAGGTCACACAATGAGCTTGCAGTTGTGAACCACGAATTCCTGAGAGCCCAGTCTACTGGCTTGGACTTCATCTGCATCATCCGATGAAGACGTCAGTTGATAAAACTGTGCCATGTTTAATTTTTGAAAACATCACCTCAACCTGACCAATATATAACCCAATCAATCTGCTGATCCTTCACAATTTTTAAGCACAAAACATCTTTGCTTTGGTAATTATCAATCACCCTTATGCGGAAAGGTTCCTCCAATTTTTTTAACTGCTCAATCCTTTGAGAGACAAATGCATTTTAATGATTTAGATTATTAACCTAAAGGTTGATCCAGACTGGGAGGAACGGAATAATTTGTTTAATCATTATTATTATTTATAATTATTTAACATAGGGGAGAAAAATATCACCTTAAATGTCACCATGATGCTTTTTAATTGCCTCGGATGAAATTCAGAATAATCATTACTCCGTAAATGTATACAGATCTAATTTTAAATACCCTAAGATGCTGGATATTTATCTGGAAAATGCAAAGAATGCATATTCATTACTGTATGGGGAATTTTAAAGACAGAAAAGAATTGATCAACCAGTTATTGAAAATTAATTCTTTTCCCAATTCACAACTGGGCTGTAATTTGACATGAGGCAGTAAAATAAGCTGAGCCAGGTAATTTTTCTTCTTCATTCATTCATTCCAGGACTTGAGTTAAGTGTTCTTTATGAGGAGGTAGGTTTTATGGATACTTTTGTATGGCTATAATTTGTAATATGTACGTTATGGAGTTGTCTGCATTTAGAATGGTCACACATTCATAAAGCATAAAGACAGCCATGCCAGTTATTCTGACTCCAGCACCAAGCTGATCTACATTGCACCAGGTCTGGATGTGGGACCATAAAACTGAACTAATTTGGAAATGTTGTAACCAGCTGAGCCAGCAACACAAAGAACAGTTTGCGTGGAGTGAGTAAAGAAGAGTCATTATTAAATGGGGCCAATGCTGAATTTTCAGTACTAAGGAGCTTTAGGCTACACCAGACAGGCAGGGAAAAGGTTTTACTGGTTCAGAGAAACAACTTGGTATCCTCGTCAAAAATCTGTTAAAGACAAACTCCAGCACTTTAGTAGACACAGTGTCTGATTCACTGGCTCTGATGCTATCTCTGTGAGCTACCCATAAAGCCACCCATAAAATCTGGCTCCAGTGTGAGGTGGAAGAGCCCTTGAGATCAAGGGTCCCAGGCTACAGCAACAAAGACAAGGAAAGGCTCACCACGCAGGGTCCATCAACTACTGCTTCAACAACCTTGCCACCAGGCTCCAAGAGCAGAAACCTCCAGTATCTCCCAGCCCACCCTATTCCTTCCTGCAGGTAGCCAGAGTCTGGGATCAGTTTGTTAACCTCAGTTCTCCCACAGCGACCCTCCGAGGTGGGACCTCCCAGCACCGGATCCGCCGGCTGCCAGGATGCGTGCGATGACAGCGTCTCTGCATGTGAAAGAACAGCCTCCTTTCTGACAGGAAACCTTCTACTGTAAGTAACAATTAAAGCAAACAAAAACGGCAAGAGAGAGACACCAAGTACCCCTGCAAATCAGTGATGGCTCCAATAGTCCAGAGCCAGGTGGGAGGGTGACAGACTTCACTAGGGAAAAGCTCCTGGGTTTGCAGGAGATCCAGTAGGTGCCCTGGTCTGCCTTCTACATGCTTCATTTTCCAAAGCCCTTTGTTTTCTGAGCTGAGTTAGATCAAGGCCTCCCCGTTTCCCATCACATCCATGTCTCCATGCCCCTGCTGCTGCTATCAGAGCTGGGGCACAGGCGCTCCGAGTGCCTCGTCTCGGGGAAGCATTTGCATTTTCATTGGCACAGGTACAGCATTCAGAATTCTTTCAGGCCAGGCCAATTAAAACAAGCTGAAAACTGCTGAGTGAAGCAGTTTCAGCCAGGATCTGCTTACATTCCCCCTCTGAAAAAAGCAAGGGGCCCACTTTCTGTAACTCTCTCCCTCTCTGCACAGCGTGGGTTTTGCTTTTTCTCCTTTTTTTCCCCCCCCTTTTTTTTTTCTTTTCTTTTCTTTTTAAGGTGGAATAACTTGTGCCCTTTACACACTGGCTCTAAGAGATGGATGGCAGGACTTGGGAATGCAACTTCATTTTAAAACCAGAGCCCAGGCTGTAATAGCAAATCGAGGCATGGGAAAAAAAAAAAAAAAAAAAAA
>VWZY01010538.1:131930-142689 GCA_013399075.1 Chloroceryle aenea | reverse complement strand
CGAGGCATGGGAAAAAAAAAAAAAAGAAAAAAAAAAGAAAAAAGAAAAAACCACCAACCCAAAAACTGGTAACTCTCCACAGATTAACACACTTTACCTCCTTCACAAACCTTGTATGGTATTTTCTTAAGAAGGAATAGAGCCACATAATTAGCAATCAGTTGAAGCCTAAGGCTTTTCTACCACCACAGAGACTATTCAATGCCTACTGGCTCTACTAACACACTCTTATTTCTCTTGGGTTTCTTTTTGGACAGCCTCTTTCAAACCTCAGATGTGTTGTAAATGCATACTGACAGGTTAAAAGATACCACTTTTATACCCCTGAGCCAAAAAAAAAAAAAAAAAGGGAAAAAAAAGAAGAAATCCCATCCTACCAGTGCTGCTTTATTTTATAGTGGTAACCCTCCAGTGCTAGACCATGGCAGCAGGTTCTAGGAAGGATGAACCACCTCAGAGAGTCCCCACACAGGAAGGACATGATAAGGGGCAGCTTTCTGCACACACCCCCTTATCCTAAGGCACTGCTCATGGCACTGGCCTTTACCAGATGTGAGCAGCTCTGCTAGTCACAGTGGCCACTCTTCCCAACATCTGCATGCCAGGACCCACTGTCAAACAGCAACCACCACAAGAGAAAACACCTGCAAATGGCATTGCAGCAACCTGGGAAAAATGGGCTAATCCAGCAGGACAAACCACAGCAACTGGATCTGCACTTGTTTTCATCTCTGAGAATGAGGCTCTGTCAGCCCTAAACTCAGGCTGAATTGATGTGACGCGTGGATCACATGTAGAATTTGGATCCCTTTGGGGTTGATCTGGATTTCAAACAAGCACAGGACCCAGAGGAATCTTTCTATCCACTTCCACTTAAAATGATCTCACCTTGATAAATAGGCTCTAGGTTTATACAACAACCTACACGCCACAGTTCCCATCAATACCTGTACACCCAGGAGAAGCTACACTACAACTAGAAACTAAACCATAATGCTACATTGACACAATCTGCTCACCTAATCATCACAGCATTACTAATATGTTAATAAGAGAAGCACAGAAGAAACAAAACAGGTGACAGCTGGAGTAAACAGCAAAGGATTTGAGGCAACAGAAATACCAGATTTCTTAGATCATCCCCGAGAGAAGACAATTCTCTTCTATTTGCTTTCAGAGCCCTGCTCTAGGAACGAGCTGGCCAAAGGGACTAGGAAACTAGGACACCATGACTATTCTGGATCAAAATCCTTTTCTTTTCAAAGGCTGCCAGGATGCCCTCGCCGGTGACCTCAAGCAGCTCAGCTTGTCACCTGCTACACAGGTGACTACAAAGGCGACTTATTTATTTAATTAGGGCAGACAAAGGAAAAACATAATCAATCCCTGAAGTACACGGAACACACTATGAGCATCCTGTGATCCCAGCTCTGCCCATTTGGAGAATGAGGGATTATTGATCTTGAAAAGTGTGAGCAGATCCCCAACTTTAAAAATAATAGACAACAGTATCTGACCTTCACATGGCAACTTTTATGTGGGAGAGTCCTGAAGTACTTGAAAAGACATGGAGCTATACACCTCTCCTTCCTGTCCTGCTTTACAGCTCCACCTCCACAATGGTCTCTCTTCTCAAATAACCTGCAGGTTGAAACAACCCCCATCCCTTTTATCCAAAAGCAGTAACACTTTTCATCTTTCAGAAATCTTTCTTTCTTTCCCTCACCACGGAACCTCATTTAGTCTCCATTTTGATTCATCTCCCCACAGAGAAATCAAACAATAACAAGCAAACACATATTACAGCATTCTCCATGCAGAGAGCTCCTCTCAAGGCATAAGGAGGGACTGGAATGAACATGTGAACTTCAATGGAAATTCAGGTACTGCTGAAAAGAATATAAAGGAAATCTTTGCAACTTGGTGGGTCAAGGTTACAAACCACCTGGGACACCTGGCTTTCTAGTGACACTTGCTAAGGGCATCACCCATGTTGGGATTTCCCAAGTTGTGCCCTACCAGGCATTCTTTCTTCTGGGCCCACAGGGGAATTAAAAAAAAAAAAAAAAGGGAAAAAAAAAAAAAAAGAAATAAAAAATGAGGGTATCAGGAAACACTCACTTGGTCATGTCCTGAGATATTCCAATGATGCGAATGAGCCTAGGCTTCCTGCTGTCCCCTCAAATATGTTATTTTCCACTCCCACCTTTCTTCCTCCTACTTATCTCCCTCCCCCCTTGCCTTCTGAGGCTGACTGAGTCAACCGGTGCAGATTAGATGCCAAGCAATGCAGTCTCTGTACAAAGATTCAACTCCCACAGACAGGCTAGAAGAGATAAAAGCAGCCTAGCCAAACACTGTCCAGAGACAGCACAGGGAGAGCTGGGTTCCCAGTGGCTGACTGGGTGATGTCTTGAACTGGTGACACTCCAGCAACTGAACTGCAAGTACTAGAGGCATAAACACTTCTTTCTGGTGCCTGTGCTTAAATACAAATGCAATGGTTCAAAGTTTCCAAAATACCCACTCTGTGGAGATAAGATCGACCCATGGAAACACTTATTCAGGCATCAAAGACCTGCTGCTCAGGTGCAATGAAACAGCCCTCCTCTTTACACCACTCTGCTGGGACCAGGTGCTCCCAGGCAGATAGTGACACACACGGGTACAGGAAAACTCTGATATTCCCTTCCTAGTGACACAGTCAGATGCAAACACACCTTCATCCAGTGCCAGACACACAAAATCACTTCCCCTGCTGGAGCAGCGTAAGAAGCTCTGCAACGCAAACTGAAGCCTGGTTAACAACGCACATGGACCGTACACAGAAGGGTGGTCAGTGTCACTGCAGCTCTCTGAACCCACGCAGGGAATCCACGCAAGTTTGGAAGGTAATGTCCCACGGGGAACGTGGACAGAGCCTACCTCTGCAAACCCTGACTGTAACAACGCACGCTGCGGGTAGGCGGGCTTGCCAATCTGCAGTCGTGCCATGCAGCCTCCCCTTGTAATGCTCTCCTGTCGTCTCGAGCGGTGTTGTTTTCCTTTTGAGTGATACGTAGAACATCATGGCATTCGATGGGGTAAACAGTTCAGTGACAAAGTGCTCGCCCCATCTGCGGACCTCCAAGTGACCCCGAGTGCGGAGGTACAGAAAAGCTTTGCGCATTCATTTGGCCCATCTCTGGTTACTCGATAAGAAATGAAGTTGACACAGCAATACAAACATTATTACTGACAATGTTAAGATAGACAGTGGGTACAGGTCAGGCCACAGTATCCAGGGAATACTCTATAACAGTAGCTGTCATATTTATCTCTGGCTTCTTCAGAGCCAGTTTTAGTAGGTGGAGACAGAGCACACAAAAGGACTATTCAGTGCAATCCATGATCTGAAATAAAACAGATGCGTTGTGGAAGTTTGCAAACTCCCCAGCACAGAAGGTTGGCAGATCTCCGCTCCGTAACAGGGCCCATCTCCCTGGCAGCATCAGGAGCCCTTCCCTAGCCCTGCTGCCAGTGCTACTGCTCATGCTGTTTAGTCGAAGGACAGTCTGGAGGACAAAGCACTTAGCCTGGCAGTTAACAGGGATGCAAAACTAACCCAAAAGCTCACAGGCCACTCGAGCTATTAAAGACTTCCACCAATTTTGGCTGGTTAAGGTTTCTTTTGCTTTTTCTGCTCTTCTGGCAGATTACTGGGCAGAATGGGGAAGCACATCGCAGCAAAACCTATCGTCTGACCTGCTGTTAGTTTTGCCCTGTGTAAAAAACCCCCAAGAGGTCAAGGTGCAAAGAATGTATATAGAGGTCAGGTTTCAGAGACTGCATGAAGCAATTTTGAAGATCTAGTGAAAGAGGAGGCAGCAAATCGGGTATAAGACCAAGGGTTCTTTTCAACAAGGTCCATTTTCTGTCTGGAAAGCATAAAGGAAGATTCATATGTTTTAACTGGACTAAAAAAAAATAACACCCCAGTTTGAAATGAATTTTGTACTCATATTAAGACCGATCCAGCATTTTTTTGTTCATAGCTGGTATTTCAGGAATGAGTACAACCAAAGGCACCTGGTCTGGTTTTATGGACTGAAATGCTTTTGGAAAGGAATCAGATATGATTTGGACAAAAACAATGGAGGCCCAGACACAGAGGCTGCCCTGGGAGAGTATACCAGCTGTCTGCTCAGTTTCAAACCTCTAATCATATTCTTGGAGAGAAAGCAAGGGGACCTGTTAGGGGTTGCTGAGCTCTGTGCTCGGGGCCAGGTCCAGACGGTGGAGCCAGCGAGCACCAGTCCTCCCCATGCAGAGGCGGCTCCACCGCCTCGGACTGAAAATCCTGGCACCAGGACAACAGCAAATGAGATCCAGTCTCTGAACAGACACCAAGGGCTGGGAACGAGGCAGAGGGATTCAAACCAGCAGCACGAGCAAAGATGAAATACTGGAAGTCACGAGCAGGAGGACGCTTGGCAGTGCCCAGATAGGCAAAGCACCTGCTGGCATCGGAGAGGACCACATTTAGCAGGCGATAGGTCTCACCACCCACCAGCATCAATCAGCCCTGCTTCTAGCTGGCAGCCTGGCTCTGCTCAGGCACAACATTCTTCTGATGGCTTGATCCCACAAGCACAGGTTGCCTGGTTTCATGAGATGTGAAGGATGGATAGCAGAGGAATCCAGGCCAGCGGTAATGAGAGTGCTGCCTCGAAGCAAAATAAATCCTTGGGAAGAAATGTATAGAACGACTACCGTGCTCTCCTGCAACTTTTTGAATCCTCGCCCGTGCTTGCAAACTACCCAGCAGCACTCAACAGCTGGCAGGCTGCAACACTTCTCTACAAATCACTTCTGAGAACCTGGTGTTCTCTCTGCAATGTACTCGGGCCGTGTGCTGTCTCCCTGTGATGAATGGACACCACATCTTGGTCTGCACTCATCCCAACAAGGTGCAGGCAGTCGAGCCCCCTTGTTCAGAGCATAGTCTTCTTGGGCTCTACAGCAGATCATCAACGTCTCCAAAGCGATTCAGTCCACCCCATTGACTCTGAGAGCTTTGCACAACTAACTTAGGTGCTGGTGTTAAACAGGAAAAAGCAGGTGGGGTGAATTCATCCAGGCTTGTACATATGTGGTTCTGATCTCTACACAGGGCCTCTTGTTCCTGCAGCTAAGTAGTAAAATGCCAAACATGGCTCATACCAATTCCACCTCTCACTAATATGTTCTGTCAGCTCATCATAATCTTAAAAGGAACCTTTAAGGGCTGGGAGGCATCTTGGTTTCTAATTAGGCTCAGTCAGATTTTGTGGCCTCCTGTGCCTATAGAGTCAAGTTAACCGGGCTCATGCTGTTGCTAGCTTCAAACATGTGTACGTGAGATCAGTTTTTCCACTCAGAAAAAGATAACATCTACAGTTCCCTCCCCTCAGATAAGCTTAAGAAGAAAATGAAGTAATGTCCCTGCCACCAAACATACATGTGGTTCTGTATCCCATCTCCACCACAGTTCCCAGACCAGAGCACCCCACACAGAGATCTGGCATCATTCTCTGCAGCTTCTTTAAAAGCCTGCACAGCAGTGTAGGAATCTGTCCCCTTTCTGCTATGCCCCCAGCTCTTGCCACAATCAGCAGAAGAGCTGGACGCTTTCAGAGCAATATTCAATCTGCCTGAAGTCTGTGTTGCCTTCTGCCCCTGTTTATTTCTCTCCACCCACCCAAAGGTACGCTGGGAAGCACAGGACTATGACCCAGGCAGCCCAGTCACATGTTTCATGTCAAACAGAACCAGTCTTTGACGAAGGAGTTTGTGCACACAGGCAGGACAGGAGAAGGAGAATTGCTCCAATGCACTTGCACTATAAAATGCTGTGCAAGTAAAAAGGTTTCAGTCTCAAAGTGAGCCACAAATATGAAGCGTGAATGGTTTAGACCAGCACCTGGTTCTTCTCAGGAGCTGAATATGCATAAACTGTATTGAAGTTAACTAAAGGAATGATCAAAGCACCAGGAAGCCATCATAAAACTGTGTTCTGGTTATGGGAACCGTAAGGAACTTAAACTTCTAACCAGGAAGATCAAATCCTGACTGCCAGATTAGGGAATAACTTCTCCTGAAGCCACTCAAGACACAGGTTTGCACCAGCTGCAGATCTGACCCTCTCTGAAACTCTTCCAAAGAAAGCAAATTGCATTCACTTTCTTAGGAACTGCCTAGTCCTTAGCTGCACATTACTGTCATTCAAAGACAGAAATCAAAGCACAGGATACTTCAAGGGGTGAATCAGAGAGTAAAAGAATTCACGGATTTCTAAGTCACCACAGAAGATTTTGATAAGCTGCTGTTCATTACCACTGTTATTATTTGTGTTTTCAGAGATGTCATAGTGTTCTCAGCACTTTGCAAACAACAAGCTGGAATTCACGGACTATTCCGAGCAAACTACCTAGTCAGGTTGATGCAAAAACCTGAAGACCATCCAAAAAAGCAGAAAATTCAAAGCTGACTCAGTCTGCCTCATTACAAAGCACTTGCTGAAACTTTTTTTTTCATCAACCATAAAATATTTGACCTTAAACCATTTTTAAAATCATTTAAGCCTTACAACTCCATAATTCCTTCCTGATACGAGCAAATTTCAGTTGGGGCATTTTTATCACCTTTAAATCCACAGGCAGAGGGCTGAGCAAGTTACCACGGTTGCTACTCACAGAATTCTGACAGCAGCTCCTGGGAAAAGGTACTAACCTGTAGCAGTGGTGATGTGTGTCACGCACAGCAGTTGTGTTCCCTTCAAAAACACCTTGAGCCTCGCCTCAGTAATCTGTCTTTTGCAGTGGCATTCTCTTCCCATCCAGCTGCCAAAAGGAGATCTGAAATCAATGTCATTAACATCCATCAGTTACAACTGTTTGGGTTTTTTTTTCCTGCTAAGCATCCAAAAATGTATCTTAGATAAACAAACAAACCAAAACCAAAACACTTGGCCTGAATCAGATCCTGGCTCCAAACAGATCTGGATAAGAAAACTGTGGTTGGGATCTGTCATATTCAATGCAGGGAAGTAAACTTACCTCAGACATGGCTGTTACTACATTATCTGGACCCAAAACAACTTGGCATCTTTCAGGATGTAGCCCGGGAGTACGTCTGCCCTCTGGGGTCAAGGACACTGCAGTTGTGGCCGAGAGTGCTAATCCAGACCCAGAAACACCGAGCAATGCAGAGGAAGCTGGCTCAGGCTGGTTTTAGGGGAGCAGTCTGGCTCTCGACATCTCCCTGACCCGACATCTCTGTGCTATGCCTAACTAAAGCCAGGACTAGCTTTGGGATCTCCTTCTCCCCATGGACATGCCCTTAGGCCTGGACACACCTCATTTACCTTTAGGGACCTGCCTGAGGTAGCTCAGGTGAGGGACATCCCCAAGGCACTCATGCAATCAACAGCTGTGAGAGACAGAGGTACCTTTGGAGACTCGATTCTCTCACCATTAGCTACAATGCCTTAGGGCAATTCAAGTCAAACGGTCTTAAGTCAGCCAGTGCCTCAGATCCTGCTCTTCCTTTGTGCTGTTATGCTGGCTGCTGTCTGGCTCACGCCCAAAAATGCAGCACTTAGAGCAGCCTGCATCACAACCCCAGCTTTCCAAGCAGCATTATCTGCAAAGCTGTAAGGACACATATATATTCAGTTCTCATGCAGCACATCTTTCCTTCCCACTGACTTCCAGGAAACACAAGGGATTTGCTGTGGCATGTGGGACTTGAGGGCAAGACATATTGCTAAAATCAAAGAGGGTGAGAGGCTGCAGAGCTCTGAATGGGCTGCCTTGTCTTTGCAGTTTCCACTGAGCTCAAATTTTGCCTAAAAGGGATTAATTAACACTGGACAACCCCATAGCGATTCCTCATCAGCTCTGGAACAGAGGAGCCCGTCACTATGGTGATGCAACATTAAAGGGCTGGGTCCAAACCGTTCCTCTGGCAGAAAGATGCATGTACCAGGCCAGGATCTGAGATCCTGGGTGAGCTGGTTTAACTCTGGTGGAGATACTCCAGGCTTACCCTGGTGCCACTGAGACCAGCCCTGGCCTGCAGCCTTTGAGGAGAGCTCCATCCTGGCGTGCAGATTAGTTCACTTTCTAATTTGGAGGGGCTGAATGACTTTTCAAACCTTTGATTCCTGACTGATGTATTCACTTCAGGAGACAGAAAACTACAAAATCTCAGCATGAAGTGACTCCCATGCTTTCTTNAAAAAAAATCACTTGTCATAGGTAAGGTAATAACCCCTTCTTTCTTTGTTTTAACATACGGAAAGGACAGTTGAGAGGGGAAGCAAAAAATGCCATAGCTTTACCATCACACCTGCCATTGACTGGGTTCAACTGGGACTCACACCAGTAGACAATGGGTCATACTTTTAGCTGATAAGTGACTCCAATAAATTGTCACCACTACAGAGCAGCGAGGGTTCTGGTTTATTAAGTATGGCATGCGCTTGCTGCATTTGAATCGTGTCTTGTGCACCTTTTCTTCCATTGTGTCTTTATTAGGAACTAAATAAGCACTAGGACGAAACTCCCCTCTGGGCAGGTTATAACTAGACTGCCTACTGACATTGCCCTCTAATAACCCAACTGGTACTGGCTGCAAGCACTGCCAGATCCAGCAGAGCCTCTGTAATGGCAAGGACTGCAGGATGGGACAGACACTTGGAGTCCCACAGGTCACTGCCTCAGCCAGAAGATGCACATCTGAAGGACTGACCAGGGTGTAGGCAGTGGTGCAGAAGCAGTACTTGGGGTATCTCTGTGGCTTTTGGCTCTGGAGCTGTGCAAAACCTTTTCTAATGAATGCAGACTTTTCCATCATCTGTGGACACAGAGACACTGGTGAGACAGTCAGAGGCAACTATTTGCTTGCCTAACTCCCAGCCTGCAGAACTCCATCTTATCTCAGAACCATAGCTGTACTTCTGCAGGACTATCCATCTGGAGATGAGCCCTGCATATGACTACAAAATCTTACTTCAAAAGATGTATCTGTACACAAGGATGGCTGTTACTCAGAAGTGCTTGGTGCCTCCTAAGATGTTGAGAGGACAGAGATGAAATTGTTCTTCAGATCCCCTACTGTTTAGTATCACCACAACCAAAACATACCTGGACTGAAGGAAAGGTCATAACTGGACCTCCCAGTATAGATGTCTCACTGAAGGTGCATGTATCATCATAGGGGATGCCAGAGAGAGGATCTGGGAGGACAGCTAGAGGTCTAAATAATTTATCATGCTCTTAAACTGTGTCAACACAGTAGGTAGCTTAAATGCAGCTCCAAGAGTTTTGCTACTGAAAGCAGACTCACTCTCTAAGGACTAGATGGTATTTCAATCCCAACAGCCTGTTCAGTGCAAATGCCACGGCTGGGATGTTAAGAGACCCAGAGTTCCTTCCAAAACTTTGCTGTGTTTTAATCAAACTTACTTGTCTAGCTGCAAGGCAGTTGAGACATTTACCCCAACAGCTGACGCTTTTAGTTCTACATCAAGTGGAGTGCAGCCATTTAAAAACAAAACAAAACAAAGCAAAAAAAAAAGAAAAGAAAAGAAAAGAAAAGAAAAAAAGGGAAAATAAAACTTGTGACCATGAGGGACTCTGTCAAATATTCCCACTGCTGTCCTGCAGCATCAAAACTCAAGTCTGCTGTAGCACACAGGCCTGACTATTTGCATTTTTAATAATTCAAGAGTTTAATTAGTATCATGGCCTTAATCAGAGGCTGAAAATACAGCTCAAGTCATCAGAGCTTAATTAGTTTTTTAAAAGAATTCTGCAGTCTGAAAATGACTCTACTAACACGAAGGTCTGTCCTTAGCTTGATGTTTTGGGGTTCAGATGAACCTGTTGCTTCCGATACCCTGTTCCAGCACACCTCAGAGTAACTCAAAATCCCCAAACAACATTGATTCCCATCAGTGTGCTTCCTTGTTTACCCCTATTAACTGTTCCACAGCTTTCTTGAACTAGAATCAGAGGGAAAAAAGTGACCAGACTGAAGAGAACATCTTAAATTACTCCAGGTATATCCCACAAGCTGCGTCTGAATTTCCCCTCTACCAGAAATACAACATTCTTAGAACAGCAACAGATATCACCAGATCTTCAGCCAAGTCATCAGGGACACAGTCCTGAGAGAAATAATTAGGTATGGTCAGAAAAATCACCATTTAGAGGTGGTGTGGCTGAAGCTGCCCTGTGTGGGAGCAAAGAGTGGACCCTTGCAGGCCAAGCTGGGTGGTGAAGCCCAGGAGATAGGGTGCTGCTGCCCTTCTCAAGGCTGGAGATGGTCTCAGGGGGAATTATCACCAATTTGGGTTGAGGGAATCTGAAGCCCTGGCAACAGCCACCCGTTTACTCCCTGGACAGATTGATAGCATTGTACAGGACATCCTGGATGGACTTTTTTCAAACAATATGTGATTTAATGGTGGGATTCATCACCACCCAACGCTGTCGAGGCCAAACATATAAACAGGTTCAAAAATGGATTAGTAAAATTCGTGGAAGATAGGTCAATCACAGACAATTAAATATGCTAATCCGGATGCAACTTCCAGTTCAGGAAGTTAGTCAGTCTAATGCCCTTCCACCTCTGATTTACTTGTAAAAAGGAAGCCAGAAAAATATCTCCTATGCCAAAACTGTCCCTTGGCTCCAAGCATTAGCTAGAATCACAATAAATTCTTCTTTTTTTC
>VWZY01010538.1:114790-131883 GCA_013399075.1 Chloroceryle aenea | reverse complement strand
CTAGAATCACAATAAATTCTTATTTTTTTCTTTTTTTTTTTTGGCTGAGGGAGGGGGATACATTTACTTTCAGTAATAATATTACAGCATGCTATTTATTTCCCTCTGCAGCTCCTGAACCTCTGCATAACCTCCAATCTCCCTGTCCCCTCAGGAATATCACAAATAAATTAGTGAAACCTACTGGAAGGTGATAGCAATCACAGATACCACTAAATTCCATTTAGCGAGGAATTAGGAATCCAATCACTTATGTACATGGGAAAGGTCTGACTGGATCATACTGAAAAAACACTCTGTCTTTGAGAGTACTGGGCCAGAGGAAGACGCTGGAAACTCAAGATGGAAAAATACACTTTGCTTTGTCACAAGGAAAGTTTCTTGTAACCCCAGCACGGTTACTGTTTGACCTATTCCCAGTGCAGAGGCTAGTTTTATAAAGATCTATAAAATACCTACACAGTACATTTCATGCTGCAGTGTTCTGTAACCCCATCCCCTTTGAATTCTGCAAACTCTTGACCCAAAGAGCAGCTTACAGCACAGGTTACCCGCTCGCTGCTCCCTGGTCTTCTTACCTGCTGCAAGCATTTCTACCCATTGTCTGGTTTTGAAGGTGTTGAGGGGGTTTGCTGGAGAGCAGAGGACAAGATGACAAATGAGCTAACACACAGCAATGGAATGTAAGTGAGTCTCAGCTATTTTTAATTAAGAAGCGATGACAGCTGACTAAATTCCCTGACACCACAGTTAAAGGCTCCCTGACCCAGACATTATTGGACACACTCCTAAGACCAATATATATTGGTCCCGACGGTGCTTCTATTATTGTCCCCGCCGTCTCGACAGATGCAGGACTCACAAAATCTATGTCTATTATCAGCATGCAAATAGTGAGACAAACGTGTGAATGCTTATGAGCAGGAGGAGGCAGCAGGTGAGAGGAGGACAAGGAAGGTCATTTTCAAGGGAGTGCTGGAAGTGCCAGTGTTTGGTTCCAATAAATGTTCAAAAGGTTTGGACAAATTTAACTGCCATTTTCATTTTCGGTTGGTTAAACCAATGATAGATTGACCATGAGAGAGGCAGAGAGACAGAAAGAACATTTCCTGCTGTAAGGCAGATAAGAGGCGAAGCAGTACGATGCCTTGAACTGGCTTTTCTCAGCCCACAGATCACAGGGAGGGCTCAACTGAGAAACCTTTTCTTCTAATTCCCAGACCAGAGAGCCCAGCAACCTGATGAAGTGATCTGGATTTTGAAGGACAGGGATTCACCACCTTCATATAAGGCCTCTTTAGCAGAGATGAGAATACAGTCAAGGTGTCCGGCTCCCACTCTTAGACTGGCAAGAAACTGTTTCAACAACAGACTGTCTTGGAAAGATGTCACGAGGAAGATACTAACCACAAAACGACAATACAAACCTCACTTTTGTTCTCTGGCCTTGCACTGAAGTGAATCCAGCAGCAGATCCTTTTACCTTGAGCTCACTGGTTGGTTTTAGTAGGACAGACAAAGAAAAGATTCCTTTCTACCCTTTCCAAAAGATCATGGAGGAAAGGGGTAAACCGGCGTACGCGGCAAAGTCACGCAAATCACGTACGAACTTGACGTGAGTGACACAAATACATTAAGGAACATCATCGGGAACTTTCCATCCTGGATGCACGGTGGGAGGGGGAAAGAGTTGCCTTCTGTTGTTGCTAAGACGGTTCCCCCACCCTTGCTCTCTCCCAGCCCAATCCTCAGGCTTTCTCCTCTCATTGGCTCGCCAGCTGCATCGAATGATCATGACAGGTTTTCCTCCTCCTCACCCCTATTGGCTTCTGCCTATGGCCTATTATCAGGGGAAAGCAAATCAGACACGTAATCAATAGTTTGTGAGAAGGAACGGGGCCGTGCGATGCTCCATTTGCATCAAATCTCTTGCCGCCGCTGTCTCTGCATTCAGATAAGCGCGGCTCAGCCGTCCCGGCCACGCTCGCAGGGGTGGGTGTAGATGGCAGCCTGACAGCAAAGCAGAGCTGCAGGGAGCTGCGGGAGAACGGCACCTGCTGCACATTCCACTCACGAACTTCAAGCCGAGGCTGAGCCCAGCCCGACGAGAAGCTCAGATCCTGACCTTGCAGGCAAACCAGAACCATCAGGGACCATCAGCATCCTGCCTGAGTGCTGACCTAAAGGCACAGAGCAGGTCTGGACCAGTGCCCCCAGCTTGGGTGCTCCTGAGGGCAGCTGGCTTTGGGAATGAGGAGAAGGTGCAGGGGAGAAGTCTTCTCTCCTGCAGTAGCGTAAGCGATGCCCTCTTCAGCATGCTTGTAGAAAGTTGCTTGGTCTGAAGGTGTCTGGAGGCCTTCTAGGGCATGGAATCACAGAAACACAGAATCACAGAATGTTAGGGGTTGGAAGGGACCTCTGAAGATCATCGAGGCCAACCCTCCTGCCAGAGCAGGACAAAACTAGAGCAGATCAAAACACTCCATGGGGATGGCGAAAGTTTCCCTGGCTTGAAGCAGGATGGCTGACAACAGTCAGCTACTGCAGCAGTACTGCTCGGGCCCTGCCAGCCTTCAGAAATGCAGGAACAGTGGTTCCTCCTTCTTGCAGCATCCCTGTCACCTTGGCTCTCCCCACCTCCCCAAATCCCTGTAACTGGACAGTGAAACTCAGACGCCATGGGACAGCTCCTCAGTCCTACCACAGACCAGGCCAAGGTCTGGAACCAGATGCAGAGAAGAGACAGGTGAGTTGGAACCTGTTTCCAGCTACAATAAAAATGGGCTTGAATTGACACCATGCATCAGCGAAACCAAAACGACCAGATGTTGCCAATGGCTTCAAAACAAACTGCAAAATCAAACTTACTTGTTGGTGATGGGGGCCTCAGACACCAGGGCATCAAGTGCACGACCAAGTTAAGCGTGTGCAGCTACTGAGCTGGCCTCGGGCCTCGCAGCTTTACAGTTTAGCTTGCTCAAGTAAAGCAGCTGATGAAATACCCCCCAGGCTCATCGGGACTCTGGTGAAAGAGCAGCCCTTTGGCTATTTTCTTTCACCACACAGGTGAGTCAGCATCCGGACTGCTGAAGGAAAACTGGTGTTTCCTTTCCTGTTCAGGACTACAAGTGAGCTGCAGCAGAAGGAGCTCAGTCCAGTTTCTAGCCTGTTCCTAACAGACATGTATGCAGGCTGCAAGAGGTCAGTGAACAAAGCCAGCCACTGTGGTTGGGTGTGCATACATTGGATGTACGCCGTCCCCTAAACACCAGATCCTCCTGGCCTGGACTTGCTCTCTGTCCCTTATGTTATACAGAGGGTCAGTTAGGAAGAGTTATGACTTTAACTGTTGTGAAATTACACAATTAGGAGGAAAATTTTCTGCGGAAATTTCCACGGCCAATCTATTTGTTTGTATCAAAGGTGGGGGTGGTTGGACACAAAACACTGGGTCAGTTATAAAAAAAACCCTAAGTGTCTGACCTGAATAAGTTCATTTTTATGAAATCCACGGGGATGGCTTCTTCAGTGTAAGATGGAACTTCAAGTTAAAAGGAGGAAAGAGAAGAAAAGGGCACAGACGGAAATCAGGTTCAAATCTCTGCTTGGCCTCACTCAGTAAGGACTCTGAATTAGGTCTACAGTTACTTAAATGGCTTCAAGTATTTTGGGATCTTTCTCCAGTTCATATGATCTAAGTTTCATCCCGAGGCAGAACAGGAAGAATGTTCTGAGCTCTTAAAAATGTTCATGACTTCGGACAAATGCATTATAACCAGCTTCAAAACAAATCTGCTCTCTATTTGATCTTATGTAATAGTCTAGATGTCTGTGTTTTGATTCCTCCCAGTTGTGCACTCAAACTGGTACAGAGATCCATGAAAGAAAATTAATGGACTGGAAGGAAACCTACACTTCTTTTTTTAATACGTATCTCTAAACCATGTGCCTCTTTTCCAGTTACCTTTCAGAGAAGAAAAGCATAAAATTTAGCAATAACCAAGCTGATAAAAATGATCTCAAATAAGAATTCCCATCATGAATTAAGCCTGCCTCAGCCTCTCAAGAGACAGAGCCTATGAACGAAGCCCCTTTTAAATATAATTAAAGCTCTTTTACACTAATTCAAGAAGCAACTTACAGTGGGTAAGATTCAATCCCTGATAGCCTGGGATCAGACTTATTTTGTCTTTACTATTAGTGCCTACACAACAACATTTATTTGGACCTATTACATTTGCTACAGATGGAAGAATAGATTCGTACCATGGACACGTAGGAAATATCCAAGAGAAAGGCAGAGCTGTTATAACCTATGCTGGTGGTCAGGTCACTTTTGACTGCTCACTCCAGCACCCAGGGAGGAGGGTGTGCTCCTTACCTGGCAGTATGTTCAGTCCTCAATGACCACACTGCATCCGTCCTCAGTGAGAAAGGCAAGGAGGATGGGTGTGCACTTCTCCACCTCCAACCCTTAGCAGCCACCACCTGGGGTAACAGGAATAAGAAACACATGAATAGAAGGACTAACATGACAGGTGATCTGATAGGAAACCCCAAGCCCAAGTGAAGGGGAAAAAAATGTGCCCACAGCTCTATTTCCCCACTTCAGTTCTGCTTATCATGATAGATCTGCTTCTGGTCCATGGCTTGGACCTCAGGGCTGTCACTCACCACCTGTCTGGCATAGCTGATGGAGAATAAGGAGCCAAGAAACCTGAAAGCCATTTCTGAGCCAACAGCCTGTGTTCCCAGATTCCATTTTGTTTTCAGATTTCTAGTCTGAAAGATTTTCCTAACTCCCAGTGTATTTCTTTTCACATTTGTCTCACTTGAAAATTAGTAAAATGTCAGTTATCTTGTTGGTTTTGTTATAGAGAGGGAATCATTTTCCATATGTATTTCAGATCTTTTCATGCGAATAAAAGTCCAAGAATACAGCCATCTTTACTTAGCACATGGTATAACTGACTACAAAGGGATCTGATTTCTGCCTATCTGCTTCTGGTTTGTTTCCCAGCTCCATTTCATTAATATAATCTCTCAAGAAGTTCATGTCATTATTAAAGCCAAACCACAGCAATACTTCTCATAACTGCTCTCTATCTCTGATGCCAAAGGCTAGCAAAAGGTCTCTAGACTTCAATTTCATCTTTAAATGGTGCTGTGCAAGGTAACTCCCTGTTACTGGTCCCATTTTGCTATTAAACAGAGGCTCAGAAGAGCGCTAAGAATGGTCCCACGCCATAAAATAAGTAGAGAAAAGACAACCAAACCCTCAATCCTGATCCACAGCCTCTTGGTCTGTCCCAGTGGACAACATTCTTTCCTATGATTGCTAAAAATATTGGGGTCTTCTGTGAAACAGACTAGGATGCTAACTTTTGAGGTGAAACAACCAACCCGACATGGGAAATTGTATAAGGGAATATAATACTCTCAATTTCCTGAGCTCTTGGACAATAAACAGCTTAACAACTTGTTTCCCACAGAGACACCTGTATTTTAGTAGCAGAGAAGATATGACACATATATCTACATAGCCATATTTTCTTATTTTTTCTAGCTGTACACACTAATACATATCCATAAACATAAAATAGGTGCATATATATGCATATGTATATATCAAAGTCATTAAAATTAGAAAGAACTTTGATGTTGGACTCGGAATGGTCTGAAAAAATGCTAATTCCACCCCAGCAGAGCTGTGGGAATGAACTGCCTGCTCTGTGCACAGCACTTGAGGCACATAAAATGCAAAGCCCTGTTTGGAGGCGAGCTCAGAGCCAAAACATTTCCCTCGGGACGCTTCTTCCCACCCATCACACCTATCACCTGCTCACCAAAAGGAACTTCCCACGTCTCCACTGCTTAAACCAGTGACCCCCTTTCCAGAGCATGTGCCACCCCACAATCCTCAGTATCATCACAACACCCAGCTACCTAACAATTACAGCTTTTGTAATTGAAGTGCAGACCTATCTAAATAACCCAGGACGAGATGGTCGGGCGCTTTTGGTGGCCAGTGCTCTCATGAATGCTGCCTCTTAGACCAAAACAAGAGAAAAAGAATAAGTAAACTAACAAGTTTTCTAGACTCATTTGTTTAGAGTGACAGATTGACAAACATAGTAATTTTTAATTTATTTTTTTTTTTACAAACAGCTTTTTATAACTCCTAACCCAAAATAAGCACTGGCCCAGCTGCGGTGCCATGTTAAACAGTAATTACTCTATATAAGGCTGACCAAATGGGAATATTTGTGGGCCAGTGGAATGAAATTATTTTAGGACTTACACAAACTTTCTCTGGGAGTGGTGAGCGTAGCTGCGGGTAATGTCGCGTATCTAAGAAACAAGTGGACACAGGAGGGTTTTTTCCCTCCATCTTCCAAGCCTCCATCAAAACTCAACTAGGTGACGTGAAATGGCTTGCCCAAATTTCTGCTCATGGGAAAAGGTAAAAAATAGAGCAGTGAGATTTGGTTACCCCTCTATAGAAGAGGGTTAACTCTGTCACTGTACGTATTTCGAGATTCTCCCTCAACCTGGCCACCCATCACACCTGACCACACGGCAGAGCAGCAGTGAGTGGAAGGGCAAAGCATGATGGCTCCTCACCACCTCCCTACCACAAAGCCAAACCTGGTCTCATGGCAAGCTGGACCTTTTTCTTTGACCTTTGCTTGAAACGATGCTGAGCTACATCCCCACACAGCTCGGAGCCGTTTTTCATCCCGTCTACGCTAAGGGTGCACTTGTGCTCCCAGTCTTTTAGCAGAGCATGGGCTCGCTGGATCTGTTCTGCCAGAGGCCAAGGGTAGAAGAGCCCAGAGATCCAAATTCCCTCTCAAATATTCAGTTCATTATTTCAAAGTGCCTGAGTTTGAAGCCGGTGAAGCAGCACAGGCTGCAGAGAAAGGAGCAAAAGTCCCGTAACCTGGACCACGTCCTGCCGTGGAGAAAGGTGAGGGTTCTGTGGGGAATCCTAGAAGAGGCTGACAGAGCTTTCAGAGTGGTAATGCTCAGTTCAAAAAACCTGCAAAAATTAGTGGCATGCCATTCTGGTGCAAGTGGCAGTTTTCCAGTTTCCAAAATATCCCTCCTCCTTATGTCACGGTAAAACAGAGCAAAAATGGAAAGTGGTTTAGCAAGTAGGAACATTGCAATTCAAAATAGACTCAGAGAGGATTAAAGCAAATACCCAGACTGTTCTAACCTGTGTTTACAGCCCAAATACTGTACCAATTCCTGTTATTCTCAGGGGTTTCTTCCTGTGTTGTAACATTCTCTCTGGGATTAAACTTGGCCCATGCAACATATGACTCATCTGACTACAAGTCCCTGGGCATGTGCTGCAGGTTTTGCAGATGCTTATCACTGACAACCCATCCTCCAGCCTCAGAGCCCAATGCAGCACATCACACGTGGGTTTTTGCTGGAGGGGTAGGAAGAAAATGACAGCATCTGCCTAACATTAAATGTTCATCCTTAATTGAAGACTTCAGAAATAAGTCCATTTTCTGAGCAGGATGGTGGGTGGAGAATAAAATAAAACTCGTATTTAATTATCTCATCTAAGCTCAAGTCCATTTTCTAGTTAATATGCACCCTTGTAGCTGGGAATTTCAAGTTAAAAATTGATTGCTATGGAACTCATGTCTGTTATCTGCTGCGCTAAGCACTGACAAAGGCCAAACTAATCCCAGGCAGGACTCCTCTGCCTTCCCTGATGTAAAACAGATTCACTGTTTTCAAGTTTGCTTTTCATTCTACCTGACTTTCTGCATTCCAGAAGATGACTTCTTTTCATGCCTGCCTCTGATTAGTTCTTTGAATTACCTCCACATTATGCGATTATTCAACTCCAGTCCAATCCTCCCGGTCTTTGCTCTCTTTCAATGACCCACACGAGTGCCAGTGCCATACTGATACCCAGAGACACAGCAGTGCCTTCAGAGTTACGGTGTGAAATTCACGGGGGAGATCAGTTTTAGCTGCAACAAATCACAAAAAGTAGCAGGAGGTAATTCAAAGAATAAAAATTCGGAGAATACAAAGAGAGGAAGGAAGAAAGGAAGAGAGAAAAGATAACCATGCAGAAGCAATGGACTTGTGTGATACACCACAGCCTCGTAGCACCTTTGTACAAATACAGAAATGGGCTATAAGGCTTCTGAGCTCTTAATTCCCAGTCCAAGCCACAATTGGTAAGGCTCTTCTAACAGAAAGAAGAACACTGATCACTTCAGTTGACTGGACGCTGAACATCTCACCTGTAAACAGCTCCTCCTTGGGCTATTTGCCAGTGAGAAGCAGTGACCCTGAGCTGGGACAGCAGCTTCTGTTGTGAGGTTCGCTGAAGGGACTCCACTGGTACTGGTAGGCCCTGAAAGAGAAGGAAATTCACACTCAATAGTGGAATTAGATGTGATCCCCACATTTCACTGAGTCATTGACTGCTGGAGACCCCAGCTCTGTTCACACGCTGAAAGTTTAATATATGCTTAAAAAGTGAGTCTAGGCCTGGAGACTTCAGGTATTTCAGTGCATTGGCAAGTGCATGAGAGCCCAGCTGACTGCAGTGGACATGCCTGTCAGGACCAGTTCACCAAGAGCCAGAGCCTCTCACTGAAACAAGGGCAGAAGTCAGAGCAGGCTGTGCCACCTCCTCCAGAGCTAGACCAGAAGGAGGTAGGTAGCTCAAGGTACCCGTTGACCTTTAGGCACACACCTTACCTGCAGAGAAGCAGAGCTTCCTAACGCAGAAGCTGTGAGCCCTCAACTCAAGGCTCTGCTGACTGTCAGGAGAGTTGGACTCCTGCCTTTAGAGACCTGATCCACTTTCTCAGTGCTCTACTGCTTAAGGGCAGCTCCACCCTCACATTCCTACTTTCCCGGGCTAAGACTGGACTCACATGAATATCATCTTAGTCTTTTCTTCTTTAGATATATATGAATCTACAACCTTCCTTTAAACCCAGTCGAGGGACATATGACACAGAAATTACAATAACTGAGGAGCACTATGGAAAACAAATATACATACCCTTGGTTCCATTGGGTTGCTTTCAAACACAGTGCTGTGGTTTATTCCTTCTCTCCCAGTCTGTCACCAGCACTCAGCTACCTGGGAAAAAACAAATTTAAATTAAGCTCAATCATTTTGCCTACCTCATTACTAACACCTTCCAAACAGTGATAAATCTCTTACATGGACACTTTGTGCCATAACCCCAAACTATAAGGCAAATAAAGCCACAACTGACAGCAGTTACAGACCTGGGCTATGCTCTGAATTAAAATATAAGAAACATGTAATAAATACAGCAAAAAAAACCCAACAAAATATCTGAGTTCTGCAAAAGCTACTTAACTCCCATCTCTGAGGCCATGGAGGGGGGGTTAAATTAAAGAAAAATTAAAATATTTATATATATATCTTTGGCACAGTTTGACCCACTGCCAACTGACGTTTGAGTACTTAAAAAATCAAGCAAACAAACAGTGGACTTCAGCTCGCACCCAAGGTTCATCACTAATGAAGCATTTCTGTTGCACTAAAACATGGCTTAGCTTAAGCATCCATTTTTAACTACCAACTGAAGACATTAATTCATGCAAATCAATGTTCCCCAAACAATAATTTTCCTCTAGAACATTTCTTCTTTTTTAACATAAACTCTTCTCTAACATAACCGATTTGAAGTATTATATCTGCAGAGTTCAGCAGTTAGCTCTGTAAATTGTTTTCCCTGAGTGTGGGGAAGGTTACGTTACATAGTGAAGTAGAATGTGTTTGCTATAGTGAGTGAAAACCTCCCTTTGAACGATGATTATCTTTCAGAAAGCCTGGGATAAAGGCCAGATTACCAAAACAAATTCAACTCAGCTATTAGAGTCCTACATGTACATCCAAAGTCCCCTGTCATTTCAGGGAAGTATCCACTTTCAGTGCATCTTCAGGGGGTTTCAAATGTAACTGTTGGTATGTAACACCCACGGACCATGTTTTCCTGAAAACATGGACAAAAAAATCCAATCCGAGGAATAAAAAAGCAAGCAAATAGGAAATGGCTGCAAACAAAAGCACAGGAAAAGGGAAAGGACTGTACTTAAAGCAGTCAAATGAACGCTGGAGATGGCACTGAGGGTACTTCAGATGCTAGTGGAAGTGAGGACAAGGATGGAGAGGCTACACCTCATCTGTTTGCTAAGCTAGAACAAACTCATGAGGGTCACAGAGATTTGTAGTGAAACAGTATTTCACATGGAGGTTGTTCAATGATTGCTGAAAGCCACCCAAGACATCCTGCTACTCAAAACATGGCTAACCTCAAAACTGGATCTGGTGCTGTCCATTTGAGCTCTGAAAATCCCGAAGAACAGAGATCCCACAGCCTCGCTGGGCACCTGCTCCAGTGCCTCACCTCTCTCCCAGGCTTGGGTTTTTCCCCGACTTATGCCCAGTCAGAATTTCCCTTGCTGCAGCTATGACAGAAGTTGCTTAAAGGTTTCATTCAGAGATGCCCACCATGAGACCCTCATTTGATGGCCTCCCCACTCTGGACCTTACCCACAAGCTCTCAACACCCACTGCTATTCCCCTGCACAAAGCACAACCCTCTCCCCTCATCTTCCACGTACAGCTTTGTGCAAGTGCATCATCCATCCATTGCCATCCCTCCAGCCACAGGAACTATCCCACCACGCCCACCATTCCAGCAAACCTTGATTAAAGCCCTTAATACCGAGCTACTAATGAAATAAAAGTACTGTTAGACACAGTAGGAGAAGCAAGGCACGCAGAGCCTAAGAGGGCAGATTGCCCAGCACTGTGTATCGGTGACAGAGCTGTGAAGACAATATAGGAACCCAAACTTCTTGTCTTACATGTCACCTTTTAGACTAAACAGCCTTTGACGATGCCCTAGAGGGCAAAATGAGAAGGAAAGCTTCTCACGGAGAACAGTCACGTGGGGCCAGATGCTCAGCAGATCAAAACTGGAGAACTCCACCATTTTCAATGCAGCTATGCCAATTTACATCAGTTGACAATGTGACCTATATAATGAAAGCTAGCTTGAAGCAGCTGAGGAATAGAACCTTGATTTATTCCAAATGCATTATATTTAACGCTGTCACTTATCTTTTACATGCCAACATGCACGCTCAGGAGACAGACACATTTGGATA
Organism: Chloroceryle aenea; assembly: GCA_013399075.1. Taxonomy (NCBI): domain Eukaryota; kingdom Metazoa; phylum Chordata; class Aves; order Coraciiformes; family Cerylidae; genus Chloroceryle; species Chloroceryle aenea. Next base: position 120,684 of record VWZY01010538.1, on the reverse strand, counting down.
CTCTCAGCTGGGAATCGTGTTCTTGCAAAGCTCCTAGATGATGCACATACTGTCTCTATTTGTGTTCACCCTTTCAGATGGCATGGTGCCCACAAAACAAGCTGATTAGCACTTGCCCTGGGCTATCGAGGCAAGGCAATGGTATGTTTAGATCAGCAAACTGCATAACAATATAAATGTCATCTATTCTACAAGAAGCTCTGGCAGTATTTGCATCTTGTGCTTCATTGCATGTACGTGCCAAAAAGAAACTCGAAGGCTTGCAAAGGAAAGACAGGCACAGGGTTCACCAGCCCTCTCGGTTGCCAAAACATGCTGTACAGCAGTGGGTGCCTCATTATAATCCCCAAGGACCATCCACCAGGTGCCAGATTGTATGTAACAAGAACACTACTGGTACATATATATACATATAGCCTTTTTTGTTCAGCCAGGCTCATAAGCAGAAAATGAACCACAAGCAGCGCGTCTGGCACAGCCCAAGACATGATCTGTACACTTGCCCAGAAAGGATGGCATCCAGCCTAAACAGAATAGCCCTGGGTGGTCACTAGCTGGTTGTGCAATGTCTTTGCTGATGGGGCAAACTGTGGCAATACCTAGCAGCTACACTGGAGAATGGGCTAAGGACACTGAGTTTGGGACACTAGCTGGAGCGCACGCCAGGCGTCCAATGGCCTGGCCTCACTAGGGTTTGATTGTTACTGGAGACCTATATGACATGAAATGATGGTCTCCCTCCAGTTCCTGGTGAGCAAATGTCAGCACCATTATCACAGCACGCATCCATCTTCGGGGTCTTACCAAAGAAACCAAGGACTGAATGGGAGGAAAGGCTGATCTATGTCTCATTGTCAGCAGAGGGGGTTCTCCAGGACAGGGCTGTGGTGAGCTAGCAGGGGTCAGAACTGCTGCCTGTACCAGTCCTATGCAATTCTTTAGCAGATGGGTCAGGATGCAGAAAGAGGAGATAGAGCACGGGAAAGAGAGATGAAAAGAGAGAGAATGCTGTCAGAAATGGGTAGGAAAGACACCACCGAAGACAAGCACAGAATCATTGTGGCATGATATGCTAAGTGGGGGGTGGAATAACACACCCAGATCATCAGAAACAGAAACAGCACTGTAGGTACAGAACCAAACAGGACACCGTCGCAAATTCAAGGAATTCTGTTACAAGTCTCTCTGCAGTTACATTTTGTTCACACGCTAGGAACCAAGAGCAGTGACAAAGGTAAACCCTCAACCTTCCTGTGCCCATGAACCCAACCGCCTGAGGCAGAACGCTCAGCACTCTGGAATCTTCCAGCAGTTTCCTCCTTCAGCAAACTCAAGAGCTTTCTGCAGAGTTTGTATAAATTCACAACCCGATGCTTTACCCTGCCTATTTATTAATATTATTTGCTTTATCAAAGATTTATTTTCATGACAAACATACAAACCACTTCAAATCAGGGTTGTTCCAGTCAGTGCCTCTGAGATACTCCTTGGTTGTTCCGTGTAACCTCACTGCGTTTGGGTTCACTGTTCAAGTGGCTGGTCAATGCTAGAACCACAGCACAGACTGCACCGAGTGACTCTTCTAAGGAGATTATGCAAAGTGTCACTTAGCATTAAGTTTCTGTTTGAAAATGGAACTTTTTTATTCTTAGTTATGTTAATGAAGATCAGAGAAGATACTTCGTATTTCTAACATTAAAGTGGAGCCCTTAACTTTCCGAGAATCCTTAGTCATGCCCTTCTGCTATCGCATATTCCTCATAAATTCATATTTACAATACATTAACAACTACTTCTACTTCTGAAAATAGAAATCGTTCTGAAATGCTTTTGTTTGGTTAGCAGCATCCAGATGCATTAAACTTCTATTACATAAGAGGATTTATACTTCAGCCTAAAGTTTTCAGGAAAGAGATATTTAAAAGATTATGAAATATGCTCAGGATAAAGTATAAAAAAAAAGAATGTTGGAACTTATCCATCAATATTTCAGTACAAATTCTTGAAGCACCAGAATTACATGGTGCAATTATCTTTCAGAATGTATAGCTCCTAGCACTGATCTTTACATTTAACAGGGAAAATGGTTTAATACTTGGTAAATGAATGTTAATTAAGATGTTGGGAAAAATCCTGTCCTAATTGAATAATGAAACTAATGCACCTTGTGCATTTATTTAAAAGGTCTCTGCTACTCTGACTGCACCAGGCATATCTGGCCTTTCGTGTGCTGCTCTTGCCAACACAAACGTTGGCCAATACTGGGCCTGATTCTTTCTGACCATTGACAAAAGATTAGATTTGGACTCTCACAGCAAGCAGTGGCATCCTCTGTGTGAAATCTTTAACAAAGTCAGCAGTACTGGAGCTGGACAACTGGAGCCTGGCTCCAAGAAAGCATCATGTAAAAGGACTTGGATTTCTGTCAAGGGTTTTGCTTTTTTAAGAGAGAACAATTAGAGACAATTCTGTTAATATGGCAGAGTCAATCATTTGGGGGTTTGGTTTTGTGCTGGGTTTTTTTTCCTTATATTCAGCTCTTGCAGAAATAGTTCCTAGTTGCCTATCCATTGATCCACCTACTTTCCAAAGGCTTTGACAGATCAGTCTGGGGTTTGATCACATACCATGTCAATAGTAGGTCCATTTATGGCATGTATATTTAAGATGATAAACAGGGTAGGTTTTGCAATGGTAATGTGGGACAGAAGAAGAGCCCAAACAAAGAATCCCATTGACATAGCTGTGTTTTGGATCAGGCCCACTGTGAATCTGAAGACAGAATAAGAAGCAGGATAGCTATTCCCTTCCAGTAAATATGCAAAGTTCTCTTCTTACATACAATGGAAACAGTTTTGCACTGATGTAGATCACAGTCCATGGATAATCAGCCCACTATTCACTTCCCCAGCTTTGCGGAAGCGTAATCAGGAAAGCATTATGAAGAAAAACCTGCCCTGCAGGGATAGACTTGCTTTAATAATGTTTATGACTTGTCCATATTGTATTTATGTCTGGAAGTTGATTTCTTGGGTTTTCCCACCCTTCCCCCACTCTCTGCCCCAAAGACAATTTGCAAGCTGAATCCTCCAGTAGCACAAGTGGAGGAAGCACCGGTGACTGATGGACAGTGCTCTCCTCCCCACATGCTCAGTATCATATCCCGAAATAATGCTGGATTTTATCTAACACACAGGTCAAAGCTCACCTCTTCCTGAAGTGACCAGTCCAAAAACAAGCCCATGCTTCACCAATTGAGAGGTTTGGACTGAAAGTGCAGCACTGGTCAGCTACTGGCCTCCCATCACACTTGTCTTGAAAACAGTCCAGACTAATGCCACAAATAGCAATAATAAAAGAAAATGATTGAAGAGTTCCCCAGTATCTGCCAGGCTCCCCATTTTTATTGAGCCTTACAAACGTGTCATCAATATTAGCTCTTGTAAAGCCATCAATCTTAGTCACCCAAATCCATCAGAGGAAACAAGCCCCAGAGAGGAGGCAATCTGCAGAGCAATTGCAGGGAGGCAGGCTGCGAGAAAACCTGGGCAGAAATTGGCTTCACCTCTCTACTCTCAGACAGGTTCTGCAGGCAGCAATCTGCTGGGTTCGCTTTTGCTGCGTTATTCCACTCTGATTTCCCTGCTGGCTTCTGCAAAATCTGCCTCAAACTTCCCATTTTTTTTAAAATGCTTTCAAAAGGCACCACCCTGAAGCCTGATTTGGCTTCTGTGGCAGTTAAATCTGACAGCATTTGAAGGCATGCATTGAAATGAAATTTCCAGGGAAGAAGACACATAGGTATTTATAAGCTATTGGAATTTCTTGGGCTTTTTGTTGCATTTTACTGTTGTCAAAGTTCTTTGGCTAACAGTGGTGGAAGCTGGGAGGATTTCCAGGTATCACTGACTTTGGGGGTGCCTGTTTGATGTAAAGCTGATCTAAAGCTGGCTGTACCCACGGATGGGTTAAGTCATCAGACACCAAACCTTTCAGACACATCCCCTACCCAAAGGTCTAACGGCTGCTCTGTGGCTCCTTCCAAGCCCAGGTCCAGGTGCCCACTTGCACATGAACACTGCAGAGAGCAGGCAAAGCCCGAGAGCAAAGAGGTCACAAGCAAAGTGAGAAAGAGCTTTTGTTCATGGCCTTGGGGTACTCCCTGACTTCTGCAAGGAGCAGTAGGAGTCACTTGCCATGGCTCTGATGACCTCTTCTTGGCAGCGAGTGTGTGCAAGCAACCAAAGGCAGGTGGAGGGAGCATCTACAGCTCACAGCTGCACTGGATGTAAATCTTTGTTCTGTTTTATAACACCAAGGTTCTTCTAAAAGACATAAAATAAACAAGTCAGTCATGTTTTCACTCTCCCGTGCACCACTCAGCACCTGTATTTGTCTGCAAAAAAAAAAAGCCCCTTAAAGCCACAAGGTTTCTTTTTTATTTACTTCTGTTATCTTTGCTTATTTTCTACGAAGAAAAGTAACCCAACCTTGGTGTCGTATAAACCTAGCCAGAAACAAAAACCCTCTTGAATTCCTCTTCATTATAAATGGATTGTCAATGTGTTAAATAAATCAGTGAAAATGGAAATCCAAAAATAAATAGACATCCTGCTGTTGCTATGACAACTCAAATTTTTTACCTGGCCAGAGATTTTATGTTTCACAGTTAGTAAGCACTGAAAAGGAGGGTCACATTTTTTTTAATCCTGGCACATTTCACCACCTACCCCCAACACAAAAAAGGGGATTATTTTTGGTTACTTCTTAGCAAATGAGGGAAGATCAAAGAGAGGAGCTATTTTTCATTCCAGACAGGAGAGAGGAGATACACATACCATTTACAACAACACAGCTTATAACATCGACTCAGCCCAGAAAGGACAGAGAGTGCAAAATATTACAGTAGGATTTCAAAGGCTTTAATGTGGCCCTGCTATGCAATAAGCACAGCACGTATAGAATAAGATTAACATATCTTAAAACTGTATTTGGCTCATATGTGAAGGCAATTTTACTCTGGTAAAAGGGAACATCATCTCAGAACACCAGTAGGAATATTTTCCAGCTTGTGCCACCATCCACGCCAGTGAAATGCGTCTCTAAATAACCCAGCAAAGACAATAAGCTGCTCAGTCCTTAACATGGTAGAAATCAACCCATCTCATTCAACATCCATGGCGAGGGAAGGCCCAAGGCACTGAAGAATCAGGGCCACACATTACAGTGGTAATAATTTGGGGATTGTATCTCATCCTCTGGGATGGTAAATACAGTGAAAATCAGCAGAGGAGAGAGGAAAGAGTGACGAAGGAGACCCCACGTGTCACAGAGCTGGTATCACCTGGGAATCCCTTGGCCAGCCCAGAAAAGTCACATAAAGGTCTTATAATTCATTTTTTTCCTTTTAGTCTGCTTAGTACCTCCTTGTCTGGAGGCTGGTGGGTGGATTCACGGTGAGATGGGTCAGGGCAGAGAACACCTTCATCTCCTGGCTGCTGCACCTTTGCAAGTAAGCCTTTCCTTCACCCCAAGAGGTGACAAAGAAAGGCAAAATCTCCAAAAAAGTTCAGAAATTCCAAATGCAATTGAAAAGAAAAAAGAAAAACTATTGAAAATAGCATCACTTCATTATGCTTCCAGCCCCCAATATCTTTGCAAAACGGTTACAGTCAGATGATGAATTTTCAAAACAACATTGTCTTGACCAAAATATTTGTCTTCAGTTTGAAACTTTGTAACTTGTTTCCAAAAAAAACATTTAGAATCAGGGGTAGGGAGGAAGCAACACAAAACCAAAGTGCTTCTTGTGAAGAGCTCTCCATAAACCAGCAGTTTCCACAAAAAATCCCCTTTGTCAGAAAAATGTCTTGACCTGCATTAAGTGGAATTAA
>VWZY01010538.1:95036-111370 GCA_013399075.1 Chloroceryle aenea | reverse complement strand
GAAGAGAAGAGAAGAGAAGAGAAGAGAAGAGAAGAGAAGAGAAGAGAAGAGAAGAGAAGAGAAGAGAAGAGAAGAGAAGAGAAGAGAAGAGAAGCAACATGATGTGCATTGCAACTCAATGTCCTGTGTGTGCTGACTTTTCTTTAAGGGAAAGAGAACCTGCACTTCCTGACAAGTTGGTAGGAAAAACAAAGGAAAATTTCTCTCTTGCACAGAATTTATCTTCAGCTGCAATTTATGCGGCTCTTTATTAATGAATAATTCTAAATAACCATCCTGTGTGCCTTCCCTCCAACAAGAGCCCTGACAAGACAGATGGCTCAGAATTGCCTAATGCCACGGTTCACCTTTTTATTTCATCCAAAATCAATTTTCCGTGGCATCCGCAGGCCAGTGCAGGAGGAAGCAGGGGAAGGGACAAATGTCTATGCAGTGCACACACAGCCTGCGCTGCCGACGGCGCACGCGCCGGCACAACCACACGCAAAATTGATTCCCTGTGGCTCCTGCAGTCTGATCAATTTTGCATTCAGTGCAGACCTAGAGTGAATTTATTACTCCTTGGAAACTTTCTAGCGGAAAGGGAGATGGATCCGTTATGGCAGAGCCCAGGGTTCCAAACCAGAGATCTCCCGCAGTCCCTCCTGCGGATTTCGACTCGTCCCTTGCCACAGTGCTTCTTCCTGAAGGCAAGAGGGCACCTGATTTAAGACCAGCAGGTTCAACAGTAAGGGTCACAGGAATGTAGCTGGCATGATGGCATTTCCCAGAGGCCCTCTATGGCACAAAGGCCCCACTACACTACACAAAGTTTGATATTTAGATTGCAAGAAGCGAGAAGAAAGGGAGAGGGAAAAATAGAGAGGTGATTTACAACACACTGATGACATCACCAGCAACAAAACTGAGACACTCTGAGTCCAACCCATTTACCAGTCTGGAGTCCACAGCCAAGTCCAAGAGGACCCTTTTCTTGGACACGTGGCACAAAGTTACCTTGCAATGTTCTGGATGCTTTGGCATTTACAGCTCAGAAATCATCTCCCACTCCAGTAAGGAAAATATGTCTCCCCCAGAAGACACAACTGTGAAACTAACTTCTGTCTGACACTTCCATGTGTGACAGGAGCACGTCCAGAAAGCCAGAAGAAACCTTCTTCTATGGCAGGGCTCCATTTCAGGGTCAGAATTTCTTGGGCCATAGGAAATAGAGTCTATTTCTATATTCCAGGAGAATCTGGGTTCAAGGAAGACTCTCTGGCTCATTTTACATGCAACAGCAGGTTCAACATCTAGGTTCAATCTCCTTTGCCATGTGCAGCCAAGAGTTACAGTAAATTGAGCCCAGGAGGGACAAAAGGAAGAGAGAGGACTGCTCATCTCACCACTTTCCCCGGAAGGATGGGTAACAGCAAGGGAATGTGACTTCCTGAAGTTTGGTTTGGTTTTTGGTCGGTTGGTGTTTTTTTTTGTTTGGTCAGTTTGGTATTTTTTCAGGGGTGGGAATTCTGTGATCTCTCTTTGCCTTTAGTCCTCTTTTTCAATTTAAATCCAGTTTGTAATGCAATACCTTCCCAAGAATATTTTTTCTATGTCTTGGTAGAGGTTATGAACTCCAGTGTGACTACTGCTGAAAAAGGAAGAGGAATACGATGGAGCAAGATGGCAGATGTTAGACAATGAGTCAGGAACCTGTTTGTAGCACAATGACCTTTATGATTAGATTCAGCGGTTGGTGTTTGAAGCTTGGATTGAAGCTTGGATATGGATATAAAGCTGGCTGCTCACCCCACCTCTGCTCCGGGCCAAACAAAATCTCAGCATCTACACCCTGAAAAATACTGCAAGACTTCCAGCCCAGAAGTTTCAAACCTGATCTCCCATTTCATCCTCTCACCCCCCCCACTGGGATGGATTTGTCCTGAGCTAGCAGGACCATCCATGGCAGACAGAGCAGGCACACGATGAGACTGGGTTTTGCCTGTTATCTACTCGTGCCTCGCACAACCCCTCCTGAGGATGCTCTAGGACGGACTCTAAATTGCCTTCTGCCCATCAGGATTTTTATCTAGACAAATAAAACTTTAAGTGCCATGAGAATGGCAGCATTTCACACCTTGACTTCTCATTGGCACAATCTCAGTCACCAGACAGGGGAGAACCAGTCTCCCCCACTGTCAATCCTACAAGATGCCCTAAAACCAGAGGCACACCAAACATAGCTGAGCAGCATCCAGCTGCAGCACGTCCACTCCAGCTCCCTTCCGTGGCCTGCAGACCTAACACCAGCACATGGGCTACGCTGGGGTGAATCTGACACGCAGGGAAATTATATTCTGCTATGGAAAGCTAAAAAGGTCTTTCATCAGGATAATGAAAACGATACCCCTGCGAGTAGCCTGGCAAAGTCCTATTGTCTGTGCTGCTGTGCACCACTCTCCTCCGGGGCCAATCCCACAGACTACCAGAAGAGGGGGATCACACACAGTACTGACCAGAAGGTGATTTTACCACCAAAATTCCTTTTTCCTTTCACAGATTTTTTTATTACTTGCATTTTCCTTCTCAAACTCCCACTGGTGACAGAAAAAAATAAGAAAAAAAACCCACCTCTTTTCCAAGAATCCTTGTGCCATGTGGACAAAGCTGCAGGCAGTGAGGTAAGGAGATAACATAATCATTTATTGTGGTATTAGTAAGAAAAGTGTGGGTTTAAGTTAAAGCACGTTAAACAAAGAAAAATAGGATTATTTACTTCCTCAGACAAAGTAATAATGAAACAAAAAGGAATAATAGTGGAAAACAATGGGCCTCTGAGCAGCTTTTATGGACCTGATTCAGGATCTNGGTGGGGTGGGGGGTTAAGTCTGGCCCGGGAAGGGCTGGGACCCGGGACCCCAGGCTGGACGGGGCACACCCGCTAACCCCCGAACAATCGGATGAGCAATCTTTGTCAGGAACAAAAGACATCTGCTGAGTAAAACAGGAATTGACTCAGAACAAGGACAAAGCCAGACAGTATCACATGACGAGCCAGTCTGTTCCAGCAAGATGTCAGGGTCAACGGCAACTAATGCACCCAATAAGTCAAGAGGAATCAATAATGCTAAATAACTCAGCGTCTTCTCTGGGAAGCAAATCAGTGCAAATGCAGTTAGAGCGGGCTCTGCACTCTGCAGACTGAAATCTGATTGAAGCCCATCATGTGACACGTCGGCATTGGCAGCCCGAGGTTCCCAGAGCTGCGGGAAAATGTCTTTTCAAGCTTGCTTCATGCACAAGGCAGGGCTGAGTGGGGATGGTTGTTAGCCATCCTTTTTTAGAGACCTAAAATGGGAGGAGAGCAAGGAGAGATGGGATTTTTAGAAACACATGCGTANGGGCCAATCCCACAGACTACCAGAAGAGGGGGATCACACACAGTACTGACCAGAAGGTGATTTTACCACCAAAATTCCTTTTTCCTTTAACAGATTATTTTATTACTTGCATTTTCCTTCTCAAACTCCCACTGGTGACAGAAAAAAATAAGAAAAAAACCCACCTCTTTTCCAAGAATCCTTGTGCCATGTGGACAAAGCTGCAGGCAGTGAGGTAAGGAGATAACATAATCATTTATTGTGGTATTAGTAAGAAAAGTGTGGGTTTAAGTTAAAGCACGTTAAACAAAGAAAAATAGGATTATTTACTTCCTCAGACAAAGTAATAATGAAACAAAAAGGAATAATAGTGGAAAACAATGGGCCTCTGAGCAGCTTTTATGGACCTGATTCAGGATCTACGCAGTGGCACGATGCTGAGGAACAGAGCCAGGCTGCCTGGTGCAGAAATCAGACCTATTGATCTTTTTCTTCATTTTTTGGAGAGAAAAGGCAATCCAGCACACAGAAAGAATTGAGCTGAAACTTTACCAGTACCACCTGAAGTGAGGGAGAACCCAATCCCTGGATTGGCTCGGAGTTCGAGTACCCCACAAGCAATAAAAGTCTTAAAATATACCAGTAGAGCCAAAGAGAAATCTTAGAATTCAAGGAAAAGCCTTTCACTCTAAAGCCACCAGTAGACAATGAAGAATTTATCAGCTTTTCCTGCCCCAGTTTGCAGGCTCGTGAGCCATTCTTTAGGCAGTGGGTTGGCTGAAATGAGTTCTCATTCCCTCTCTGCTGTCCATCACCCAACCCTACACCCATTTTCCCACCTTGGACATGGCAAGACACTGAGCAGCAGCCAGATCCTGCTTTTTGAAACATCCCAGAATGCTCACTGGAGCAGTGTACCCCCAAGGTACTCCGATGCCCTAACAACTTGCAGTCATCCTGACAGAGTGGGCTCTCACTTTGGTTTACAGCACTCTATCTCCCTTGATATGAAGAGCAGATGCTGGCATAAGCAGCAGCTCAGGCACCCAAATCCCATCGACTGCCACACAAATCCCTGTCAGAGTCCCTAACTTTTTCCCTATCCCTTCTGGCAGGTCGATGCAATGCACTGCCGTGCAGAACAAAATCTCTTCAGACATTGTGGGCCAGATTCTCAACAGATGCACATCAAAACCGAGGAGGGATGGATGCTGATGTAGGCAAGGTAGAGCCCAGGTGTTTCCCAAAAACCCCTACCAATAAATGAAATCTATTTTCGCTGGTTTTACTTTCACGGAAGAANTAAATAACTCAGCGTCTTCTCTGGGAAGCAAATCAGTGCAAATGCAGTTAGAGCGGGCTCTGCACTCTGCAGACTGAAATCTGATTGAAGCCCATCATGTGACACGTCGGCATTGGCAGCCCGAGGTTCCCAGAGCTGCGGGAAAATGTCTTTTCAAGCTTGCTTCATGCACAAGGCAGGGCTGAGTGGGGATGGTTGTTAGCCATCCTTTTTTAGAGACCTAAAATGGGAGGAGAGCAAGGAGAGATGGGATTTTTAGAAACACATGCGTATTGCCCACGCAAAGAGGCTGTTTAATAACAAACCCCACTTCCAAGCCACCCCCTCACCATTAAAGTGTATTCCAGCCTCTAAATGCTGCCTGTGCATTTGCCTGTGTACACTCACACACAGGAATACGTGCCTACCCAAACCAGCCAGCAATAACCTGCCGACGATACAGATGATGCAAGCAGAGACGACTCTGCCACCAGGAAGATCTGAGCCTAGAATTTGGAAGGGCCCTCATTCAAGTCCCTAAAATACCGTTGTGCTCTGCTTAACTTTGGGTCGGGTCACTTAGCCCCTCCGTGCCTCAGTTTCCCCTTTGTAAGAGAGGACACCACGCCGCACGCCGCCTTTGGGAGGCTGGGAGAAGAATACATTAGCAAAATAGGACGCACCCTGACATGACAGTAATATAGGCCAGGTGAGAACCTACATTTAAGTCAGTAGATTATATGGTGTAACCCAATTATTAACAAATCATTTACTCAAAGTTAACGGCAACTCGAGAAAGTATCAACCCCACATGAGCTTGTATTTCAACAGGTCTGTTCTCTTTCTCTTGGCAAGCAGATGAATTTGCAGCAGCGTTACGCAAAGTGGCTCACTTATTTCAGCCTCTCATTCTGAACTGGAAGGTGATATCCTAAACACTGTCCTCAGAGATAACACTAAGAACAAATATCCCTTCCTTACTTTAGGATCAGACTCAGATTATATCCCTCGGGGAAGCAAGCTCAGCTTCTCACTTTGTAACCTGTTTGACCACCTGTAAATCAGCACAATGATTCCCTCACTTTCTTCCGAAAAAAAACCCAAAAGAGCATTGATTTTCCCTTAATGAATCTCACAAAGCTGTGGAAAGAGAAAAATCCTAACATTTAGCATGTTTCATACACTTAACTAGATTTTCCATCTAAAACCACTTGCTCCAGCTGAGGAAGTTCGGAAAGAATACAGCATTGCAAAGTATTTCTACTTTTTAACACCTCATCTTTTATTACTGAAGACTGCTACGTGCATCTCCCTGTACACATCCAAGGCTCCAGTCCAGCCTGGCAATTCCTGGAACCCTAACGTGAATTTTATTGTTAGATGGCACAGCACTGTAGGGCAAACCACAATCCAAAACACATGAATGAGTTCTAACCAATTCAACCCAAAAAAATACGGGAAAGGGAGGCAATGTGGAGGGAGGCACTACTCAGCAATCCACATCTGAGGAAGAAACTGAATGGAAGGAATCTGAATCAAAGAGCAATGAAATAGGATCACAGCACACATTACCACTTTCCCTGGCATCTCTCTCTCTCAATCATGTAGATGGTTCATTTAACCTGTTCCTAAGTGCCTCTGTGGAAGAAAATGCAAATTTTTATGCAAGTGAAAATGACTCATCACTTAAGCAGGAGGATCTGAACCCAAGTCAGCAAATAATTTAAAAGTAAAATCGGTAACTTGGATAAACCACAAAGCCATGAGCAAAGATGTGTATACATCAAAGAGCAGCATGGAAAACACATCTTAAATATGTTAAGGAGTGCCAGAAAGTCATGTCTTGGCCTGAAAGAGCATACAGTTCAACACGGGGGCCTGCTACCATCCCAGCAACCAAAGACAGAAAACCAGATTTCCGCAACCTGCAGCAAAAAAACCCTCCCACGGGACACAGCAAAACCCTCCCACGGGAGACAGCAAAACCCTCCCACAGGAGACAGCACACGCAAGCTGGAGTACAAGGCAGGAAGTGTTGAGACCCCCCCCACCCCGTTTGATTTCCCCATTGCCCCACCGGTTCCACCCTCAAATATCATAGCATGGCTGGCCTTGGTCATTCAGAGATATTTCTCTACCCCACAAGCAGCTGAAATTCAGGACTTTGGGGTAGGGAAAGGCAGGTGAATGCTTCTCTACACTCCAGACATAATAAAGAGAAGAGAAGGAATTGGGAAAGCTAATACCAAAGAGGCTCCAACACTACTTGGAGCTCTGTAGAGCACCTGGGTGATGAATTTCAGGTTGAACGGGACTAAACACAGATATTATTGTTATTATTTATTATATAACATCCCATATCACTGCATTTTCAATTCACCCACAACCACCTCCTGCAGCACTTCCACTGTCACTCTGTTCTTATGTTGCCCTAGTTTTCCAGCTTTCTTCTGTCTAGGTAGATACAGAGGCCCCATCTCTGAAGCAGCTGAGTACCTATTATTTCCTGCTGCTTCTCCCTCGCACTTATCCTATTATGCTATTACAGCTCGGGTAGGGTTGTGTGTTTTCTGTTTTGTGACATAATATTGTGGGCCCAATTCCACCATCACTAATCCACTATATAATAGGGGCGAGATGCACGGGGAGTGCTAGTAAGAGCACTTCATGTGGCAGGAGTCAGGGCTACAAATGGTGAGGCTGCCAGCGCTCGGCAGGAGCCAGGATCTGCTCATTCCCACAGATAGTGTTTTGTCTTCTCTTTATAGGTACAAATCAGCATTGTACCTATAAAGACAGTACCAACTGAAAATAACACCCAGAGCAAATACAGCCACTTCGTATGTGCAGACTGAGACAACTTGGATGCATATCAGAATGAATAACCTCTCTCTCTCTCTGCCTTTTAAGCAGAGGAAAATTCTGTCTCAGGACTTCTGCTCTTCTCAGCTCCTTCCACTCTCTACAGCTGCAGGTAGCTGAGCCCTGGCCAGCAAAATGGGAAGTGAGCCGTGCCAGTGGTTTATGGGTCTTTCCCTTCTCCTAAAATCTTCATACAAGGGAACTTTTGGGACCTTTTATCCTTAAAATCTCCACTGATATTTTTATTCTTGGAACAAAGGGATGCTCTGGAATGCTCTGCCATGGTCACTGGGACTAGCAACAGTTTGTTGTGCCCTGATAAGCCAGGAGAGTTTTGAGCCTACCAGGCACCCAAGGCACCTACATTTCAGCTCCCTGCCAGCCCAGTACACTGGGGATGGAGAGCAGCTCATTAGGAGGAGCTCTGAGCCAGACTGAAAAGATGAGATTTAGCAATTCAGAGTTCTCCACTAAAACAGCAATGTTATTTTCAAGCCCAAGCTGATGCCTCCTTGACACCATAGAACAAGAAAAAAGAAAGTAACTCTGCTGCACGTGGGATATCCACAAGTAGCAGCTACAACAGCAAACAAGGGAAAGCCAACAAAGGTTGCATACCTGTGAGCACAGGTACAACATGCAGCAGGACTGAGCAGAGACACATGATCTGGTGACAGCGAATATAAAATGATTGCAAAACAGCATCATTACCAATTAGTTAGGGCCTTTGGTCCCAATCTTCATTCTTTTAATAAGGACTATCATGGGAATATAAATTATATTTAAATATGCTGTTGTATCCCTATCTTCTGCTATGGTTAGAGCTAAACTGCTGATCAGCAAAAAAGGGGATGTGCAAGCTGATGAAGAGTAAGTTCTGCTTTTGGGTTTCTTCTTCTCTGACTTTTAAAACAGGCTGCTCTAATCTGTCTCCAGTGCCAGTGTACCAGGGAAATAAATCAACAAGACTAAGTCTTAAGTCTGAAGAGTATGGAAACTACTGAGCCAAAGGGGACCAGAAGAGCATTAGAAAAAACCATAAAGGGGAAGGGGGGACATTTGTGGTACTCAGGGGCTTTTGCTCAAATCAGCACCATCCCAGAGCTCAGAGGATTATGGGCACTGAGATCATTCTGTAAGCTAAATAAAATAATAAGAAAGTCCTTCATAATTTCAGTTAAGTGCTAAGTGAATTAACCACCATCTGTCTGGACCAGACTAACTCAGGGAGCAGGCTGAGGTATTCCTCTACCTCTTCCCGTGAATGGTCTTGAGGACTAAACCAAAATGTGGCTCAACTCTCTAGGAAAACTCAATAGGAAATGAAAGCAGTTGACCTGACAATGACTTTCCTGGAATAGCTGCACCAGGCTCACTGAGTAACAGTGATGCAAAAAGCAGGATCAGTTTACTGAGAAGTATTCCAAAGAGTCCAGTGTGGTTTAAAATAATGGGGTTATCACAGGGAGCTCACTTCTGCCTACTGAACCATTTGGTGGCTGATTTCAGCCAGCAGCTTCTAGTTTAGAGGCTTGAACACCCTGCTGTAAATAAGCAGAGGTAGGATAATCCACATGTTAGGAAGAGTTTGATCCAAAATCCATTGGAGCTTCCTGAAGGAAGCTTGTTGGCCGCTGAATCACCTTCCATGAAGTTAAGCCCTTCTCAGCTAAGATTCTTAAGAGGGGAATATTTTTTTTTTTAAGATTGCCTGGATCTGACCAAGATTTGACTGATGTAAAAGCTGTTAAATCTCATGTTATTTTATTCAGAACAGTCTTCCTGGCAGCAGTGACACATATGGGAAGTAGAGTCATTCCCTGCAGTCACCCCCCAAACCAGACTGTCAGCTGTGCTCAGCCACAATGTCACCCTTGCCATCCTGGGTGAGGATCCCACTCAACACTCTTAGGGTGTAGTGCTGCTGAATTCTTGCCACAAACTATACGATCCTATTGAGACATCAAACATCACAGCCTCACAAATTGTGCCTTACAGAGATCTTGATGCAAACTTCTTGTTCTTTACTTTTGGTTTGCACTTCTTGCCAGTGTCAGTCGATCTTCTACTGAAGCCAAAATGACTTCCCAACAAACATACCAAGCTTTGGACTCCACTGAAATCCATCCAGGAGACATCAAGAACAGATTCATAACTTAGAGGAATTTCATAACGCGAGCATCTTGTGTTTTGTTCACCAGTCCATGTGGTAAGCACAGCCATGTAAACTGAAGAGCAAAACCTGCACTGCATTTTCACTGAAGGATTCCATAGCAGCTCAGTGAAGGATGCATTTAGAAGACTCCTGCTTGTTGTAAGAGCAGAGATTTTAAACCTATGCCAGTTTGCACAACTATCCTGTCTCTTTTTGATTTTATTTTTATTTTCCAGTTCCCTACAAACTTCAGGGGGGAGGAGGTGTTGGGGAAGAAGAGGGGGGTATCACTGTGATCCACTGCCCATAATATCAAACATTCCTTTGCAACCTCTCTAATATCTTTGTTTCATAGCCTGTAGTGAAGAATCCCACTGAATTCAAATGCTGCTACAAAACCAGTTAGCATCACAAGCCATGCCTATCTTTATGGTGGATTAGATCATGAAGATATCTAAAGTCACTTCTTCTCTACTTATAGTCAGCCTGTAATGTCACCCAAACAGTATCATACTAATAGTTTATAAGTTTTTACCTACTATTGTGCAGCCTAGGGCATTTTAGGTTGCCAGTTTGCCACAGCTACCTCGTCCAGCTATCCTGGGATGGCACCCAGGACCTCCACAGTTAAACCAACAATTCTTTACAGCCTGAGTTACAGGGTCAGAGTCTAAGAGCCAGTACAGACCCAGTTCCTCTGACAGGTGGGCACTCAAGGGATGCAGAATACACACTGACCAGCAGACTGTATACCCTTCTCTGAGCAGCAGAGACTGTCCTGAGGCACCTCTTCTGAGCTTTCACACATCGTGATGACCACGGTGTTAACCAGAACACACAAGTAATTATAGCTTGACCTAGAGTTGAGGAACTTTAGGTAGGTCTCCATTAGCAACACTGTGTCACATACATGAGCTAACTCCAAAAGGCAGGTTATGCACTGCTCCAGGGGCACGGATCAGCTCAGGACCCAAAAACCAGAATGCCACATTAACCTGGCAGAGTTACCCTCTGCATCAGCCCGGCTGCTCCTGCTTTGAGCACCCCAACGAACTCGTCCGCAGTTTGTTCTCTGGTTGGGTATCTGTTACAGATACCCACCGAGTGGAATAGCCAGCTGGTGAGTGCAGGGGCCAGATCCAGTTCATGAGGCAGAAAATCTGGTCCCTGGGGAGGCTGGCTGATCAACAGGCCAGACAAACTAGTATTTCTGTGTGCCTGCTTAAGTGCGCAAAAGGGCAAGACACAGGTCAGCAGCGCTTATTAAGCTGCCAGTAAAATGGGCCGTGCATCAGACACATACCAGTGGGTTACAGAAACCCATGTTTACAGAACTTGACCCACATGGAGTTTCAGTGGCTTCGACTGGCCCCTTCACATGAGCACAGTCACATGGGTGCAGAAGTATCCGTAGGATTAGGGACTAATTGCGTGCGTAGCCGGCCCCCATATGATCCGTACACGAAGAGGAAAATGAGCATTTGATGTCTGTTTCAAATTGTAAGCAGCCCTGCTGCAATTAATCACAGCTCAGCTGATAAAGTGTACTGCACTGAAATGACAACATGCATTCTGGGAAACTAACACTGTCATCTTTAGCCGCAACAAGTTTATTTTAAACCTCAGAACAAAGAAAGTTTGTCACCGAGTCCCTCGTCTGATCTACTCTTCTGAAAGCAGCTTTCTAAACAAGTAAGAAGCAGATGGCCCAAAAGAACATTCAGCAAGGTTTAGATTTCTCTGTCGCCTTCTGGATGGAGGCTTCCAAAACAGGGATCTGTGGCCTCGGAAACAAAATATTGTCTTAATGACTGAAACTATCAGATCAGTGTATGGAAGATAAACATTAAAGAACACCCATTCGCCAGCACTCAAGGCAGAGGGTATATGCTGCGTGTTGTGTTACCTTTCTCTACATATTTCACTGCTGAATACTCACAACATGATTTTATTAACTACTCAATTAAACTATATACCCAACTAATTACTGCTTATGAACTAATTCTGGCATTTCTTCAATTCTCTCTCTCCCCATTCAATTACAGGGAAACCTTTACACCATTTTGCCTACAGTAGTTAAGTTCATCCTGGAAAATATACAAAGCTATGTAACCACCTTAAATCACATGCAATGACACCTACAGCCACCAAATCCCAGGATAATTCAGGTTGGAAAGGAGCTCAGGAGGTTTCTAAGCCAACATCGGGCTCAAGGTGGGGTCAGCTCTGAGACTGAGCCACGTTGCTTGGGGCTTTATCCAGCCCCTCATCCACCCTGTTGCTTTCCACAAGACATAACCCTCCACTGGTCATCACCACCACTGGTTGATTTCCACTGCCCACTGCCTGCTGCTGAACCTTAATGCTGGCTGGGCATTTTGTACCTCAATTAATTATTTTTTTTTACCACTTATCTACCATTTATACAGAATTCAAAATGTATAAAAAGAATAAATGAAAACGCTTGATACGATGCCCTAACTCAAGCAGTTTATCAGCTTATTTCACAACAAAAGAAGCAAAATGAGGAAGTTAAACAAACGAGGGTGAAAGAACCATGGTTACAGTGAAAAGATCCCAGTCCCTTTAGATGTGTGCCCACTGTCTAGCTAATCTATCTAGGGCCTTGACAAATATGCAGATATATTAGAAGAATAAATCATTCCGTGTGGTCAGTACTGAAGAAGGGAGGTTTTAGAAGGGATTTACATGTTGAGAAGGTGATGACTTGGCAAAGACTGAAGGATTTTCGACGTGCAGGCAGGAATATGAACCAGAGATGGATATCAAGGCAGGCATCAGCAGCAGAATGGAGGGAGATACAACCAGGAACAAGGCCTGAGGTAAATTCTGTAGGAAGAACATGATTTGCAACTGGTTTATTGCTCTCTCAGCATTTAAACTGAACATTGGCACATTCCTTAGGCACTTGGGGCCAGAACACACCCGCGTTCAGCATCCTCTCTACTGATTATAACTCTACACAACACATTATGTAGTCTCTTAATCTCATTCCCTTATTGTTTTGCCAAGTAATATAGGATGAAGTTGGACAAGACAATGGAAACCTGTGAAGGATGGGAAAATTACACAGGGTGCCAATTTGCTTTGATTTTTGCTTTGATAAAAGCTTGAGCAGACCTCTGAACCTTACAGAAATGATTGCACATGCTTGAAAAATAGACCAGGATCTGCAAGGTGACAAGTGCCTTCCATTGGACTTCACTCCCTTCTCAAACCACGGACAACAAATGTTGAAAAACCAAGGGAACAAGCAGCAGGTAGAAACACAATCTATGTATTGCCCTTTCTAAATCTGTCATTCATGTCCAAGCTAAATCCTTCATCCTAGTCCAGGTCAACCTAAAGAAACAAAATAATGGTCACGACGTTCAGCACATGCACAACATTTCCACACTGACTCCCCTGGCTCAGAAAAATGTATTCGCATAAATAAAAGTGGGAATTCCACACGGACTGGAGAAAGTAGTGGAGTAGATTTCAAGTGTATAAGCAAAACTGAAGTTATAACACAGTTTTCCTACCAAAAATCACCTCGTGGCAAAGTGATATCCAGCAAAGCTGAAGTGATGTTCTGAAATCTGAATTAAGACTGATTTTTGAGCATATGAGGCACTTCTGACACAACATCAAAACAGAGCAATTGCCCTGAGTTAGAAAGAAAGGAGCAATTATTTAAAAATCCTTTTCTCTTTCTTGCCAACACTGTCACATGAAAGTTTTCTGTTGCGCTAACATATTAATGGCTTTCAAAGTTCTGTTTTTGTTAAACTATGTCACATGTTTTGAATAAGGAAGAATGAAATCTGCCAGCGCAAAACTGTCTCAACCTCAGGGAAGACCAGCCCAAGGAAGGCAGAGTCCCTGACAGCTTTACACAAAACTTCAACAAAATGCCTCACATCCTGCAGCAGAAGACCTGCAATTGATGCTGAGCATTGGGGCAGTTTTCATCCTTACACAATTTGTATTCAGAATCTTTTCAGCAGACATAGTTAACCACAGATTTATACTGATTTACTGAAAACCAACATAATCTTACCTATTAGTAGGATAATTGCCTGGTTAGTCTTTCACTCCACACTTCTCTCCCTGCTTCCCATGGCTAAATGAGTCCCTCCAAGCAGGCTTTTCCCAGTGGAAGATAATGTGTTCTTCCATGTCTTATTTCAGACATTCCCAATTTTAACAGGGCTGTAACCATCCTATTTTCTACCTGTCAAGCTGAAACCACTTTGCTCCTATGGATGAAATACCAAATTCTATACCCAAATGTATGGAATGCCACAAAGGCCAGTGGCAGGGTGTTAAAGAACAGAGTGGGGTACAAGAACCTGCCCTCTGATTCATCACAAAACTTCACTGACAAAATGAGTATGTGTGAGAGGCAAGGACTTCTAAGGACTCAGCAGTAAAGCTCCAAGCAGGGGAAAATGGTACTTGCTTGAACCTTACCATGGGATGGAGTGGCTGGATTTTTGGCAGTAGGTGAGATATAGACCCCACACACACACCCCCTTCTTGTGTCTGCAATAGATCTATCAAGGAGACTTCTAGCCTTGACTTTTACCTTCAGGAGACTCCAGATGACCCTATTTATTTCTCATTTATGAGCAATTCCCACTGAAGTCATCGAGTTACTCCTACGGGGGGCATGGGGGTGGAAGGAGAGAAATTTATTCCTATGTAGAGCAGAATTATAAAGGTTGTGCTTCACTGAAGTCCCACAGGGAAAAGTTAAATAGGTGCCTGGGTCTTGAGCTAAAACTGCACACAGAGCACTTCAGCCTCAGGTTACAAAATGGGTCTGGGGGAGGTGGAAAACCTTTTGATTTTCTAATATTAAAAGCACCATGAACACAAGCTGTCTTGATAAATAAGGAGATGAAATTCATTTAAAAATTAAACACAGAGCAAAGTTTTTACTTCTCTACTTGAAACAGTTCTCTCTTAATCCCAAGGCTGTAACAGTTCTCCAGTTAAACTCCTGGAATCACCCTTTGTGCAGCCAAATATATCTCTGGGGACAAACATTTCTGCCTTTGCTCTGAATACATTCTTTTTATTCCCAGGTAGACCTGATATCTCAGTCACCACCACCACATTCCCACTGACACTGTGGAATCTCCAGCCGTGCGGAATTCCCCCCCAGTTCTTTGGAGGCAATAGTATTTCCCTACCCTAAAGAAAGCACAACAAGTTATTCAGATGTTTATTCCCAGAATCAGGAAAGTCAGACCGATAGCACATCTACACGCCTGAGTCCAGAGGAATGACCGAAACAAGATTTACACCCCTGTGTTTACAATCAGCACAAAGTCACTCAGTGGGCACCCAGCATTAGAAGTGTAAAAGGAGAGCTTTGCGTGCATAAAGCACTGCAAGATAAGCCCAGAGTCTCAAAAAGCAAAGAAATGAGCCAGGCCTGATTCTGATGCTGCATCAGTATTCAGCGGTGGTTTCAGCGGGACAGCTCGACATTTACACTGGAGTAAGGAAAATCAGGATTAGGCACCATCTGCCTCGGCGAGCCAAGCCACCAGAATTGCTCTACACATTTGAATCCTCGTCCCCGATTCTTTAATCTCTTACACATTCCAGGTTTTCCATTCAGCTCCAGTGACAAAAGATTTTACAAAATGACAGTCCAGATTGAGAGAACAGAAATGACAACCTCTGACAAAAGAGATACCAAACTTTTATCAACGATAAGTGCTCCTTCCACACAGACACTGGTCTGCAATGGCAAATATAAGGCAGATGTCGAATGGAAATTAAACATTGTGCTCCCAGGGTGGCCTCGGCTGCATTCAGAGTTTGATTTAAAACAAGGCCAGAGTTCTTTCATCATTTCTTCAAAAAGTTTCAACCCTAAAGATATTCCAAACAGACACATGCTTGACCTAGAACTTGGCAATGTACGACAATATATATGTGTAAAAAAGACTGATACGGAGAATAAAAGGTGAAGCGAGTTGGCTGCAGGACAGACTGAGAGAATTTGTTCAGCAAATCACTTCTATCTCAGCATGCTGAGAGTTAAAAGTGAATTCAGGTGCCACAGAGTTTCCCGTTTCTTTCCAAGTAAATTCACAACAAACATGTATCATTTGGGAGACAGACAACTGGATATTCTTAAACATAACCAGAACAGGAGCCTCAACTATTCAGCAGCTTAAGGACCATTTCTCTGCAAGCTTCTTTAACACTTAAACCATATTTGCATCTGTGAAAGCACTCTGTCTGTTATTATTAGACGTGATAAAATAGCACTAGACATTTGCAATGACTTAAAAACTCAGGCTCAAGAAGCTGTAGTGTTTTTATAATTCCTGACAATGCGACAGCTCGGTCACAGTAATGTTAATAGTAGACTTTTAAACATGAAATCCCCCCCCAAACTGCTAATGCACTGTAGTTAGGAGAGTAAGGATCAATGTAAGGGTAGAAAAGATGGTCACAGTTACAAAACCAGTTAAAAGCATCAACCAAATTGCATTNCGTCCCGTCGTTATAATTCCTAATTTTGTGGGATGTATTGCTGGGCTGTTTATCATAACAGTGTGCAATAAAAAGGACGACTAACTCTTGCAATTTTCTCCCTACTCCTCCCCTTGACAGGGGCCACTGATAGGGAAAGAGGCTCGCAAAGGCA
>VWZY01010538.1:57274-84485 GCA_013399075.1 Chloroceryle aenea | reverse complement strand
AAAAAAAAGTCTACCGGCAACCATGGGATGAAATTAGAGTGACCTCACGTCGGTGAACTGGCATAAGATTTTGGATCGATGACAAAAATGATCAAGGCTCTGCAGAATGGAGCTGCCAAGCACATTTCAATTCCCTTACTGCAAACGTTGTGGGTATTGTTTGGAGAAGCCGAACGCTACAGGAAAGAGAAAACTGCAATTAACCAGAACACGGCGATTAATAAACGGATTTCATTCGGAATTGTCTTCTCTTTTAAAAGGTAGCTTTTTGGCCTTAAAATGACTGACTTACAATATACCCTCTCTTTGACTATCCCGCAGCTGCCTGCATCCTAAAAAGCTGCCCAGTCTCTCCTTTCTGGGTCACACGGGGCAATAAGAGTTCAGACCAAAAGGCTTTACTACCTTGCGGCTGGCGAGCAGCTTAGAAGGAAGGAGTGATTTGGAGGACCTCCCAGGAGACAAGGGTGGGTCACAGGCGATGAGAGACACATCTGACTACAGAAAGATCCCCTTGTGTTGCCTTGGACAGGAAACTGGACGTGAACTGCCCCTGCCAACATTAACCCCTTCCTCTGGATCAGAGGAAACCTTCGCTCTCCAGCGCTGACACTGATTTCAGCAGCTTTGGCTTGACCTCAAAGGAAAGAAGCTGCAGCTGTGATAGGAGATGGACGCAGGTCAAAGCCTACAAAAAGACTGTCTTTGGGGAGCGACAGACTTTCAGGGAGGTTGTGGATTTTGGAAGTCTTCAGAAAGGAAAAGAAATCTTTCTGAGAGAAAACAAGAAGTGGAACAACAGAAAACAAGGGAGGTTTTTAAGGTTCACTTCACCGGTCCTTTCAAATCAAAGAGAGCTTTTGAAGGATCATTTCTGGCTTTGCCTCTTAGCATCTTTTATGATCAAGTTTCAGCAATTTGGAATTTCAGCAGCACCTCAAACAACAGCCTTGTTAATGCTGTACCTGAGCGTACCCATCCCTGCCACACGTGGAGTCAGAGGCAGCCTGTATGTTTTCTGGCCTAGGAGGGGGACTGAAAACATCAGTGAAATGGGACAATGCCCATGGACTGACTTGCAAAAAAACTGCAACTAAAGCAGAGAGAGAGGGATGCCCACTCACTGGCAGACAAAGAACAATAAATACATAAATCATGTAGAAGTAAAGACAATTCATTCACAAATAAAACATGGGAGTTGAATGCAGGCTAAAGAAAGAGGAAAAAAAAAGAAATCTAGGGTGAGAAAGAAACCTGTAAAACTGAAAGGACCTTTGACTAGGGAGCTAAATGGAAAGTATTTATATTGCATGTCACTGTATCTTGCCCTGTCTCTGGGGGGGGCACACAACCCTACGTGCCTCAGGATCCCCCCACATCTCAGGAGAGCAGGTTGCAGCCCACGGACCTCAGTGACCTCCAAGCTACAACCAGCCACTCAGGCCAGAAGTCAGCTCAGATCACTTCTCCTGCCTTCCAGGACACGTTGACATCGACAGCAGCTCCAGCTAGATTTTGTGCCTATGTCAGCACCTCAACGCAGGGAGGTGTCTCGAAGGCCAGGGAGGCTGCAGGAGTTTGAGGAGGATATTTCTGACATTATATGAGATTCTCACAGCCAATACGTGCCTGGAGATTTATAGCTCTGTACAGTGCCCTGCACTGGCCAGTTGCAAAGCACAGTATGTGCTCCACAGCTTAATAACGTACAAATGTCTTGTCTGCCAGTAGGTCAGGGAGAGGGGAGAAAGGGGTGCTGCCTTGAGCCATTATTTCAGCACTGGCTGCCTTCCAGGAACTAACAGAGCTTCAGAAGGCACAGGCAGGCTTGCTTACATCTGCTTCCCTCTGCTGTAGCTGCAGACAGACTTACACACTGATATTTGCTCTTTTTTCTTGTCTTTTTTTTCTTTTTTTAATGGGTTTGGACAAGCTTTCAGTAGGTATTCTCAGGGTTCTTTTCCTCATCTCTCTCAAAGGAGCTTTGGGAGAGAATACCACAAATTAATTTGATAAAGAGAAGGCTTCTATAGTTGTTTGTCTTGTTCAGTGGCTGGGGCAACGGCAGCATCTGGCCTTGTGGTAATGCATCTGTCTGCAAAAGCTGGGGAGCTTCTGTTAGACCCCGTCAACAGAGAAATTCATCTACCTGTCTTGTTGCCATACAGACAGGCACACGAAAAAAAACCCACCTGAACTGTTCAAAGTCACGACCAACCCTCAGCTTTGGGAGTCAGACCTTGTCCCAGGTGGTGGGATGCATTTCAGGAAATTTAGCTACAGAAACACAGAGCTTCAGCTACCTGGGTTCAGTCCCTACTGCTGACAACATTTAAATAGTCATTATTCAGTTTCCTTCTTTCTGCTGAAATAGTAACTGAAATGACACCTCCACAATGCTCCTGGTGCTCTAGCACATGATTAATACTACAATTAAATTTCAGCATTAAAACAATCAATTCAACAAGGATGCTGCTAGTCAGCCACCAAATATAAAACCTCCCCTGTGTCTCCTTATCTAGGAATCCTATCCTTGGCTTTCTGCAAATCCCCATTCAAAGCACAGCACTGCAATCACTCCTTTCCATCAAAATAAAAGAAAGTATATTGCAGAACCTGCATTTTACCCCCCAAAAAAATTATCTGTCTGCAGAATATTATTAAAGGTAGATAAGAAAATTAAAGGAAAACCCAAAGGTGAGATCATAGAATCAAAGAACGGTTTGGGTCGGAAGATCATGAACATCTAGGTGCCAAAATATGTTGAGGATGCCTATGGGATTACAAGTCTGGAAGTGCTGAGACACGGTTTAAGTTGTCAAGTAAGGGTGGAGGTTTCCAGAAGAGGCAGGGATGTGTATTGTGGCAATTCTACATTTCATAAAGTCACAGAATGGTTTAGGCTGGAAGGGACCTCTAGAGCTCATCTGGTCCAACCTCCCTGCACAAGTAAGGACATCTCTACCTAGGGCAGGTTGCTCAGCACCTAAAAATGAGAGAGGGAGACATAAGGTCTTTTGAAAGGCCAGTGCACTGCCACTGGAATGAACAAACAGCTTGAGGAGCGCTGGTGTAGGAGTCATAAAGATCAGGGGGGTTTGGTGGGGTGAGGGGTGATCCCAGCTTCACATTCCTCGTGATGCCATGGAATGAAAAAAGAGCACTTGGGTGTTGTTCCGGGCTCTCTCCACCGACTGACCTCATCCTCAGATGAAACAATAGAATCACATACACAAATATTGGCAGCGCTCAGCCTTGTTTTTCACCGCAAGCCCAAAGGGTCCGCGGCAGTGAAATTGCAAGCTCTTCTGAGCATGTCTAATCAGCTCTGCCTGCCAGATTTTCAATCTCTGGTGGCCAGTTCTGTTCCAAATTTATAGAAAAATGCAGCCTCTAGTACGCGTGGTGTTCTGAGGACAAGCTCTGATCCTCAGGCCCATCTGAAACGGGAGAGGAACACACACGGAGGGAGTAGGCACAGAAAGGAGTTTATTAATTGGCCTCTCTTGATCTCCCTGCTGGGATCTCTCCTCAAAGCCATGGGGCTTGGTGAGAACAGCTCTCCAGTGGATTTATTTTTTCCACTGCAGCTCCTGGAGGTATAACCTTGGACAGAGAGCACAGAAGGTGGAGGACTAAACCACAGGACTCCCAGCTGCTCCGCAAGACACTGACATTTGGAGGCTGCTCTGTAGCAGAGAGCAAGAGGAACCACCCTACACACTTCTCAGTCCCACCCAGCTCAGAAGGAGAGGACAATAGCCCATCGTCACCCAGACAGAAACAGTTAGCTCTTGTTCCCTCACCAGGGGTGTTTTCTCAGTCATTTAATTAACACCAATAATTCAATAATGCCAGCTTCAATTTAAAGAAGAACAATCATGCTATTTTTCTTTCCTTTTCCTTTTTTTCTTTCAAGAGTTGTGTAAGTGCCTACAGATGCTATAAAGATTCTCTGAAATATCCAATAAATGGGCTCTATTTTAAAAATAAAATAAAAATCAAACCCAATAAAACCCCAGCTGGACCTTTATCTGCATCTTTCCACAACAACTTTTAAAATATCAGTCTAGGGCTGACACTATACTCACATAACTTCCCATGTAAAAAAATCAGTTGCCAGAACTAGTCATGTAGCCTCCCTCCACGAGGAATGGAAAGAGCAACACTTCCAAGCAGCAATTCACATCTCCCCTAAGCCAGGATCTAAAATAGCTAATATCATTCACTCTCTGGACATGGCCCCTTCTCTACACTGGTTACAAAGAGATCCTGACTGGCCAGCAGAGCCCTAAACTACTAATTTTTAGACATTTAATATTAGATAAGATTAATCCTCTCCAAGGTGTGTCTAGTCCTTGCACGACCAACCCTGGCATTTCCAACAAGGATGTAGTAGCTTAAAACTGATAAAAACTCTTGACCATCCCAAGTCCTTCGAAAACAGCACATTCCAAAAGCCCTGGCCAGTATCTCAACTGTCCCACATGACTTTCTGACATCCAGACTGATAAGACTTCAGCATTCCTTTAACATCTCAGGAACAGAAGCTTGTAAGAAAGAGGTGATGGACAATGTTATTTATGATTCTTAAGCAAATCTCTTCTTAATTTCAAGTGCCTAAGTATTTTCTTGTGGCTGTTAAACTTGGTTCTCATCATCTTATTGTTCTTCTACCTCTACGACACTTGCATATGTACTCACACACATATATATTTGGTCTGGACAGATAGAGAGCTCTTATAAAAAGGAGCTTAATCTTAAATAACCCCAGGATACAGAGAAAAAAAAAACAAAAAAAAAAAACAAAAAAACCCCACCCTATTTACATTTCTGTGGGCTAAGAAATAAGTCTTATTCATTCAACAGTCGAGAAGTGGGATGAACTTGAGGTATCATCAGATGCTTATCAGATTTATGCCAACGGTTAGTGAGCCTTAACTGCAAACACAGACATATCAGTGCTCTTGTAAGTCAGCTGCTGCATGTTTTAGAGGGAAGTCACCTCTTCTCCAAGAGTACATTAGTCACATGTAAACTGTTGAACCTGCAGAAATAAAACTTTCCTGATGGTCACAGTAGTTGCCTTGTGGAAGATTTCGTTACCCTTACATTAGCCTGTAAAATTACTGTTATTACTGAACTCCAAACTAACCACTGGTGTTTCAGCCCAGCAGCCTTCTGCAGCGAAATACAGCAGGCTGACCGTGCACTGTACCTTCCAAGGCAGAATGTAAGGATTATATACTGCTTTGGCTCACCAGAGGATGTGCATGAGTTAAAATACCTCTGGATTAGAGTTCAACAGAAACTGAGTTTTCATTCCCGACAAAGAATTTCAAGGCCAACCATATTTGGTCTGAAATAGATCTATGAAAAATGTATGTTCTAGTGGAAATCTGGTAAAACTAATACCCTCAGAGTGATTTTTAGCATCTAACCCCCCCACACACGGGAAAGATGAACCTATGGAACAAACACATTGAGTCTCAAGCCTTCAGTTTACCTTGAGCCCTAACACAGAGATCAGAGGCTAGCTACACTGGAGAAGTTTGATTCACCTCCACTGTCTGTTTCCTGGACACTTCCAGCTATTTAATACAAACACTACAAGTGGCTACCAGGCTATTGTACAATTCTCCAAGTTTTACAGGGGTGTTTTTAAGAATTCACCCTCAGAATGGGTGGTGAGAAGATGGTAGTGGAAAAACTGTGTTACCCCTCTGTAACTCGTGTCACCTATGAGCTTGCTCAGACCTCAAAAAAAATGCCTGAAGAAATTCTTGTAAGAGAAGCTTAGCCTGGTCTAAGGAGGTGGTTTCACCAACAGTACTGAGGATTTGGGCCCATTTTTTCAGTTGAAAATCTGGTACAATGAAGCCTTCAGAACTGGAAAAAACAAGATACAAACCATGATCAGAGACTTAGGTTTCTAAACCGTATTGAGGTTGCAAAAACAAATTGACATCAACATATGGGGAGAGTCTGAAGTTGCAGCAAACATTCGCATATGTGAGAAACTTTGGCACGTAAGAGTCCCCATTAAATTCAAATATACAATGCACAAGATTCAAGTTATTCAGAGGCATTAGTGTTTGCAAGATCAGACCCTGAGATTTCGCTGTGTAGTAACAGTTACTTTAGGTTTAATCTGTTATTGCATTAATATCTATAAAGAGAATATATAAATACAAATCAGATGGCAGCTGCAGTCCTACTGAAGAAAAACAAAAAGATTGGAGGGCTAGAGGAGAACTAAAATTTCCATGATAGCAATTTCCAATGCCACATATTTGGGGATTATCATCGTGCTCAAACTGCAGCTATTTTATTTTATTTTATTTTTATACACCATACACACACACACACATATATGAGAATGAAAAAGGCAAAGAAATTAATTTGAGAAGGACAATCCTGATGGGAAACGTTGCTTCAAAATGGACAGATTGCCCTTACAGAGGAGCAAGGGACAGTCTTGAGTATGACAACCCCCCTCAGATTTCTGTGAGAAGCCTGATGTGCTTTACTTAACACTTAAGAAAATTCACTAGGGAATAATGACCTCGAATTTATTTTGGCTACAGTCATCTTCATCTGTGCTTCTGTTAATCTCACTCTGAAGATTTCAGGGTAGTTTTCAACTAGGGACTGACTCATTCTCTAGCTGCCTAGTAGTTAATCTGCTCAGATATTTCCCCAAATAACCATCTGCTCTACCTTGTATTTGTTTCACTCTCCAACTATCTTAGTTCTTGGTCTGTCCTGCTGGCTTATTCAGCACTCTTTAAATTTCTCCTCTGGCCTTATGTCTGGTTGCTTATGTTTTGGACAGACAATAGAGGTGATACAGGCCATTATTCATGAGAAGCTTCAAGTGTAACGTGAGAAACATCTCATCTCCTGACCCCTGTTAGCATAAGAATTGCTGATAAAATTCTGGACTGAAAGAGAAGAATCTTCTGGGAAAAATATAGGCAAAAGTTTCACTCGAGAGATGTGTTTTGTAAGAAGAGTCCAGATGAATTCTTCGCCTAAGGACCAGATCTAACTCCTAGCACAGATACTGGGAATCTAGAGATGCAGTGCAAGAGAGGCCTTACGTGCTCATGAAGTTTTGAGGAGAAGGATATTCTTTACCACTCCTACAGCTCTCTGGGCTCACATTTTATTTTTTTTATCCAAAGATCATGAAGTGATTTGCACGCTTCAGTGAATTAAGCCTCACAACCCTCCTGGAGAAGGTATAAAAGGAGTTCTATTGATCCCATATCTGGATCACCTAAGTTAAGGGCTGATGAGATCTCCTTGGATCGTGCATTTTGATGCATCATCAAGTTGCCAAGTTTTAACCACTTTCAAGGGATTTTAACAGTTACATCTGAAGGCAGTTGGGGTGCTGCAGTGGCAAAATCACAAACACTGAAAGCATTGTGCCTGTCAAAGGATTGGCAGACACCAAACTGAGAGTACCTCTGATCATGGACAGCCAGTTTAGGTAGCAGCAGAGCATCTATCTGCAATTTAGAAGCAAAAGCAGGAAGTGACCCAACCTACAGTCTGCGGATGTACCTATGGAAAAGCCATAGATAGACAGGTGGACAGACAGACAGATGCATTTGTTAAGTTAAAAGTGCTGTCCTGCTTCCTGAGAGAAGGACAAGACAAAGTGTTTAGGAAACCCATTCCATCCTGTGTACCCTTATGAGACTAAAGTTTTTCCACATCTAGCCTTGGCTATTCTAATCACAGGAACTGTTCCCTTTCCCTCGTTTGCTTTGGGACACTGAGTCAATCCCAAGTAGCCTCACAAGCAAAGTATGGATGCTGTTTGTAAAGGGCACAACTGGTATCAATGGAGTTGCCTTAGCAGAAGTAGAGCACCAGGCCTATCAACTTCAGTTTATTTGTACAAGGTTTGCAGACAAGAGAACATGTGATGTCTCAAAGTGACAGAGAGGTGTCTCTTCTGTCAATTCACATCCTCAGCTTTAGCTTGGGGAACTACACAAACCAAAAGTGAGATGGTTTCTGTGCTGACTCACCATATGATAACAGACTACAGGACTTGCACGTGAACCTTCCTGAAGCTGAAGGTTCTTTAGCTGAACACTTGTCACATCAGAGCACAACCTTCAACCCACTTCTGTCCTCCATAAATACCTGCAGTTTGATCACGTGTTCAAACTCAACAGGGTGAGACCTGGCGCAGATGTAAGGGATGCAGCTGGCAGCAGATGGTCCCACTTGGACCAACTGGAGTCCAAAAGATTTGTCACCCAGCCTCAGAGCGGTGCGTGGGATTTGAAAGCAGGTGCACTCCCAGGATAGCCTCTGTGCCTCCACTGCATGATCCCAGAGCTGAAGCTGGGGTGATTAGCTCAAATCTGAGGTGAACGTGGGCCAGCAACAGAAAGGGATCACTACCCCTTTGAAGATTTTCACAGAACACTGAAGCTCAATTCTGAGAAGCAATTTAAGCTGCTCTTCAGCAGCACAAAGCTGTGAATAATAAATCATACATTTGAGAACCTACCCCAAATCACCTCTGAAATGTACCAAGCACCACCATTAATAAAATTCAAGCATTACAATTCCACTACCATGTTGTAACAACACTACTTACATCTTACCACACTCATGATGGGGAGGTGCTACTTTTGCCCCTTTACAATGGGGTGAAGTGAGATGCAGAGGTGCCTCATTTGACCCAGGATGCACATCACGTCTCAGTCACAGCCCACAGCAGCTCACAGCTTTCAGGTGAGTTTTCAGGGCACTAGATCTTAGCTGGCTTTCACCAATGTTCTCGATTCAGCACGAACTAAACCAATATTTTAAGGAGAAGTATTACATAAATGGCAAACAGCAAACCAAAGAGGCAATTAATACTCTTGGATGGATTAAAGGGAAAAAAAAATCTACATGTACATACCCAAAACTATTCCAAAAGCAAAATCTAAACGTACTGAGAAATATTTATAGATGTTCAAACTGCTAATAGCATGCAAGGGGCTTATCTTTCAAATATCATAGGTCAATGAAAAGGAATATGTGAATTTCCAAATGTGCTTTGCTTGGCTGATCCGTCAATATGATAACTAATACGTACTTAAACTCCTCAATGTACTCCCTGAAATTAAAACAACCAGAGAGCACAGAAAGAGCTTAAATAACCATTATCAATGGATTTCAGATAAAAATCAAGAAATAATTTCAGGAAGATCACCCAACACAATCAAACGAAATAGCTTTGGAAATGGGTCAGGGAAGTGTGAGCTGGCAACCAATTACATTTTGTAGGCAGAGTCAGTTCAGCAACAAAAAGTCTCCCTGGATTAAAAGCCTGACAAAGTTGGTCCAAGCTACACTTTCCACTAATTGGTGGGGAAAAATCCTTCACTAAACTAACAAGTTCCTACCTACCAAGAGTGCTCACAAGAGAGTGGACGTTTGCTCAGAGGTCGGGTTTGGGTAGAGGCTGCACCTTTTACCTCCTGCTTTTGGGAAAAGAGGAGCAGCTACTTAGTGGTCCCCAAAACCTCCCATCCAACACATGGCACATGTGCAGGGCAGGACATGCTCCCCTCCTCGGCTTGTAACGTGTCCCCACCAAATGACAGCACCAGAGACAGGACTGCTGGGCAGGCTTGTGCCAAGTACGGGCTAACAGGAGCCCTGGGCTAACAGGAGGCCTGGGCTAACAGGAGCCCTGGGCTAACAGGAGCCCTGGGCTAACAGGAGGCTTGGGCTAACAGGAGCCCTGTGTTGCCTGCACAGCCAGCACAGCCCACAGCACAGCAGTGGCACTCCTGATGTAGGATGCCTTGACATACACACCGAGTTAGCCA
This sequence comes from Chloroceryle aenea, assembly GCA_013399075.1. NCBI lineage: Eukaryota > Metazoa > Chordata > Aves > Coraciiformes > Cerylidae > Chloroceryle > Chloroceryle aenea. The sequence goes on along the minus strand of VWZY01010538.1, from coordinate 74,634 downwards.
AGCTGCCCACCTTGGTGTTAAAGCTTAAGAGAGAGAACGGAAAAAGCCTGGAATGCTTACATAGGTTTACGAGTCACCATCAGTTTAAAGACATTTAGGGTCCTAAAGATAGTGATAAGAATCTCCCTGAATCTTCTGCAGCACTGCAACACTAAATCTCATTTATTTCAAGATACACTAGACACCAAGTCTTCCCTTTGTTGTTTGCTTTTATCTCGTTTTTCAGCCTGTCCCTGTCATTATCAACAGAATACCTTTCAAATTCTGGTCCTTAAGCACTTTTTGGGTTGTTTTGTTTAAAATAGAACTTGTAAGTCCAAGTCATTTACATACTCTTATAAATGCTACCCTGCTCTCAGTGAACTAGGAGGAGAGCTCTAGAAGACTGCAGTATGGAAAAGAATCAGTATGGGAAGGCCATCAAGAAATGACCATGATGTCTGCATGACAACACTTTACAGGTTTCATGTGTGGAACTGCAGAAATATTTCCCTTTTCCTTTAGAAATGGCATTGTTACTTTGAGTACCATTCAGAGGTTCCAGCTGAAATCAGTGTGTCTCAACGCTACTGACACACACTTGTCACTCTACAATCCAGGTCCTTAAGAAAAAAAAACCAAAACGCATTACTCAGTTCACCCCAAGAATATGTCAGCTCAGGAGCAGTGGAAGAGCAGTCTCACTAATTAGCTCAAGGGAGGGCATTTCAAAACAAGGCAACTGAAAGCACAGGTCAAGGTTAGCACTGAATTCACACATATGAAGTTCGAGATGAAAAATGCTTCTCTCTGGGCGGCTCTTCCTGTTAATCTTGTTTCGGTGCTGGCTGGCCCTGTTGCCTCTCGTGCTCTCCTCTCTCCTGGGTGGAACCCTGCAGTTCTTTGATTTCCTTTCATATTTGCAGCTATGTCATTTCTGGCTGACCCTTCCCAAACCTCGGATGTTTTCCTCTTGGAGCCACAGCAGCATTATGTATGCTTATCAAGAGGCCAGCCTGGAGCTGGGCTAGTCTTAAGGCTTTGAGGGTCTTTAGCAACCTCTTGATAACTCTGAGAGGTGGAGGACATCAGGAGAAAAGATGGGAGCCATTCTCCCCATAGTTTTAGTCTTTATTTTGCTTCCCCCCTCCATGGGCACCCAGAAAGATAACGCCATGTAGTTTTCTGGCTGTAGAACTGTTACTGTCTTGGATAATGAGAGAGCTCCTCACAAACATCAGTTCCTGGAAATCGTGTACAAAACCATCCCGGCTCCACTTCCCGCTCCGCTCTGCCCCTCCACGCAGAGTTCCTTCTATAAACAGCATAAATGGCTATCACTAAAGATGAAGCATGTGGGTTGAGAAGTTTTGGCTGCTTTAAAAGTCAGACCAGCTCAGCCCAGCTTAAACTACAGAATCACAGGAGATGGCCAGGCCACCACAGGCTTCTACAGAGAGAAGCCCAAGCCACACATCTGCAACACAGTTTGAAACCTCGGGGTTTGAAACCTCTAACTGGGATATGTTTTGGTTACTGTGTGAGAAACCCCTGGTGATGAGTATTCCCACGGGATGTTTCTCATCCCTCCTGCTTCCCAATGCATCAGAAGTGCCACCTTCTCAGCTGCTCCTGAAGCAACAGCAGGACTGGGCAACAGAACCACAAAAACCTCAGCTGGAAGTATTGCTCATAGCAGAAGACAAATCAGGCACAGAACCTAGAAATGCCACCCGTAAGAGCCTAGAAAGCTTAATCCTGGAACCACAGCACCATCCACACGACACTCAGAAGCCTACCAACCCAGGGCAGGGCCACCACTAACACCTAAAGCTGTTACCTGCTTTGAAGGGGCTGGAACAACAGAAATGAGTCCTAAACATCTTGGATTTTCCAAGGAGAACTATTTCCACGAACAAATGAAGAAAACAGACTCCCAGGGCCCCTCATAAATTCTGGCACGGAAAGGCATGTGCTTCCATTGAGTACATTTCAGAACTATATTTCCTGAGGCATTTCTGAATGGTATTGATTTACATGCAAAAGATTATGTCTGCAGCCAGGCAAAAGGACTGGACGACAAAGGTGAAAGAACAATGCATCGAGAAACAAATGTAGACCTTTTTTCTTCAAGTTAATTAAAAGAAACTAGGTCTGATTCCCTTTGTTTGACACCAGTAGGATGCCATTCAGTGCTCAGGAGTTAATCCTGATTTACTGCTGCAAATCAGAGCGATACGCGCTCAGCATATGAGCCATTCTAAGTTGCAATCAGACAGAGACTTCAGCACAATGCTCCCTACATCTGCAACAAACTCGGATCAAATTTTACTAATCACCTACCTCTTTTCAATCCATTATGTTGACCATTAAGATAATCATATGAATTTGTAAGTCTGAGATGGGGGAGCCATGTGAGCCTCCATGGTTGTGTTTCTATGGAAACAATTCCCCTGGCATCTTCGGTCCACATTCGGTATTCCTGTCTGACTGTTCATCTCATTTACACACTCAAAATCCCCATTTTCCAAACATTTCAGGATGGCTACGTTTTCTTTTTGTCTTTCTATTCATCCATTGAGCTGGATATCACAGGGATGAGGAGGTATCTGGCAGGTCACCGTGCCCCACTCCTGACCCAGAGATGTGAAGGCAACAGGGCAGTACAGTTTCCACGGGCCCTTTTGCTTTCTTGGTGCAACTGGCGAGACTAAGAATTAGTCCCACTTATGTTTTAGAGGTTGGCCTTCACACATGAATTACAACAGAAACTAATATTTGTAGCAACTTCCAGACAGAAGCTACTGCACTCCCATCTCCTTTCTCTGCTCTTTGGCAGCCTCACCCATCTCATAAAAGTAATCACTCTGTGAAAGGTGGCAGCTTCTGAACTCCACATGCAGCCTGGCCACACCACTCTTCGGCCCTGGGACAGGATAACTCCCTCCCCAGCTGGAACAGGGAGCCAGAAATTAACTTCTCAGTTCAAATTTGGCCATCGTGCTTTAATTCCCACTCCATCCTTATGAAAAGTGCCGCATCCCAAGCAATAGGGCCTCCATCACTTCCCTTCGGAGACTGCTCCACAGTACAATGGGCTTCACACTTCATTTTCCTAAGAGTCAGCCCACGTTTTTAATTGCTCAGTCTCACTGTAATTCAATCCCCACGGGCCACCGGGAACAATCCATTCCTTGTGTCTGCAGAGTGGTCACCATCTTGATCAACTCAGCAAGGACAGAACTAAGGGTTTCTATGGCTGCAAACAGGAGCTGCTGTACCCCACTGCACCCAGCTACGCTGGCTAATCGGGGCACGGGCAGACTGCTCCTCTGGGCAGACGTCTGCACAAAGCAGATGTGTCACATGCATTCAGGAGTGGATTACACCTGAAGCTTCTCACTACTTCTTATGGCGATGCCCCTTCATTTTCTGGGACAATATTAGACTTTACTGGCTTAAAAGTTCGCTGGGTTTCTGCAAGAGCAGGTGAAGAAAAAGGTAGCAGAAGTGTCCTTTCAGTTTGGCCACTATTCAGCTGAAGGGTTCAGATTTTAAGCTTTCTGGTACCACTTCTGCTCGTTAGCACTCTGCCCCAAAACAAGGCACTACAGAAGGAAGGTGTCCGAGTATCCACTGCATTTAACCACTCTGTTTTCTGAATATATCAGGAATTAACTTGCAGGAGTTAAAACATCAGTTGGCTCCCTAAGCTGCTGCTTCCACTCCTGCTGCTGCCAGTTTGAAAAAAAAAAAAAAGAGCAAAGGCCACATTTTTAGACAGTGTAATTTGGCACGGATCCCTTAGCTCCATTGTTTTCACTGGAGCTGTGGTAAGTTACACCAGAGGAGGATATTGCTCTAAAAAGATTTTGCCTTAAAACAAACACACAAACAAAAACAGGTTTAGACAAGACCGGGGATTTTGAAGCTGCATTCCTGTCTCCAGAAACTTCCAATGACTTGCAGTAGTCTTTGCTTCACCAAGCCACAAATTTGTAGTGCCTTTAATCTTCCCATGTAAGTCAGTTCCTCTACTCCCTTAATCGTTTTTGTTGCTCTCCTCTGAATTCTGTCCAATTCACTACACAGCACACACTACCTTACATCTGAAGGGCCAGAAGTATGGTGTACAGAAGCTCACTTTCAAATTCTATGACCTTAATTCTTGGGAGGATTTCAGAGACCAGGCACTAGGCTATAAATGAAGAATGTGTGCCCATATAGCTGGGTAATTTAAATGCATTTTCAGTGAATAAATGTACTCGGTACTTTCTTGATCTGTACAATCTTCTGCCATAGGGGCCTAACATAAAAATACTTCAAAGGCTCTAACAAATCCCCTCAAGATGTGATCTTCAGCATTTCAAAAGCTGAAAGACATAGACAAGGTTTAAAGTGATCAGCAACTCCCGTTCACCCATTTCTTGAAGTGAAATTGCATCACCTTTCTCTCTACTATATCTTACTAACTTCCTGACTATATATGACTATTCTATGACTGTTCTATATTCTCTATGTTTTGTCATTATCTATGACTATTATGTGAGCAATGCAAAGCTGAAGTGAATTGGAGTTTTGGTTAGGGTTTACTATACCTCATTATCTTTAAATGAAGCACAGCAATGCTTCCTTCCTTCAAATACCTACTAGACAGCTCCAAATGGAAATCCTCTAGCCACAAACCCTCACCACTTGCAGCACTAAGAAGGTTAAGATTTGGATTCAGATTTCAGCCCTGATCTCTCTCCCCGTGTTGAGCTGAAACAAGACCCTGCGTAGTAACACTTTTGTGAAAGATTATTTTTATGTTACACCTCGTTCCTGTCCCTGATACTAATTATACAGTTCGAGTTTTAAGCTAAAAGAAATTTTCAACCTGGTTCTCTTGGCTGAAACCAAGATTCCTCATGTCCTCCAAATAGTTTCATAACAAACTCTCCTAGACTGCGGCATATTTAATGAGAATGCAGATGATCAATTGCAGCCCGCCTTGCACGGTTAACTCAATCAACAAACTACTAATGACTCCAGCATGTTACAGCTTTTTTGGCTAATGAGAACTGTATTGACCAGATTTTTCCTGTTCTCCCAGGATCAAACGCCAATATGGAACGAGTTCTGGTACAACTGTAACATTAGCCTGCAAGCAAAATGCTGACTGACCAGCAATAGCAGGACACAGTCTGGGTGTTATTAGGGAGCAACAGATCTTGTGGGCCAGCCTTTCCGAACCCTTCCATGGACCACGTCTGTCTGGCGAGACCAAAGCTCTGAGAAAGGCAGAGCTGCAGCACGAGCACGGAGCTTCCACCTTGGCACGCAGCTTTTCGAGACAGAAAAGCCTTTTGTTCCCGACACGCTGGCTGCACCGCCGCCTGTCCCACCACTCCTCCTCCTCCTCCTCCTCCTCACTGTGCTCTGCTGCCATTGTGCTGCAGGATAATTTGTAGCAGGTGAGAAGTAAATAAGCTCTGCTTCCTCTTCTTTCACTTTTCTGCTGCTTGTTGCTGTGATTTACCTTCACCGCCATTTCTTCTTCTCTTCTCCTCCACACAGAAGTCAGTTGGCCATTTTCTGTGTGGAAATCTAACAGCTGAGCATGCTCCAAGATGAGCAGTTTTTCTTGCAGAGCCCGAGGACTGAGACAGGAAACAGTTCGTCGGGTGTTATCTTGCCTGTTACCAACCACTGTTAAATAAAGATTTGCTCCCATGGAAAGCAATGGAAAGAATTCCAGGGACTTCAGTCATCTTTGGACTGGGGCTTTGTTTCCTCAGAAAATAACCTTTCATTTCCGGTAGAGTCTGATCGATTTCTAACCCAGACTTTCCATTCTGCACCCTGGAGAAAATGCTGCAGTCTGACCAATTTCTCTCCATCAAGAGGAGACCTTGGTTCCATTTTTTGTCTCCAGTATCATTTAGCTGGGTGACAAGTCACTTCCTTTGCCCAGGCCTTCACTTCACTCTATCAAACAGGGATAGCACAGAATGGTTTCTGCTCTAGGAAGAAAATCATTGCTCCAGAAAAACAAAACAAAACCCACAAAACAAACCAAACAACCAAGAAAACAAACAAAACAAGCAAACAAAAGCAACAAACAAAACAAAACAAAAAAGCCACAAAATATATTAAAAAAAAAAAAGCAACCAACCAAAAATACCCAACACAACAAGCAAAAAAAGCAGTTATTATTTAGCTTTTCTTCAGCTCCATGCAGCACCACCTGAGAACCACTTGCTCTGCCATCCCTGGCTGCAACCAAACCAAAGTAAAAAAATAAAACCACACTGGGTAAAACAGGGAGAAAAATAATAACTGGGACTTGTGAATCAACTGGAAAGCATCAAGTCTCCAAAGCACCTTTTCAGACTAAACTAATTTGCTATCATCATCATTTTGAACAAAAAGCCTGGAGAACGCACACAGCACATCAAGAGGGATTGTGTTCCTTCCTCTTTAAGAGGTGCTCCCACACAGTTCTCTCCACTTTAAAAGGCTTAAATATTAAATATCATTCAGCCAAGTCATAGTGGGGGTCCACGCTTGACTTCATTCCTCTCTTAACAATGTCCTCAGGCCAGCCGCCAGGAATTCAGACACTTAATAACTTCCCTGGGCTGAGAACTCTTCACCTCGGGCATGCTCTCCTCTTATCTACAGTGGGAAATGTTCCCATTCGTTTCATGGTCCGCTCTGCCCACAGCACTCCTTGCTTCACTGACTTTCTCCCACATTATTCTTCAGGTTCAAACTCCCCAGCCTCACCTGCAGGTCCACGCACACCCTTATTCTGGTAGCTTCCTACTGCCTCTTAGCCTCAGCTTTCAGCCTACAACGTCTAAACCTGTTGTCCTCTTCTCCCCCCCAGACTTCCAGGTGGTTTTCTGTGCCACCATTCTGCCCCTCACCAAGCTGATCCGTAGAGCTCGAGGCCCTTGCTACGGTGACCGGTTGTGATGAAGGATCTTTTACTCAGCCCTGCAGTTTTAAAGCTGAAGGGTCTTGTTTCTCAGCCAAATTTCTAACAGTAAGCCACTCTTCTCTCGTAGGCATTCAGCTTTGCAAAAGCAATTCCAGAGACCTGTGAGCAGAAGCTGGAGCTTCACATTCACAAGTGGGTTTCTTACTCTTTCCTACTCTTCCCGTAGAGCGTGCGGGGAGGTCCTGCACAAATGCTGACCATGTTTCTCTCCACCAGCCACTTCACACTCCTCTCCATCCTCCTTTTTCTCTTCTGGCCCCTGGAAATGTGTTTTCACTGATCTATGCTGTTTTAAGCTCCTTCCTCCCCCTGCCCTGGACAAAAATTGGGGGGGGAAGTCAGAACTGGTCCCAAAACTGTGTGATTTAAGACCATTCCTGCCCACTGCTAGCAGACTGGAGCCATTCCCTACTGGTTTAACAAATGTCCAAGTCACTCTAGGGTTTACTCTCCTGGGCACCAAGAAGCCAGTTCTTGAAATATGTGATTGGCAATCCCTGGGAGTAGCTGCAGTCTAAAGTTACAGCAAAAATTACTTTGCCACTGAGCGTGGTTTTCTTTTGCAAATGGAACAGAGCATTAGCACAGCCAGGTTCTGTACTACAGGACTCCTTCCTCAGATTGCTTTTAAGTTTATTAAGTTCCAGCTTCGGGAAGAAAATGGTAGCATTTAATTTATTGGTACAGGGGAAGAAAGATGAAGCAAGCAATAAATCCAGTAACAGCAGCTCACTGCAAGCCAGTCCCAAGGAGCACACAGATTCCAGCCCAAGATTAGCACACAGACCTGATGTCCAGGGCATGTTCTCTCCTTGCTCTGTGCCTCAGTTTCCCTGCTCAGAATGGGATGACGCAAACTGTGAAGCTGAATTCTGTTATCTTTAGCAGAGACATAAAAAGAATACAATCACACACTCACATAAGCAAATCCACGGAGACAGTGTCATCAAGCAACACAGTTCTATATAAAGTATGGCTCCAGGATACATAAAAAGGAACCAGTGTGAAGGCACTGGGATAGTCCTACAGTTATGACACTGTCTAAGCCCTCGAGGTATTCTCGCAGTTACCAACTGCCACAGAGTCTTTGCGTGAGTCAGAGCAAATCAGCAAATCTTTCCCCACTGGTACAACAGAAAAACAGTCCATCCTTCCCTGTTTTCTTCTCCCTCTCTGGGTTACTGGCACTTGGGCTTGTAGGGCCCAAAAGTGACTCTTTCTGGATGTTCTTATAAAAATGACCTGACAGAGCCCCAGATTCAGCTGCTGCACGACCATTACCAGCAACTGAGGTAAATATGAGAAAAATAATTAATTTTCTGCCTGGTTTTGTGGTTTTTTTTGTCTTTTCTTTCTTTCTTTCTTTTTTGTTTCCCCCCCCTCAAAACGTGGAAAGGAAGACTAGAAGGCTCTCTGGACAAATCAATGAAACTAACACCCACCAAATGACCTTTCCTCAGAGTCTTATAAATACCTGTTAACTTCAGAAGTGCCACCACCATTGAATGGAGAGATTTAAAGCCAGACTATTCATTAGAGAGCAAACTATTATACTAGAGACTTAAATAAACTGGCCAGTGGCCAGCCTTCCTTGCTGTTTAGGTACCACTAGTAAAATGGAAAGTGGCTGCTACAAAAGCACCCAAGACAAAAAAAGTCTTTTAAGAGCAACAAGAACCAGGCTGCTGTTCAACTGCCGATGCTCTGACATTCTCACAAGATGCCATGAGGGGTAAGCAGACACACAGCATAGCCAGGGAACCACAAAAACAAGCAGAAGTCTGTAAGCACCAGAGATAGCCTCTATTTTATGGCATCACTAACAATCAACCAACTAAGCACAGTATAATGAATGCATTCATAAAATAAAGAGGCTGGGAGGGTGTCTCAATAACTCCCAATTTTCTTTTATGCAGTAGATGCTACTGACTTGCCATATGCAGTTCTGAATTAAAAGCCAACTTATTGTCCTCCCCAACAGGGCTCACATTTGCATGAAATGCTAACGTTTCCAAGTAAGAGTTACAGACCTCCCCATTCATCATCTGCTTTGCATCAAGAGATACGTCACCTTTATCTCCCTAGAGCCTTTTTCTCAGGATAACCTTCTTCTCAAGTTCCCCTTCTAAAAATGCCATTTATGATGACTAGGACAAAAGCAAAGGGGACTAACATTGTCTTTTTTATACAACATCACACGTGGCTGTGCACTCCAAACCAGGAATAGCACCTCAGCTAGCAGCCAGCACGCCAGCCTCTGAACAAGAAGAGCACAGCTCTGTTGGTTCTTCATCACTCCCAAGGTAAGAAATGCTGTTAGCTCACCCACACTACATTGAAACAGAGCTATTATTATTATATTACTACATCAAGAAACAACCTTAAGAGTACTTGGTTTAATTTTGGCCCCTGCTATACAAAAAAGATGCGGATGGGCTGGAAAGGGTCCAGAGAAGGCCCATGAGGATTATCAGGGAAGACCTGCCATATGAAGAAAGGCTGAGAAAAATGGGTTTATTCAGCCTGGAGAAGAGAAGGTTTAGGGAAGACCTTATTACCAGGTAGCAGTAAGGTGGCTACCAAGAGGATGGACACCCCCTTTTTACAAGGAGTCACATGGAAAAGACAAGGGGTAATGGGTACAAACTACTCCTGGGGACATTCCGTTTGGACTCCAGAAGAAAACTAAACCATGAGAACAATTAGACCTTGGAATAATCTCCCAAGGGAACTGATGGAGTCGCCGCACTGGACAGTTGTAAGACTCAGCTTGACAAGGTGCTGGGCCATCTCATTCAAACTACTGGGGTGGTTTTTTAGCCTTTAAAGGCTGGACTAGATGATCCCCGAGGTCCCTTCCAACCTGGTATTCTACAATTTTATGACTGAACCTACAGGAATATCAGAATTAAAAGTGTGCTATGCAGAATGGACAGAAAGATCAGGGCAGCAAGAGTAAGTAGCCTCAGAGCACACCCTTCCCCAGCTGCCCACCCATGGCAGGTCGCCCTCCTCACGGCTAGAGCAGCTAGAAACTTTTGAGATGGCAACACTTCATTTTACTTACCCTGCTGAGGAATCCCAAGTTAGTTCTGGGTTACTGTGCTCTGCCAACATCCCAAAATCTCCCAAGTTTACTTTCTTTAGCCTCACCGTAAAGGCAGCAATTAAAACTGTGTGCAAGTCAATTTTCTGTTGAGCTACTTGGACAGACATCATTTCTGATGCCTCTCTAATGCACACCAGTGGCACACCATTTGCTGTTTTACTAGAGCTGGCTCTACTACTTCCTAACAGCCCTTGGTGAACTATTTTAACGCAAACGGTCTCCATAACTTCTGCCAAACAGCTTTCAAAAAGCAAAAATCTGACAAAAGATTCACCCTTACATTAATAAGGTCTCTGAGAGATGCCCTCTTCCCCTTTGCTTTCCACGAGGTTTCTCCTATGTTCCTGCCACTCTTTTATTTACTCCTCAGGCCGTTTGAAAACAGACTGTTCTCCAGCACTTCAGCGGAAGCTCGTGGTTGAGTGTGGTTTTCAAAAAGGAAGGCTGCATTTCAGATCAAGCACAATAAAACAGTCTGACCATGTGTAAAAATAAGATTATAACACATAGCCCATGGTTCCGAGTAGTCCAGCTTTGCCACAGATAAAGCACTCTGAGGAGGCTCAGGATGCAGACTGAGCACTTTTTTTTTCCTTCAGAAACCACCCAACTGCTGAAGGTGCAAAAGACAAGAGTTTTAGGAGAAGCTTTCTGGTGCAATTTGTTTCCATCAAGCTCTGCTTATGATGAGTGGATCCAGAATCTGTTACAGTAAAACAGGTCAAAGTGGATGTGGAAAAAAGACATTTCTATTCTTCAAAGGTAGAAAAACAATTTTTTCTTCTTTTCTGACCGGATACAGTTAAAGAAGATTAGAGCTGATATGACTGCTTTCAGCAGCCTACTGGTTGACCTATAACTCTGTAAAAATCTAACTAACCCTTCATATATTGACTGCCACAAATTTCCCCCCACATGCTTCTTGTTCTTCTCCATCTAGCTGATAAGAGAAAATTTGGCATATTATAGATCTGCATATGAAGACTCCTTGCCCTATTTCACAACCAAACAAAATAAATAGGATACAACCAGAGTTCAAAACTCTGCCTGGTCATCTCAGCTACCCAAGAGAGAGCCTTTAAAATACACAGGGTAAAAGAAAGGACCAAAAAAAAAAAAGAAAGTGTCTCTTCCTTGTGTCCAAACAGCTGAGCGACCTCATCAGTGGCCTGTCTGTTTAAAAATGCCAAACAGCAATACAAGAAGGGAAAAAAAAAATAATGGAGGCTCTGGAAGGGAAAGTGAAGGGAAGCTCTCCAAGCATCTGAGCTGTACCAGGTCCCACACCAGGCCTGGGAGAGAGGATCCCTGCTTTCTCCATCAGCAGGGAAAAATCCCCTGCTATCCTCCAAAGGCCTTTGTTCACAGGAGGAGCAACCTCAGCTCAGCCAGCTCACCAGAGCTCAGGACCACATGGTGGGCACAGGAACAGCCTGGTGACTTTTGGTGGCATGCTGTTGACGCCAAAGATCTCGGCACATGATGGAAAAGCAAGGTTAATGCAGCTGAGCACAGAACAAGTCCTGTGCAACTCCTTACTTGCCACTTGAAGTTTAACTTTCTCTGTTTACTTTTTAATTTAATGTATTCTTTTGATCTCTCTTCCTCTCCTTTCTCTTGTCTCCCTGAGTTTGCTGACACAGTAGAAGCATGACAAGCTCAGACAAGCTAACCTACTTTTTCTTTTTCTCTCGTACATGTTAACGCTCCCACTCTTCTACCTAGCATATGAAAGTACATTGCAAGTATCATTATAATGATACTTCCAATCCCCCTGTGAAGTAATTCCTCCAACTGACAGGTGAAGAAACTGAGACACACAGAGCTCTTAAATTACTTGCTCCTCAGGCTTACAGAGGAAGCTGGCGACACAAGTGGAAATGAAACCCAACAGACTCCTGCTTTTCTTGGTCCCAATCTGTATAAAATGATTATAAAATGTTTATACCTCCCCAGCTCTGTCAATAACCCCCATTTCTAAGTACAGTATAATAGCAAAACTTTAGCTACCCATTACCCAGACTTACACATTGCTACAGTTCAACTGTGGCCAAGGAACTCTCATCACCACGTCCTGTGTCCCTTCAGTCTGTACTGTCACCTGCTAGCTCAGGTTCAAAGGGTCCATGCTGCCTCCAAAGCTCCAGGCACGTGTTAGAGGGAAGGGGCTACAGCTTCCCTGCTTTCTGTAACTAACAGAGCTAGTTCATTTACACATTAAGCCACGTAACCTGCTCCATTTTGGCATTTTTAGCCTGAGCTTCCAAATGCTCCGGGCTCAGTTCCCTGTGTGTGCTCAAGTTTGGTAGTTTTAGCTGGACTTGGACAGGTCCAAACCCACACCTAAGTGAATTTCATCATAACCATGGATATCGCTCAGCCAAGCTGTTTTTCCTCTACGTATGGAATAATTTAGTGCTAAGCCATGAGCTCGATTTTACAGAGATTAGATTTCCAGTTATGACACTGACTAGAATTCAATATCCATCACTCCAGGGTACTGAATAATCTTCAGCATTTACAAACCCAAACTTTCAAAAGCAAGTGCACCTTTAAAATTAGTCTAAAATTACTTGAATTCCAATAGTGACACCTTTGGGGTTAATATTCTCAGAGATCTTCTCTACAACAAATCTCACCTTTTTTATTTTATGAAAGCTGAAATTAGCACATTATCTTGGATAATGTCTTAAAGGCAAAAAATCCAAAGACTCCAAGAAGCAAATGCTAAAAGCAAAAGTGGACTTAGGACGAAGCATGTTAACATCTACACCAGAGCACTCAAAAAATTAAACCATATTAATTTTTGAGGTTAGTTGAGCACCATTTAAACCCCTGTATAGACTTTTTCCTTCACAATCAAAGTGGCTTTAATTAGGTTTCGCTAAATTTACTTTGGAAGCAAATCAAGTTTAAAGGAAAAGAAATCACTTTCACCACGAACAAGAGTGACCACAAAGGGGTTCAGTGCAGTTTAACTAATGCATTTTATGCATCATTAGTTTAATACGAATTAACTTCTGACTCTTCCAGTGTGGACAAGCCCACAGTTCTTTACAGCTAAACGTGTAATAATACTCCCTTTGTCTTGTCAGTTTGAACAGTGAGCTCTCTGAAGCAATTATACTGAAGGGACAAGGCTCACCACACTTAGGCCAGGATCTCTTGGGATTCAGATGCACGCAGCTCCTGCATGGAAGCAGTAAGGAGCCTCTGCTCCTGGGAGTAAAGTTACTCGTACACATACCTGCAGCCCTGGATGCCAGAAACAAAAGCCTGAAGCCGTCCAGCATCACAAGTGACACTTTGTCCCACAGGCACTACTTACACCCTAAAGTTTCATCCCCAGTCCCTTGCACCAAACCACCAGAGTGGATCTCTGTGGGTGTATTTCAGTTCCAATGTTTAATTGTCTTGAACAGGGTGATATCCACACCACTCTGGTAAGAAATCGATTCTCCCTTTGCTCTGAGCTGTAAATGCATGTATTCCATAATCAGCCTAACAGAGCAGACATGTGGGATTCTACATCTGGAAAGCATATGAGAGGCCTTCTCATATAGAGAATTATTTTGCAAAGCATTTCTCTGAGACCCAGCTTTAGGTATTTTTCCTTCGTTTGCACACTGGTACATGTAACTGATGGGTTTGGTTTATAATTAAATAATAACCACCCACTTGCATTACTGGAATGCTTTTCACTCCCAGAATCTCCCACTACACCTTGCACACCTTATCTGCAGTATTTCTTTGACATTCTATTACTCTCTGGCTCTGCCTTTAGCCCTGGGACTCATTTCTCCCACCAGTGACACGAGGCTGTCTCTGGGGTTAAAGCAGGGTACAAAAATATCTTTCCAGGATGAAAAATCCCATCACTTCTAGAGCAGCAAGCAGACACAAAACAAATGTGAAGTGGATTCAGATATAGTTTCAGTGCTGATGGCTCTGAGGGGTTTCTAAAAGCAAAGGAAGAGAATTCTCACTGTGAGGCAGCTCCTCAGGAAGGCACTGCTCCCACCAGTGACTCCAGGACAGCAAACACATTCCTTCAGAAAACTCCCAGCAGCAGCAGAGCTGCAACACTGCCTGGTGCCAGGCTCCAAAATGATGGTGGCCCATCACAGGCTCATGGCATAGAAAAAATCTAGTCATCTTCCCACCTAAGTTACCATATTTTCTTCCTCACCCCACTGGCAACAAACCAGTGTGGATCAGGCATCCAGAGAACTCTCCATCCGCAGGCTGGCAATAGGAACATTTCACTTTTGCCACCTCCTCACTTGCGTGTCCTCAGGGTCATGGAGTCTTCCTCAGTACATACAACACTTAACACACTGAGGGGTTAAATTCAGTTGAGGGTATTAGTCATTCTAATTACTATCTTTTTTTTCTTTTTGACTTTCCAAACCCGTCCCCTGGGTGCCATCCCACATGGCAAGGAGAAAGCAAATTACATGAAAAGCCATAATGATGCTAAGATGAAACTGAGCCTTAGAAGAAGCCAAACTTGTCCACAGGAGAAACCTTCATCCTATCCCACAACCCCCTCTTTGGTACAAACTGAAGACCTCTGGCAAGACAAGAGTTTCATGAAGGACACACATCAATAACCAAACTGCACACATCAGTTTAAACCTGAAGCACAAGAGCATTTTGATGGTGGGAACAAGAAAGGAAGAAACATTGAACTCTTAAGGCTTCTCTCCAAGCTGTAAAGTACCCACTATTTTCCCATTTCACTTAAAAATGCAACCCTCACAGAAACATTGGGGAAATAATATTTTGGGCAATTCCTCTCAATCAACAACAAACAAACCAACCAACCCAGAACAAAAAACAAAACCAAAACCAACAAAACAAAAAGACACACACACAAAAAAACAAACAAAACAAAACAAAGAACAAACACAAAACCAAACCAAACCAACCCAAAACAACATGAGATGGGTTCCAGACAGAATCAGTCTCTGAATCTGTGAGTAGTGGGAGATAAATCAGCCCCCAAGGCATTGTGCTAAATCACAGGGGTGGCTGGTACTGTGTTTCAGTTGAGCACTGGTATTTCTCCCTCTCTCTTTCAGGCATTCCTTGGAGGCCCAAAAAATCATTTACAGAAGCACAGGGTCTTTTCTGCCCTGGAAAAGCCTTTCTTTTCCTCCCTCCCTCTGTTTTAGGAGAGTGGCAATGCCATGAAAAGACCGGATCTTGTTTTACTTTATTGCTATTAGGGGCAAAGTAAAAAGAGTGAGACCTATAAACACAAAGATGCCAAGATACAAGGAGGCTACATGCTTGAATGCCCAGCCCTGGCTGCTTTGTTCCCTGGGTAATAACCAGGATGTTGGCGGAGGTCATGTAGATTTATATTTGCCATGATGTATAAAGTGGAGGCACAGAAAGATCCACTTTATACCAACGGACTGGTTCATTTCCTTTGGCACTGCATCCCCTTGCCCCTTGTACAAATCATAAACCTTCTCTTCATTCACTTTTCTCCCCTGGATTGATACCTCCTGTTCCACTTTTCCTCTCTACAGCAGTAGGTGCTACAGAAATGCTTCTGAGTGATTCACTGCAGAAAACTGAGTGGGGGAAGAAAAACAAACATTTATGGCTGTGTGACACAGACTCACTAGGAACCCAAATCACATGGCAAGTAACAAGATTTAACTTTGAATTCAGGCCAGACTGGTTGAAGTTTCACTAAATTCAGTTATCCCGGGCTAATTTAGTGCTTTCTGCAGCAGCAGCTCAGGGCGAATCACCTGGAAATCTCACAAGTCCAGAGCACTCTGCATTCCTCTGAAGCTTGACCGTCCCAGTTGGCCTCACTGCCCCGACCCACAGCTGTAACTCCTGGGTCAACCCTTCTGAAGCATAAGCCCTAAATTTCCAAGGAAGGCAGTAACTTTGCTTTATGTGAAGCTTGTGTTTTGTTACAGCTCCTTAAAGCTGCTTCTCCTCTGCTGGAGAAGTCAACGAACTCAAACCTGAATGCCAAACTTTGTTCTGAATTGCAAATCAGGAAGGAAAGGAAAAGGAAATCATTCACTATCATCATCATCAACATCATACTGGAGAGCCAGGGTTCAGTACTTCACGGCTCCAGTTTCAGAGGCTATTGATCAAAATCCCAAGCAAGGTGGGGGCAGGGGGTCCATAAACCACAGCACAATCCACCCCAGTGCCTGCACGCATCCCGAGGACACGACACCAGTCCAACAAAGTTTTCTCACAAAGTTCTCCCCAGCCTAGTGCAGCTCAGCCTTTCTTGGGGGGAGCCTGGAAGCAACACGTTTGCCCCAGAGAAATCCCATGCTCCTGATGAACTGCACGGGGCAGGAGGAAGAGACTCCAGCTACACAGGAGGTCATGAGAGCAAAGCCCCCTGGTTTCAATAGAATAATGAAAGGGGCAAGGTGCTTAAGCTCAGTGTCTGAAGAGTTTAAACTTCTGTACCTACAGAGCATTAAAGTTTTGCATTACTGTCTATAAAAACTGAACAGGGAAGAATATGGGATATGATGTAAAATAAAATAAAATTTAAAAATCCATCACCCCCCCCACTACCACTATGGTCAAAAATGAGCTTTCAGCACAAACCCAAAGACTTCCACAACACAAATATCAATAGATTTTAAGAGACAGCTCTCAGATCCAAGATACTTTTAGGCCATCAAGGTGAGACTTTTCCTTCAGGCTTATAAACTTTTTTCCTTCAGGCTTATAAACTAGGATGCCACTGTAAATGGTGTAGAAGCCTAGGAAAATTTTAATATACATGCCAGTATGTGTGACCAAAAGGATTACCCAGAGTGGCTCACCTGATTAGTTATACAAATGCCTTTCTTTCTTTTTTTTTTCTTTTCTCCTTTTAATCCAAGACCGTGCAGAATGCCAAATGGGAGAATGGAGCAGGGGATGTACTGGAATGTCTGAAGGCTACAGACTTGGGATTTATATTCCATGTTGAATTCATTGTTCTCTCTCCTACCCCTGCTGCCCTCTAAAAAATGCTGCAGCCATGACAGAAATAAATTAGCCTGAGGTACAGGTCACACCTTCAAGGGCAGTAAGCATTCTGGGTAAAATCAATAGAGAAGATGGGAGTCTCTAACAGCTGAAGCAGAAAGAATGACGCATTGATAGCTTTACATACACCCAAACAAAGGCACTTTGGAGAAACCCTAGTCCCTGCTGCCTTGTGAACACAAAGCTCATTTTTTCAACCACCTGAACCCCAACAGCAACACAGAGGCAATTCAGAGAGGCACCCATTTT
>VWZY01010538.1:39551-57258 GCA_013399075.1 Chloroceryle aenea | reverse complement strand
TGTTGGGGGGGGGGGAGAATTTGCATATCGATGCAGAAAACTTTGTTTGCATCTCTGCCTGGGAACAAGATCCAGATGCTGAATTCTGGCCCAGGCTGCAACTCCCACAAAGTTTTATAGAGACCAGAATCTGCACTGAACTTCAGATTATATTTTGCAGCACTCTCCAACCTCTCAAGTGGCAGAAACTGAAACCTCGAACATAAAATCCCCTGAACTTTGGTGAACAGAGAAACAAGTCCACGAGGCACCAACAGACACTAATACTGTGCTGCATTCATCATTTTTGCTTGTTTTAAAGCAATGGATAATACACTCAAAATCACTTACACCCACTGAGAACCTTAAACTCAGGCTTCGGTATTTATGAATCCCGGTTCCTCTGAAATGAGGTGATAGAAGATTTATAAGGATATGGGATATATGAAGATTCATGCAGAAGTCTAGTGGATTTTACTAATGTCCCTATGGCGAGTTAAGCATTAACTCTCAGATTGAGGCACATAACCTGTTCAGACACTTCACAGATCCCACAGGGTCCCTACCTGCGTTTTCAGGTTCCTGAAAGCTTTAAAGCCTGATTTAAGCTCCCACAATACTTCTAAAAATAGGACTTAGACTCCTCAGTCCCACAGGAGTTTCTGAAATTGCTACCCGAGAGGTTTCTCAAAAGACAAAGCTAAAAGCTTTTCTCCTCTTCTGGCCCTCCCAGACTTCTCCAGAGACAACTTTGGCCCCAAAAGCAGCAGGATCTACATCCAAATGAACCCTGATTTTGCGCAGAGCCAGCAAGAGAATGTCAACTATGTAACTTGCCCCCAGCCTCCTTGTTAGTTTGCCTTTTTTAAGCCCCACACAACATTAACACACACATTGTTCTTTGATCGTTAGACTCACACTTCCACCTCTGGTGAAATATAGTGAAGTTTTGAACTAGAGTTGTACTTACATTTGGGGAGTCAGTGAGCAATATCGTAAACTGAATTGTTTTCTTTTCCACTGCTATCTGTAAAAATAAATGGAGGAATTCACCATTAATACCAGTGCTGCACCAAAGGATTGTCTTGTGCTTATCAGTCGCTATCCTACGTCTCAAACACGTAGCAACGATGCCACAATACCTGCAGCATCTCTCTGTCTTCTAGGACCAAATTAGAGTAAAATCAATACCTGGAGGAAAAGTGTTCCTCACAAATTATTCGTGTTTTGCTGCTGTTTCTGCTCTGAAGGCCTTTGCACCTTTCGATGGCTCCTTGAACCCACCAGTGCACAGAGAAAAGAAAGATACTGCTTTGGTCAGTGGAGAGGAGAAGGCACTACTTGAGCTCTGCAGACCCCTGGCTCTTCAGCTTGCCCTACAGTAATCCCACAGTGATTACAGCAATGCCCTGCTCTTCCTTGCTTCTTCTCAAAGTCAAAAGCACAGGGCAATAATATACATTACTGCCCGTGGTACTCTCAGATGCTGCCTGAGGTGCCATTATCAGCTTCTGCCTTGCACTTCTATGCTAGACATGAAAAAACAGGGTTGCACATTCTGACATGTAGTGCCAGCTCTGCTTCCTCAGAAGAGATGCGATATCATCTGGTGTAGCTTCCTCTAAAATAAATCATCCCCTACTTGTTTTACACTTCGTTGCACTTAGCTACATGGGAAGTCCTGCCCAGCTTTGGAGAACATTCCAGTAGTCACAAGGGGACATTTTCTGCCCAGACCACACTTAGCACTGGTAGGGTACGAATGACCCAGAGATGCACCCACTGGGGGTCTGGTTTTCTACAGCAGTGCCAGATACCAGCTGGGTTGCTTTTCCAAGTGACTTAGCCAGGGTGTTTCAGACAAGTCTTGACATCCTGATACTCAAAACACCATCTTCAAAAACAGCTGAGGAGGATGTGTCGATGTAAGCACTGAAACAAGGAAGCTGCCACAGCTTCAGCAACCCAAACCCACTGTGTTTCTGCTCTGGATGTCCCAGGACAGGGACAGACCCACAGCAAAGGTAACCCACTGCTTAAGGGACCATAATATATCCCATTCCTGCACCTCCTGCTTCCTCTATTGATTGTGGCTGGTTTCAGGAGATATGCCTCCATATCAAAGAGCAAGATCAAGCACGGAACTCAGAGAGGAGAGACACATTGCGAGTTTTCCCCCATTTAAAATGTTAAAAAAAACAGGATTCAGCACACAAATGAAAGACAGACAGACAGACAACTATGCTACACACATTTGCTCGCTCCTCTCTGAAGGTAAATGAAACCTTAGAAAGACCTGGGCCTTTCCAGGAACTATGGAATTTCTCTCTCTTGATTTAAACGCAGCCATGGTGAGCTCGCCATGGGAATATCTGAGAAGAGGAAGGATGAAAATAAAAATGGGCAAGAGGCTAAATGGTTTATTGGACAAAAATCTGGCTGATACTAATTTAATGGACCTCGATTTTACAGATCATGGGTAGGGCTGTTAAGATCTGGGCTCCATGGCCCAAGAGTTGTTTTCCACCTATACCTTCTGTGGGCCTATAAATTGCAAAATCTCCGTCCTAGGAGTGGAAATGAAACAATCCAATAACATTTCCTGCCCCCAGTTATATTTTACACGTGAAGTGGATTCACACAAAGCTTCTGGATTTGGATCCCTTAAAGGAACAATAGCATCAGCAAAGCTGTCCTGTTTGAGTTATTGGATAAAATACTGGACAATATTTTGCCTTTCCACTGTCACTAAAAGGATCTAAACTAAATCTGTGGACCTGAGGTCCAAAAGTTAGTGTTCAAAACTCAAATCAGGATGTGAAGTTTTTCAGCCTGGGCTTATCCCTCCTCTGAGGCATTATTCTTCTATGAATACACAGAGTACCTGACAAAAGACCCTCCTGGTCACTCTCCCCGTTTCACAGCTAAGGAAGTGGAGCTGCTGCACGCCAAGAGGAGAGAGACAGGGCTGTGGCCACCCCGAGTCCACGTCCATCTGCAGCACAACCCCGACTGCCTCCATAATCCCCTGCAGGTTGCTAAATCAAAGACATTTTCCCAGCCTTCTCTCATCAAAAGTGTCCTTGGATCTCAGGGGATAAACATAAGGAAAGATCAGAGAAGCTTCAGCTTTGGTCATTTGCAGATTCCTTCTGCTTGGCCTAAGCTGCTCCCCAGCCCTCCGCATCCACGCGGCAGGTAATCCCGGTGGGAAGCGACCGAGAGCCCAAGCGTAACCCAGTCACTTCTACTTGTGCTCTCCTCTCTCCCTGCACCAGGAAGAGATGTTGAGGGGGGGTTCTGCAGAGTTTTCAGCTGCGGGTGGCGAGCAGCAGATAACCTGCTGTGGTTTGGGAAGATCCTGCACGCTTCTCATCCTGTAACTAGGAGTGTGCATCCTCACCGACCTGCTACCCTGTTTTTCTTACCGAGATCCTTTGCATGGGAAACCAAGTTTAAAGTGGCAAAATAATAAATATATAGCTTTTAAACACGAGGGGTTTGCATCTGCATGTAGAGTTATTTATTCAGCTACCTCAATTGTATAAAATTCATATCATTCAAATATTGAGGACTCTTCACACTTACAGAACTGAACTCTAACATTTGATAAGCAATATAACTCTTCTGAAGAACACTGGAGGCCAAAATTTAACACCAGCAACTGCCAAATGTTTCTGACCTACTTCAAACAATCATTAACTACAGATGGTTTCTAATTCTTTGAGTCCATTTCACTTCTTATGCGGTGGTCATTTTGCTTCTTGACCATTTGGCCTATGTTCAGAAAAATCTCCATTAGGCAGCACACAGTCTCAAAAAAAATGTATTCCTCTTCCCCTTTCTAAGGTTGGGAATATCTCAAAAACCTCGAGAGCTAGGAGTTCTAAATATGCCTTTAAAAGCAAAGAGCAGAGAGACCTTAAAGATTTCAGAGTGCAAGAGTCTATTACATTAAAACACGTTATCAAGTAAAATTGCTTTCTCTCACCCCTCTGCTAACAACTTTGCAATTTATTTTCCAGAAAGGACAGCAAACGTATTAAAAGGCAAAACATTTATGCTGGGGCTGGAAGTGATCACATGAACAAGCCACAAGATTTGCTTGATAACATCCAGAGTTTATTATTCAAGAACGAGTCTCATTTTCAGCTCTAAGGGAGAGGGCGGGGAGAGAAGGGGGAACAGTCTTTTAAAACACACACACTGGAGGCAAAGTGTTGCGTTTATAGGAGCCGCTAAAAAGAAGAAAGAGAAGAAAAAGTAAAGAAAGGCAACCGCTCTGCTCGAGTTTTCAACAGCTAAGCTCAGCTCCCACAAATCTCGCAATGTTTTCCCTTAAAACAAGTTTACCTTATCAGAGAGGCTGAGCAAGCAGCAAGCTGTTAAACTTCTCTGCAAGTTCAGCCCTGCTAAAGATGGGAAGGGATACAGAAGAGCAGAAAAGAAAAGCGTTAGTGAAAAGCTGCTCAAAAAAAAGTTAGTTTCTCTGCACCTCTCTTACTGACCTAAGAAGTCTTCATTTCACAGGTAGCAAAGTTTGTCTTCCTCCTCCCCTGCACGACTCCCACTTGCACGCAGGCACACTGTGCTGCTTGAGCCTGCACTGCACATCAAAAGAATAGTGTTTCCAATCTTCCGGTGACTGAGGAGGGAAAGAAAAATGCAGTCCAGCCAGGTACTGTTTCTTCGTGAAAAGTAAATCCGGCATTCTGGAATGAGTTCAAACATAGGGCTTGACAGGCAAAGGAGAAAAGCTTTTTCACTGAGCATGCTTAGTCCTGCACTGCCTGCACACTTAATGAACATTACTTCCTTCCCAGTGGTTACTCCTAGTAGAAATCCACACCCCCTACTCTTTCAGAAGGCAGGAATGCAGCTGAAACCAAAGTCCAGAAAACATGCCCGACACCCAGACAAGGCCCCACAGATCAATAAACTCAGGTTGTGACCTGCAGGTCAGTTTGTCAAACAGGACATCAGGGTGAGTTTTTTCTACACTTGGTATAGTTTGCTTTATGCTTCAGCTAATGCTACTCACTCCCCAGAGAAAATAAAACTGCACCGGCTTTTAAAGAATGATTAAATGCTTCAATAACAGATGGGAATTCTCTTTCAAATCTTCTCTTTCCAAACCTGCTTTAAAGTGAGGAAAGAACGCTGCATAAAGACAAAGTGGTCGGACAAAACTAGGTCATTAGATTCCTGAACAAAAGTTAGTTGGATTTATCATAGGTAAGGAGTATCTGGTGACCAAATAAAAAAATAAAATTAAAAAAAAAAACCTAAAAAATAAGATTAAAAAAGGCACCTTTCATTTAGCTAGGGCCTAATCCTGTTCTGTCTGCAATCCCAGGGAGTTTTGCCATTACCTTCAATGGCAGCAGGTCTGGGGGGGTTAGATTACAACTGCTTGCAGGCAAGAGCTGCATCTCCACCAGTGACCTGCCCAGGACAGCCTGGTTTTGGCCCTTCAGTTTGCAATGTCCAATATCACCCTGCCCGAGCGCTCGAGCACCGCGCGCCAGGAATCCCCCCCTTCCCAGAACGCGGTCCCGAGAGTTGCTGAAGAAGAAGCAATTCTACAAAATTGCATGTGTTATTTTTAAAGCTTTTCATTATATTTCAAGCTTTCCAGGTCCTTTCCAGTTTTAACTCGAGGTTACGCTTTAGCTCTCCCATCTCAATTCTCCTCCACAATAGGAGGAGGAAATTTAGCCTTTTTGTAATGAAGTCTGTGCTGGCCCCGACTCCGTGTCACAGCCTTCAGAAAAACACAAAGTGGAGTAAGAAGTAGAATGAAATAACAGAAGCCATAATATTGTCAGAGTAAGGAGCACTAATCAGAATTACAACTGGATGGGCCATTATCACTCTAAGACCCCTAAGATAATGAATATTGCTCTGCATTTTCAAATAGGTTACAGCTCGATGGTGACCTCAGTGTCTGAGTAACTCCAGACTTCCCAAGGCTGCAGGTCCTTATTTGAACAGGACACACCATGGCAGAGATTAAATCTCTGGATTCCAAATGGCTCAGAGTTTTAGAATATATACCTGATTTAGGTTGTAAATTTTAATAGGGCACATTGGGACTGTATTCACATGGATGTGTTTCAGAACCACCGTGGGTCCCTTGCCCCTAAGCAAAACCAAGTCCTTGTTTTTGTGAAAAAACAAAAATAAAAATAGTTTCATTTCCCACACATCCCTGCTCTGCCTGGTTTCATTTGAGATCATAAAAGGAAAAGTCCCAAAACTGCATGACAAAAACAAGCCGTGCGGTATTACTGGCGAACTTGAGCTTGAAGAGATTTTGGAAATTCCCAGAGGAAGCTTCCTGCAGATTTGGAGAAGCAGCCATGTTGGGCTAATTAAACTCAAATGCACTAACCAAAAGACTTTTCCTTTTGTTATGTTTCCACTACATATCCCAAAGTTTTCCGTTGATCAGGAAAGTCCCTATCAGGGGACTTTCCTAACAGGCAGCTAAATTGGAATTTTATCTCTGGACTGTCTCTGGACCATCTCTCAGACACAGGAACTAAATGTATTAGGTGTTCATTGAGCCCAAGACATCGAAAGCAGGTGGTGTTGTGGTTTAACCTCTGATGGCAGCTAAACACCCGCAGCCGCTTGCCCCCCACTTCCCTCCCCCCTCCAGACCCCCTCCTGGGGGATGGGAAGGAAAACCAGGAGGAAGAAAAACGTGAGACCCCGTGAGCTGAGATAAAGACAGTTTTATAAAACCACACAAAGAGAGGAACATAACAGTAGGAACGAAATAATAGTGAAAGCAAGGGATAGAAATCACATGGCTCTACCTCTGTACCCAAGTTGCCACTTTCCCTGCTCCAGCTGCACTGAAGCCACACACTGCAGGTACCCACAGCCTTGGCCAGCCCTCCCCTTATATAGAGGGCATGACAACAACAGGGTATCTACTCTCCCACTGGCAGCTGCTGGTGAGAATTAACCTGGACCCAACCCAGGAGAGGTGGACAGTGCATCATCTTCACAACTAAAAGAAACTACCCTAAAGTTCTGAAGTGATGAACCCAGGGCTTAAACACTTCTTCACTTGGCAAACAGTTGTGCTGATTTTAGACATCCTTGTCTCCCTCAGTTGTTCCTTGCCATTTCTGCAGCCCAGCTGGGTGAACGGGACACGCACATACTTTGACATATCCATCATCCAGGAGCTTGAGCTGCCAGCAGAAGCAGGAGCCACCAAACCAACGGTCACAGCACTAAAGCACCTGAGGAGTGTACGTGTGTGCTTCATTGCTGTGGCATGGTAACTTGTCAGAGAGATGGTAAGATGTGAACACCACCGCTTCCCACAAAATGAACAAGTGCTTCAGCCCTCCCTGGCACTTACAAGACAACTGCTGCATGAACTGCTTCAGCAGTCAAGCTGTAACCACACGCTGCCACCGCAGATCTCCTCCCCACAACACTAGTGCTAGAGCTAGTGAGTACCTCAAGGCTGCTGCATGCTCAGGATCCATTTTCCCCGTGTCTACCACAGCGCTGAAGCCCTGGAAGCTAAAGGCACATTGCAAATATGCCGTCTGTGAGTCACCACAGAGGGAGCAGACTGCTGATTCCCTTCATGCCTAATTACCCATAAGCGGCTGGCACGATGATTTATTTAGCACAGTGTTGGCCTAGCTTTCAGACGAGTCCTGTGTCCAAATGGAAAACACTCTACCTCCAGTTTTCTTCTTGAAAGAAAAATCATGTGAGGCTTTCAGGGCCACAAAACTATTCTCTCCAGTGAAGGATTTGGAAACTCTATGGACCACTGCCTGCCAAAGCTACGTTGCCTGTACCTCAAGATGAGCTCAGCGATCTGTATCCTGTCCTGACACAGGTTTACTGGGTTTCTGAGGGAAACTGGGATCAGCCCTGTGTATATCTGTTCAGCTGGGACTGCAGGGTGACATACAAGGTGACAGTTCAGACTGAGTATAAGTGGGAATGAGATGCTACAACAGCTTTTAGGCTCTGCAGTTAAGGCCTTTAAAAGACCAAAGAGTTGGGCAGGCTAGCAAGGGAGCAGAAAAAAAGAGCTATGTCCTATGCCCAGAAGCTATTAGGTGACTCCCAAGTGGATCTTCAGCAACAGAGAGAGGAGAACACAGTCTCCTTCAGGCTTTCTTGAGTCAGGACAAGGGCCGGGGAAAGCGTGGATAATTGCAAAGCCTATAGGGAATGGTACAAGCTTTGGCCACAGAATCTACTTGGGGTTTGGGATGCTGCCCACATACTCTGTTTAACCAGCAAGCTGCGCCCGAAGGCACAGACCTGAAGCAGACTTTGGCATGGCATCAGTCCTTCCCAGGGTGAACAGTGGGAGCCCACCAACGCACGTTCACCGAGATCCAATAGGGAACTATTGTTACCTCAGATGATGCCACCTAATGAGAGCCAAATGGCTGCCCCTCCTAGAGCTAACAAATCCAGCTGGGACAGCTTTGCTTCTCTTTTCCCCCTAGGATGCATAAAATGCATTTTTCCTCTCCTTCCTGACACCAGCAAAGCCTGGAATGCTTCCCGCTGTACTGTGAGAGCTTGAAACTTGGCCATGCTATTTACAGCATCTTCTTTGCCCGGAGGAATTGGAGACACATCATGATTTTTCCACCATATGTAAGCAGCAGGCACTACTGCATGCGCCAGCACTAGTACATGGCGAGCTCAGCCCTACCTGTCGATGTTTCCTCGTGGCCACTCGAAGCACTACAATGAGAAAGAACAGGATTTCCTAAGGGATGCTTGTCTGCTGGCTCTCATTGTCATTGTTCTTGGTGTTCAGATGCCTCCATCCTTCAATTCTTAGTGGGAAAGGACAAATGAAAGAAAGACTGTAAAGGGTGGGGTTCTATTTCTGCTCCTCTTAACTGTAACGTTAGTTTTTGGCTACAGGGAAGCTTTTCAAAAGGACTTAAGTGACTCTGAAGCCTAAAATCTATTGGTTTCCAGTGGGACTTGGGCTCCCAGGTTCCTGCTGGAACTCTAGAAGATCATGTTCTGCCTGTGAGTGCCTGGAGAAATACCCAGTCCTTTCTGCTTCCTATGTAACAGGCTTTTTTGCAGCAGAAATGTTTCCAAGCAAGTGATTCAAGCCAAGGGTGAGGGTAGTGATGCCTTCAGAGGATTGTCTCCCAACAGAGCAGAATGCTACCTGCCAGAAACGACCCCGTCACACGTGTGGCTCCACCTGTGACAAAGGGGTCTGGGCTGCTAAGGTCACAGTGACCGGTGGTGGCTGCAGAGGCTGAGCCAGCCTGGTCAGCAGACCCTCATCTCCCATTTCACTGGATTGAGGAGCTGTGCTTCACATCCACTTGCTGATTCTTCTTCTGCATTTCTCAAAAATCTGGACAGTTTGTTTCCCCCAACCCATAATACATTTCAGTTTCACAGGTTTTATTAACTATGATTTTTTCAGAGACTTGTTGTAGGATAATAAATGACAACAAGCATTTCCTATGACACTCTACAGTTCCATATTCCAGGCAAAATAAAGGTGATTGAGGAAGGGGGGGGGGAAGACAACTGCACGAGCTACAGCATTGAGCTCAGGGAATTTATTTTTTCCCTTCTCACCAGAGAGAGCTGTCTCAAGGCTAAATATTTTGCTGCATAGGTACATATGATAAATACTTGTAGAGAGCTCTTGGGGAATTGCATCTCTTCTGAAGGAGATGAGCTACATCGTTTATGCTGCGTCTCTAATCTAAAACCAGCTAAACTTCAATAATACTTAAATGATACTTAATGATACTTAAAAAGAGAAAAGAAAAAAGATTTGTTAGTAATTTCTGATGTAAGGCAAATAGTGGTTTTGTTCTGATCAAGGATAACTTAGAGCCATTATAGCTTACTGAATGGGTTGGACATGGTTTTCCCAGCGCAAAAGGACTCGCCGTCTACCAGTTGCTACAGGATTAATGGGTTTGCTGGTAGCTAATCCCAGCAGAGCTGGTAAAGATGTCTCAGATGAGCACAACACAGTGCAGTGAATATCAGCATCTGAACCTAAGAGCGGAAAATAACTACCAGGAGCACTGCAAGGGACAGGATTTTTCAGACATCACAGCAGCATAGGAACGAGGCTGGACCCTAAATCTAACTGCAGCTCCTACAGAACCCACACAAAGTCAGGTGCTTGCTTTTCTGGTCTCCTTGAGCTCACAACCTTAGAAAGACAGGAAAGGCAACTGCTACGTTCCTCTGATAGGCTCTTCCAACATAAATTAAACACCCTACTATGTGGCTAAGCAGAATTAAAACCCCAGCCTACCAGTTCCCACATCCAAGCCTTCAGACTTAGCACTTTCCAGGAGCTAACAGCAAAGGCAAGCTCATAAACCTCTCGGAGAAAAATGACAACTGTCTATATGCACAACAACAGAGCCAAGACATTAAAAAACAAGGCAATAATATCCATCTCCTTAATGGTCTCCCTCAGCTAAAAGCCAGTACAGTCTGCCTTAAATTTCAGCTCCAAGTGCTTTTCACCGGATACGCATCATCCCCATGAATCAAATGGATCCATTTCATTTTTTCCACTTAAACTCGCTGGTGAATTCAACTTTGGCACTCCAACAAAAAAAGTCTTCATTGCCAGCGTGCACAGTGTTCTGGAAGCAGAACGGGGCAAGAGGAGTGGAAAGTCATTTATAAAGCAAATTTTGCAGCACTGAGAGAACTGCTAAGCTTTACCTCTGGATTTTATATTGCGTTTCTTCGTGCAACATTGCGTTTAACTCATAACAGTCTGTGGTGAAGAGGGGAAGAAAGGTGACAGTTTAATTTTCTCACTTCATTTTTTGAGCTTTACAATAACAGAACCATATCAATGGTTGTCTTTTTATGAGATTTTCCTGAAGTTTTCCCATATCTGGGATTAAACCGGCTTGCCTCTGGGGATGTCATTGCTTTGCTAAGGCACGGGACAATGTGGAAGTCGACAGACTTCCCCCCAAGGAGCATGTGTGATTGAGGGAGTCCCTAAGTCTTGTAGCCCTACGGTAGCCACCCAGCATCCCCACGAGCAAGGTGGTCCCAGGTGGGGTATTTCAAGTGTGACCGCGTTGATTTTGTATAATGTAACAGTGTTTTATCTGATGAGATTGAGAATGAGAAAGCATGATTCTTTTTCATCCCACCTGAAAGAGCACATGGAAAATGTCAGTAGAGCTGACACTACCAAAACTTCCATTCTGGATATCCTGACCCTTTACTATCCACATTTCTTTATCCCCAAATCCCAAACAGCTTTATCGTGCACCAATTGATTTTTAACTTTCACCTGAAAACATCTGCTGGGTTGGGTTTCTTCCCCAGCAAATATTCCCTCCCTTTTTGGGCCATTGCCTTATAGCTGATTTATTTCAAGAACTCTCCTTTCTTCTTAATATCTCCCTCATCCTTTCTTTGGCCGATGGTAACTTGGCTTAGCTTATCCTGTGTAAGTAGTTCGCAGGGTCAAAGCGAGTGTCATGGTATGTTTGTCTTAGGTCCCATGAATTTAAAAGTACCCTGTCCTGCAAATGCTGCTCTGTACTTCTGTAGCTGTCATCACTGCTTTAGCCCTGCACTACAGCACTACACGTCATACTTTTTCTTTTGATCAGCCCCCTTTAGTGATTATTTAGTTTTTAACGTGCCCGGATGAATTCACCGATCTCCGTATCGCTGCAGACCTCGAGGTAACAACCTTGGCAACTGCTAGGGAAGGAAAAACCTTCCATTTGTTGCAGGGGTAAATGCAATAAATACATACACATCTCTGTAAAGCTTTCATGCAAGCAGAATTTTGTTTGGTGCTTACTTGGAAAGCACTTTAAAATGTACTTCTGCCATAAATACCTAATTGTAACAAAAGTCAGCAGGACTACAACTCGTGGTATTGAGTGCTACACCTAGTGGTAAGTGTTTCCAGGATTTGTAGCTTTTTTGACATTTAAACAAATAATTACATAAAACCACCATTTAGAGAAACAAGTCATAATACTGGGAGCAGGGGAGTCAAAACCACTCAAGAATGCTTCAGACACTTATGCAGGGGGCCTATTCTTCTATCAGCATGCAAGAAATTTATGCAATTAAATTATAATCATTCATGAAACTCGACTATGAATATAACCTATACATCAGAAGGAAAAGCCCAGCTATTAAGATGCAATTATAATATAACAAGCAAGAGTAATAGATGGTGCTCTGCTATTCCTGCTCCACAGCAGAAGGAGATGCTGCAGCTTTTCTTGTCTACCTGTCTCCTGGCCCATCAAAACATTTAAGGCACCTCAAATAGAGCAACCATGTGAAAGTAAAACATGCCAAGTGTGCAGTATTACACCCCTATGTGGTTTCAGCCAGACTTGGTACATACTTCAGCAGAAATTCACAACTGTCAACAAGAAGTGAGTGTACATTTTATATGCAGTACCTTTAAAGTTAAGTATTTATTGTATATATGTATTTGAAAACACAGTAGGCTTCATTCAACAATACTTCTTTTCACCTGGCATTAAACAGCCATGGGACAAAACCAAGACAAGTGCTTGGAGTAGGGACTGGCACCTGCATTCCCCTCACCACACCAGTGTCACAGCACTCGCTCCAGAGTCACGTTTCCTCTCACTGGATTAGTGACCTTTCAAATCTCTTCTGCAGAGTGCAACACCTTCTGCAGGCAGGTAGGGAGAGCGCTGAGTCAACTCAAACCCAAAGCTCTCCTCACAACTAACTTCTAAAAAAAGAAAAAGAATTTCAGGGGAAAAAAAAAAATATCTCTGCTTTTCTTCTTTATTAGCAGCTTACCTTCTGTTTGAAACTTCCAGGGGAAAATAATTCCCTCCTAAAGGAGCCTCCTTCAATCTGAACGCCCCTGCCTGTTTCACAAGATCAGTGCCCGTGTACTTAATGCAGCACAGAGGGATGCAGACCTCTCAGGTACACGCAACACAAGTTTTGCTCCTCAGTTGGACCTGCAGTCTGCAGATCTCAGCCTGCTCCATAAGCCTCCGTTAACAAAGTGTTCCCTCATCTCCAGCTGGTTAATTAAAGCATGTGTAGACTGAACACTCCAGTTCCTGGAGATACTCTGCCTGCCTGCCCCTCACCTGAGCTGGTGGAGCATCAGATGGTGAAATGCCACTGCTTGCAGCGTGGCCTGGCTACATCAACCACCAGCACCTTTCAACACTTTGCTGTTAGCTGAAGCGGTTCAGCAGGGAGTTTAGGCATCCCGGGGGCTGGGCTAGGGGAACACAGACAGCTGGGAGCCTTCACTTCTAGACATCCCAAATCCTTCGCTCCCACTCACAAATGAGAGATTTTTCAGCTACGTGCCCAAGGTTATGCATTAAAATTAATGGAAGAGATGAGATCATAAATCAGGAGTCCCGGCTTCCAGCACCAGTCAGGCCCACAGACTCCACATTGCATCACGTGCAGCAGCAGACACGGTCCAGAGAGGACATGTGGGAAAGGAAGAGGCAGAGGGGTCTGAAAGTTTCCTCTTTCCTTTCTCTGTAGAAAGCAGAGTACTGCTGGAGAACTCAGCAAGACAGACCCAGCAGAGTTACGTGGTTAGCACTGTTTGCTTGCCAGTTGGAAGGAGACACAGCTTTTAGGGGTCAAAACTCGTAAGTAAAGGGCTGGTTTCCAGCTTGTGTCTCCCAAGATGCACAAACACCATCCAGCTCACTGTGGACATCATTTCCTTTTCATCTTTCTCTGTTTTCAAATTACTAAGTAATACAAATGCTTTTAACAGCCATTTCCACAAGATTGATGCACTCCACAGTTTCTAAAAAGATTTCCTAATAACCCAAGTTTATCTAAATCACTTATTGTTGGTGCTGTTAACATGCAGAAGTTAAGCAATTGATTAAAGAGGAAACAACTGTTTGGTGTCTGATATGAAAAGAGCTTCCAAGTCTCAGAGTATCAGGCGAGTTCCTGTACATATCAGAAGAGAAGTGAGCAGCAGGTTTTTTGTGGTCTCCAGAGAGAGGCCATGGCTTGGGTAGACAGGAAGGATGATTTCTGAGTGTTGGGCTCTTGTCAGTTTGCTGGGACACCGGGCTCCTTTCCCTTTATGTTCTTTATGAAAAGTTTATACAAGATCCTTACTGCTTAATAGAGAAATGCTTATGTATTTAAAGAGTCTAGCAGGTCAGTCTGTTGCTTATAACCATTTCTGACGTATACTATGTGCTGCTGTTATTCTTACTGCATAGCTCCCGTTATCCCACTGTGAGAGAGAATCCACAAATACAGAATTGAAAACAGATTGGAAGGGTTTGGAGCAAAGAGATATTCACGTGGCCTCACATTCACTTTCTGTTGAACGTTACCTCTTGGCTGGCTTGGGGTGTTGAGGGGAACCAGTGCCAACAGAAGACATTAGCCTCAGGGACTTCGGTGACTGGATGTGGCCTTTAATCTAACCACAAGAAGTTCAGGGAAGACAAAGAGGTTGGCAATATATTTAACAAAGTGTAACCAGCATAGGGAACAGTCAGATGCTGCTCCTGGGGCTGGCAGTGGGCAGTAGGGAAACACAGGCTCTGATCTTTCCCGTGCAGGGCTGTTGCCACAGACCCCAAGCACGGGTGTTCTTGTGTCGTGGCTCCTTCTTGCACCATTAAAAGCCTTTGAACCTGAAACACTCAGCAGAGGCCACTGCCACTTGAGTTACAGGCATAACTGCATTGGCTGCTAACCCATAATATGCCATTATTCCTTAACCTGACCAGCCATCAAAGGCAAACACACTTCACTTACTCATTGCATCGGTTTTTCATATTGATAAAGAGATTAGAGGTTTAACCCAACTTTTTTTTTTCCTTAATCTCACACTCATATGCATTCTGAGAATTGGAGGAAGGTTCAGTGTCAGTATTATCCTGACAGATCTCAGCCTAACTTCCAGGCATCCTATATATGAAAGAAACCAGAGATATTTAATGGAGACATTTAGACAGCTGACTCTTCAACATCCTTAGGAGTATACAATCCTCATCACTTCAGACAGTCATGCAATAAACCATGATTTCCCTTGTCCTTCACCTGCAACAGTCATTTAATCCACTTCACTCGGTTTAGCGATTGTCCTCTAAAAGAAGAGCTGGAAACCCAAGTAGTGAATTAAGAGTAGAGCCTGAACTTGTACTGGAGAGGGTAAGTAATCCAAAGTAGTTATGATATTATTCAAAATTTAAAGTTCCTAAACTACACGCACGACAATGGTGGGGAAAAAGCAATCTTGTAGTAAACATGTTCCAGGACAGCAAGCATTGTACGTGTACACAATACACACACAAACGTGTAACAAGATTATGAGATTAAGCACTCAAAGACTTCACAAGGAGATGGTTACTCCTACAATATTAATTCAGCCATATTTTTATACCTTTATGTCTGATGTTAACATTACTGACAAATATTACAATAAGATTTGCATATCACAAGGCAAAGAGGAACGGGAAGCATTGTACAAATGACACATGGTTGATTGAAAATCTCTAACTTTCAGTGAAGTCCCTGACTCCCTTTTTTACTTTGTCAAAAGGTGATATTTCTCTGATATTTCAGGGGAACTCCAGGGACTTTGTTCGGCTGTAATGACTGAAATGTGGAAACATGAATTTCAGGGCAAGCTGCGTGGTTACTCCAGATAAATTGCACCAAAGTGTGGGACATATGGACAAGTTTCACATGGAGTTTTGAGGTTTGTCCAGTGCCTGTGGTCAACACCTCACCACCGAATCACGCTGAGCAAAACAAGCCTTGTAAGCTGAACCAGTGGAGGAAGCTGCTGAGATGTCACCTTGAGCAGGTCCATCCCTGCTCCCTCATTACAGATTCCTACCACTCTGCCCTGGCCCCTGGTCCCAATGCCTGGAGCTGAAGTGAGTACTCGGGAGAAAAATCTGCAATGACTTGCAAACAGGTCTTTGAAAAGAAAATGCATTCTCTCTCAGTTAGAGTAGGTGACAAGGTGTCAGTGCTCGTGAGTTCTGCAATGCATACTCAAACCAGCTGGAGAAGAGAAAACAGAGTATATTAACCCAAGCAAAGTGCTGCCACCCTGCTTACTGGGGCTACTGCTTACAAGGACCCTTCAATGGAAGACTGGAAACCATTAAATGACTCCATATGCAGCACATCTGGAAGGGTTACTGCAAGGACAGTAGGTGTGCTGATGGAAAGCTCTCCAGAGCAGCAGCTATTTCCCAGTACAGCTGCACAGAACAGAACAGAGGCTCTTTGCTCTTTGAGAGAAACTCCTTGGCCCAAGAACTTAAATTAATACCTACAGTTGCACAAAGTCACGCCCAGTTTTATACAGGGTGTTCCTTTGAATGTGCCACAGAACAGAGCCACCATCAGCTGGCCCCATACCAGCACAGGTCTGGTAGGGTAAAGCCAGACACAGGGCTCAGCACAGGTATGGATGGGGTCAGTGCTGGTCTGGAGCAAATAAACCTTTCTGGAACACAGGGAGCCCCAGACAGGGACACTCGAGCAGCACCACATTCGGTCCCAGGCTGTGTCTGGTCCTGGTATTGGAAAATCTGAACTAATCAGCTGCAGGGGCACCTCACTTGCTGCCCCATCCAGCCTTTTAGGTATCTCTGCTCTGCATCCTTTAGTAACCCTATTATCCATGTTTCCCCATTGTCTGGAGCTTCAGTCGCCCCATTATTTCGGACAATGGAAAATAGACTGCACTGTGGTACCTTTCCTGACACTTCAACACCCACCCCTTTTCCCCTCTCTTGAAAGAAAGGGCAGAACAAAGTTCAAAAAATAAAATGAAATAAAAAACATATCTTGGGTTCTGACCCTGAGCTCTGATCTGCTTGGGCAGTCCGACAGCCTGACCAGCTAAATGATCTGCCAGAGGGAAGAATGAACTACATGTATAATACATATATTAAGCTTTGATTTAACAGTTAATTAATATTTCTATAAACATCTCCACCTCGCTTTCCAAAGTTCTGTAAGTCAGCACATTTTTTCACCGCAGACTGTTGTAGCCCCATTTTTTCCTCCAAACTTTATTATAAAAGCCCCCAAAGTTCACATAATGTCTCGCTATTGTTTCTTTAAAGAGGAATTCTCCTTCCCGCCTCCTTCTTTCTCTGTATCTCTGAGGCACCACATGGCACAATAAGAGCCCTTTCATGTTCAAGACTCAGAGTCGTTGCTGTGGTAACTCACCCAGACTCACCGAGTATCCAAATAAATAGTTAAAATTAAAAAATAAAATCAGAAACCCACTGGGTCCGCCTGCAATCTTATCTTTACCGGGATGGCTTCGAGGGACGTTAAGGAGCAAAATAAAACCCTTTTGCCCAGATTAGTCACCTCAAAGTCTCGATTATTTAAGACAGAAGGACATTTGTGCTGTTCCAACAAGTATTTGGCTGAGACGGGAGCACAAAGACAGAGAAGACGCAATGCAGAGCACTAGTAGCCAGTGGCATAAAAATGATGGTGTGGAGTTTTTAACCACTTGCAGACAGATTTCTCTGCCCCTCCCTCGCTCGGATAACAGCTTTGGCATAGACACTATAAGGAAAGCTTTGGAAGGATTTTCTCTAACGGGCAGTAAGCAGCACAAAGTGTCATTAATTGCTACCTCGCTGGAAATGCTGCTCCAAAGAGAAACCAATGCTTTCCCTAGGAAAAAAAAATA
>VWZY01010538.1:27850-39490 GCA_013399075.1 Chloroceryle aenea | reverse complement strand
GGCAAGCAAAGAGAAAAAAGGGCGAGGGGGTGAGAGAGAAAAAAGGGAAGAAGGAAAAAGGATGCGAGAAGAGGAAGAGAGGACAGAAAGAGGGAGGGAGACGATGAGAGGATGATATCAGACTAAAAAGGAATGTTCTTATTGCCGGGAAACAAATAAAAGCCCAAATCACAGCACCTCTGGTGACACACTCTCTGAACTTGATTCCTCATCAAATAAAAAGGCTGCCACATTTTCCGGGGTCATCTTTTTAATTCATTCCTTCAATGAGNTTTAGGTATCTCTGCTCTGCATCCTTTAGTAACCCTATTATCCATGTTTCCCCATTGTCTGGAGCTTCAGTCGCCCCATTATTTCGGACAATGGAAAATAGACTGCACTGTGGTACCTTTCCTGACACTTCAACACCCACCCCTTTTCCCCTCTCTTGAAAGAAAGGGCAGAACAAAGTTCAAAAAATAAAATGAAATAAAAAACATATCTTGGGTTCTGACCCTGAGCTCTGATCTGCTTGGGCAGTCCGACAGCCTGACCAGCTAAATGATCTGCCAGAGGGAAGAATGAACTACATGTATAATACATATATTAAGCTTTGATTTAACAGTTAATTAATATTTCTATAAACATCTCCACCTCGCTTTCCAAAGTTCTGTAAGTCAGCACATTTTTTCACCGCAGACTGTTGTAGCCCCATTTTTTCCTCCAAACTTTATTATAAAAGCCCCCAAAGTTCACATAATGTCTCGCTATTGTTTCTTTAAAGAGGAATTCTCCTTCCCGCCTCCTTCTTTCTCTGTATCTCTGAGGCACCACATGGCACAATAAGAGCCCTTTCATGTTCAAGACTCAGAGTCGTTGCTGTGGTAACTCACCCAGACTCACCGAGTATCCAAATAAATAGTTAAAATTAAAAAATAAAATCAGAAACCCACTGGGTCCGCCTGCAATCTTATCTTTACCGGGATGGCTTCGAGGGACGTTAAGGAGCAAAATAAGACCCTTTTGCCCAG
Source organism: Chloroceryle aenea (assembly GCA_013399075.1). Taxonomy (NCBI): domain Eukaryota; kingdom Metazoa; phylum Chordata; class Aves; order Coraciiformes; family Cerylidae; genus Chloroceryle; species Chloroceryle aenea. The sequence continues at coordinate 38,480 of VWZY01010538.1, read as the reverse complement.
ATTAGTCACCTCAAAGTCTCGATTATTTAAGACAGAAGGACATTTGTGCTGTTCCAACAAGTATTTGGCTGAGACGGGAGCACAAAGACAGAGAAGACGCAATGCAGAGCACTAGTAGCCAGTGGCATAAAAATGATGGTGTGGAGTTTTTAACCACTTGCAGACAGATTTCTNAGAGAGGACAGAAAGAGGGAGGGAGCCGATGAGAGGATGATATCAGACTAAAAAGGAATGTTCTTATTGCCGGGAAACAAATAAAAGCCCAAATCACAGCACCTCTGGTGACACACTCTCTGAACTTGATTCCTCATCAAATAAAAAGGCTGCCACATTTTCCGGGGTCATCTTTTTAATTCATTCCTTCAATGAGGTTTTTCTGATTTTTTTTTTTTTAACCTTAACTGCTGAGAAAGGCAAATGCTTAAGGGAGAAAGGACCATCCATTGTCTGGGGCGTCTGCTTCAGCTTCCTTTGTCAGGGAANCACCACATGGCACAATAAGAGCCCTTTCATGTTCAAGACTCAGAGTCGTTGCTGTGGTAACTCACCCAGACTCACCGAGTATCCAAATAAATAGTTAAAATTAAAAAATAAAATCAGAAACCCACTGGGTCCGCCTGCAATCTTATCTTTACCGGGATGGCTTCGAGGGACGTTAAGGAGCAAAATAAGACCCTTTTGCCCAGATTAGTCACCTCAAAGTCTCGATTATTTAAGACAGAAGGACATTTGTGCTGTTCCAACAAGTATTTGGCTGAGACGGGAGCACAAAGACAGAGAAGACGCAATGCAGAGCACTAGTAGCCAGTGGCATAAAAATGATGGTGTGGAGTTTTTAACCACTTGCAGACAGATTTCTCTGCCCCTCCCTCGCTCGGATAACAGCTTTGGCATAGACACTATAAGGAAAGCTTTGGAAGGATTTTCTCTAACGGGCAGTAAGCAGCACAAAGTGTCATTAATTGCTACCTCGCTGGAAATGCTGCTCCAAAGAGAAACCAATGCTTTCCCTAGGAAAAAAAAATAAATAAATAAATAAAAAGGATTTTTTTTTTTTATTCCCCTCCCTCTACGTGCTCAGACAAGCCACTGCTTGAGGCCCCCAAGTATCTGCTATTATCAGTTAAGTCACGTCTAGTGCCAGGCAAAAGGTCATTTCAGGTCATTCCGGAGATGAAAGGAAGGGGTAATGTATGTGAGAATGCCTGAACTGGCAAGCAAAGAGAAAAAAGGGCGAGGGGGTGAGAGAGAAAAAAGGGAAGAAGGAAAAAGGATGCGAGAAGAGGAAGAGAGGACAGAAANCCTTTTTATGCATCTAAAAAAAAATATCAGTTTTGCATTTAGTGGTGACAAATAAAATATCATGATGCTAGAGCAGACAGCCAGCCCAGTCGTTCTCCATTTGCCTTTTCTCACTTCTCCCCCTTCCACTTCTCGGCTTCCCTCCATAAGGTAGTAGTGGGGATAAAATTTTCAGTCAAGCCCATCAGTCATTCCTGAATCCATTCCAAGGTTCCCTCTCCACCCCAACTCCTTCCACCTCCCCCCTGCTCTCAACCCTGGCTATACTTGTCTAACAAATCATTTTTGTAGGACAAGCGACTGGCTCATGTGGAGATTGCACACAGAACGCAGGCACTGCCGACAAACTGTCAGGGGAGGAAGAGCTTTAGTGCATTTTTTTTCTTTTTTTTTTCCTCTTTATTTGTAAAAACATTCCTGTTCTGGGATGCCTCCTCCTCCATGCTCTCCCCCAGCCACTCCAACCTCAAGCTGACCACACTGAATTTGCCTGAAGCTTCAGTGGAGTGCAGACCATGTCGAGAATTACATCACATAAAATTATCCTTTTATCAGTGTGCGGCAGCATGGAGGGATCCCTTCGGTGCACAGCAGCCTCACCCAGCCTTATAAAAACATCTTCTTTTGTGCTTTATGCCTGGGTTTCTGGGCACGCGTGCAAAAGGTGCTGCTGTCTGCCCCCTCCCCATCCCGCCGTACCCACGCAGATTTCATGCTCCCTAAGGTGGGGAGAAAGGAGAATTACCTGGGGAACAACTACGGTTTTCTTTGTTAGCAGCAGGACGCTCTCTTTATTGGGTCGGGGAGAGGAGGACGGTTGTTCAAACACCTGCAGGGGTGTGGGTTTTGGGGATGGGGGGCTGAGAGTCTGGTGGATTGCAGCCAACTCAGCGGGTGACACAAAGCTCTGCCCAGTCTCACACTGGAGAAGGCTGCTGCCACCCGGCACTGGCCATCTCCTCCTCTGCGAGTGCCAATGAGAGCCCCGTGGCAAAGGCTCCGTGCCACGAGGAAAAACACGGCTATTGTAAACAGAACGAGCTCTTTAAAACTGTAGGGCTAAAATAGCTCTGGACATGCAGCAAAATGCCCAGGTGAAGCCTCTGGAAACTGCTGATAACGGTGCTGTTCCCACCCGAGGTGTATTCAGAGGGGTTTTCTCGGCTATTGTTCTGGCAGACATGTGAACCAATCAATTAAAATTCCTTTTAAGATTTTTGTAGTCAGAGTCCAAAGTCCTCTGAGATACCAAGTGACTCTGGCTAGAGCTGTGGAAGACCAAGGTTTAAGTCCCATACCTAATTAATTGGGATGAATTAGGTTCACTCTCTCCTGCTGATGGTTCTTCATTGACAATAAATTACACTGTGCATTTTTTTCATTCAGTCATGCTAAGTTTCTAGTACACTATTCTTCCTCATTTGTCACTTTTATTATAGCACTATCTTAGACGTGTAGTTGTAGACACTTAATCAATCCTGCTGAGCTGTTATGTCTCTCTGCAACTTGCTGCAGCTCTGCAAAAGATTCCTACATGATGCAGGGTCTTCACTAGAAAATCCTGGGACTCTTTGAATCATAGAATGGTGGGGGTTGGAAGGGACCTCTGGAGATCATCGAGTCCAGCCCCCTGCCAGAGCAGGATCACCCAGGGCATGTCGCACAGGAACAGATTCAGAAGGGTTTTGAAAGTCTCTAGAGGAGGAGACTCCACAACCTCTCTGGGCAGCCTGGGCCAGGCTCTGTCATCCTCACAATAAAGAAGTTCCTCCTCGTGTTGAGGTGGAACCTTCCATGCTCAAGTTTATACCCACTGTTCCTTGTCTTATTGCTGGGCACTACAGAAAAGAGATTTGCTCCTTCCATTTGACATCCCCCCTTCAGATATTTATAGACCTTCATAAGATCCCTCTTGCTTGTCTATGTATTTTCTAGTGCTGAAAGTTATTTCAAAATGCCCTAAGCAGAGCTCACTGCCAAACAAAAACCACTCTCTACTTTGCTTAGGTGTCAACTCCCCAAATACAGGGATAAAACAAATTCAAATGCCCCTTCTTCACACACAAGTCCCTCCAAATCCAGGGATCTGTTTCTCACATATTGCCATTGCTCCAGCCGTGCCCTCCAAAGGGTTAAAGCGTTCCACAGTTGGGGATGGGGACACTGCTGCAGGTGGGAGTGCACTAATTGGATAACTGAACAACAATGAAAGCAAGAAGAGGGGATGGCAGAAAGGGGGTTTTGCAGTAGACTCAACAATCCTAAGTTCAAGATCCTGGGTATGAAGATAAAAACCACAATGACTTTTAGCGGCTTGACACTGCCCCACACCAAAGGCAGGCAATTCCCACTGAGGTCAGGGAGAGTCACGCCACCGGCGAGGTCGATTCCGCCCATCCCTCATTTGTTTGCTGCATCTCTCTAGAAGTACACAGACAGCAAACCCCCAGATCTGTATCGGGGTCTGCTGACCAACGTTGCTTTGGGCTGTGAGGCCAACCCAAGCTCCAGCTGAAAAAGGATCTGAATGTTGGGGCTGCACATCTAAAGATTTCAGCCAATGCCCAGGGGGTGAAAAAAAAATGGTTTGTAGTTTGGCTCAGGTTTCAGTGCTAAGGAAACAAAGGTAAATGTTATTCATTATTACAAGCAAGTAGGCAAAAATGCCAGCAGTGGAGGCTAAAAATAAAATCCCCAACTATGCTTCAGTCCAAGTTGCTTCCCTGAAGCCTGAGCAACGTAATTCAGCACATGCATGGTAACCACCAATGGCCCTCTGAGCTTTCAGCCATGAAAGAGGCAGGCAAATGCAAAGCAAGAGCTAGTGCTACAGCAACATCCCAACTGTAGGCACAAAAAGAAAGAGAATAATGATAATTTAGAACAAGAGGTTTCTTATTCTCAGTACGAGGCACACCTAGGGATTCAGTAGAGCCTCCAAAAAAACTCTTAAGTGGGAAAACATCTGCCAAGAGATCGTCTGGACCTTGTGATCCTGATCTGGAGAGTGGGGATTACAAAGCATCCCCTCTAATCTTATGATTATAAAGCAATTTTTAACTCCTTCATTCTGCAGAGGTGGCCAGCATAGGCACAGACAGGTGAAATCATGCGAGGCACTGGGTCCTGAGAGAGGCTCTCATTATGAAATTACTGGGGCTTTTCCTCAGATGAGTACTACATGGAACACCGCAGACCTCACACAGTATTTATTTATTATAGATTACAGGGGATGAATATCAGAGACTTCTAAAGTAGGAACAGCAAAGAACTTCCAGTGAAATTAAAAATGTAAATGTATTTCTGATATCAGTTTCAGATTCCTTCCCCCCACCCCACTTCCTGAAAATTAGTGTATAAGCCTCTGCCACCAGATTTCCAAGATAGCTTCCTGTAATAGGACTGGAGGCATATGCCATCAGCACCTGAATATTACTTTGTTGTTAGGGACCAGCCATATGTTTCCTATTTAAAAAAATTACTTTATATCACAGGAAGCCACTTTTTCTAGCAACAATAGCAGAGGTTCTTGTAACCGTTTCACCCATAGAGGGGAAAAAAAAAGAGAGTAACCACCAACTATAGCAGCTTTATCAAAGCCACAAGTGTAACCTGTTTTTCTGAGTCTTCATATTCAACAAATCTTAGGTTCTGATTAATTTATTCAGTGAAATGGTGCTATTGCAACAGCAGCCAGGGGAAATTAAAAGACTTCAGGATATGAACAACATGTTGGAATAGTGTCAGCTTCCGCAGTCACTGTGCCTCCTGCCTGAAACCACAACTCAGTTTTACACAGGGACAGAAAACTTTCACTCTGGCAGAACATTTGGCCCTTTGACAAGGGGGCACCTCTCCATCATGAAGATTGAGACCCAGCCACTTGACACAGAATCTCCAGAATCATGCTAAAGAGAGTTTCTGATACTACACACAACCGTAAGGTGGAGAAGGCAGATGGGAGTTTGCCAAAATTATGTTACCGTTTTTCATTTGAAAAGGAAACTTTCTTTCAAACAACATTATTTGCAATGACAGTCATTTTCCTCCTGCAAAACATCCTGAGTACATTTCAATTTGATAGATCCCTGCATCACCCCACGCCTGAGACAGGAGACTGGCGAGCATCGTGGGAGACGGACCAAAGGATCTCCTCTAAAAAGAGGGACCAAGAAGCATTGCAATTCCAGTTGAAAAGACACCATGATGTCTTATTTCTGGAACCTAAATCATTTGGGTTTTCAACTACAATATTTAGTGTTTGATTTCTAGCAGGAACAAAAAAAAAGAAAAGAAAAAGAGAAAAGGAAAAAGGAAAAATTTCTTCTTCAGAAGCTCTTCTGGAAAAGCTCCACATCCCACTCCTCCTTTGCCAGCTGGCCAAGCATTCAGAAACATGGCACTAGGCAGCAGTTGCTTGTGGGTATTTATTTCCCTTAGGTATTGAGGCAGACATTTGATGGGCCTCTTGACAGAAACTGAAGGTGTAAAAAGTTTTAAGAAACCCTCCATAGGTGGAGGGTTCATTATTTCACTATTTTCAAGGTATTCTAATAGCAGCGGGTACACCTCCCTTCTAACTTTACGAGGATAAAGGTACCCGAGCCTCAAACTCTGCTCTGTGAGAAACAACTTTACTGCACTTTTTGCTCAGTTACAGCTGGGAGTTTTCAATCACCAACGTCGGAACATTTCCAGTGAGATGCAGCAGAGTGCTAAAGCTGGTTCGTCGTCGAATTTAGGTTGTCACAACACGTATTTGAATTTGAGCTGAAATTCTCATATGATATTTTTGGGAAGATGAAAATATATTACAAACTCTGCCTCGTTCTGCATATAAGCACCTAAGCTTTATACCCCAATGTAAATTTCCTCCCGAGGAGTAAAGTACTGCTCATCGGTCAAAGCTCTGGCACACAGAGTCTATCCAGGTCTTGCCACACTGCAATTCCTACTGTCCCTCTGAAATGCCCACAAGTTCAGAGTCAGACCCCACATCTCCTTTCCCTCAGAGCTTTGGCCAAGCTTCTCTCAAGATATTCTGAGATTTACAGTCCCGGATGAAACCAGACAACTCCCAAATGAGTGAAATTAGCAAACAAATACTTAGGGTTAAAAAAAACATATATATGTATAGTAGTATTTTTCTGCCAAGGAGATATTTTGGACAAAGATCCTGGTTGGCTGCGGGTGTGTGCGAAGTGGTTCAAACTGCCATCTGCATTAGAGACAGTAATGGGATGTGATCGGAGCGCAGCCACAACACAGCGACGGCGGCTCTCCCTCGCTCGCGCTATTGTCTTTCAGCCTCTGGGAGCTCTGCCTGCATCTGGCAGAAAAGTTGATCAACTTGGGGTAGCTAATCAGGCTGCTGCAATTTCCGGCCCTTTCTTTCCCAGATTCCTCAGATCAAAGTTCAAGTCCCAGAATTATTATTCCCCGAATGCTTAATGAGCTCCAACCGAGGGACACCAAAGGCAAAGCTAAAACATTGACCGTGCACTTCATTGAGTTTGGCCAACGTGGCTAAAAACAAGAGTGTGGGATCCATAGCATGCAAAATCACAATATACAGATTTGTATTTTAATCCAATTAAGATTCCTACGCGCAAGCAGGGACGGCAAAGGGCTTCAGTCACTTTGGAAAGACACGTCTGCTTTCCTCGTTGCTTTCCCCATATTAAAATCGTGCAAAGGTAGAATTGGCCTTGTCGTCAATCATTTCTAAAGAGCTCTCTTTTGGGAGAATAGCAGAGCCCCACAAGCACAAAAGCTTCCTTGAAGACTAAAGTTCAGGATGTTGAAATGCAAAAGTCAGATTTTGCCAGGAGGCACAATTTCTGAAGCCAGATGATTCCACCTCAGATTAAGTTATTGAAGATCTTTGCATGCAGAAACATTTCTTTGTTCTGGCAAACACTCCCTGAGTTTTCTATTCACAAACGTGACCCCCAGGAAAGCCAGCCAAGATTCTTTTGCATTATCGGGTCAGAATGTTCAGGGCCCAATTATTTTAATAGTTACAAAAAAAAACCCCCAACAACGGTTCAGTACGCCAGTGAGAATAGTATTCAGGGACTTAACAAGTCACTCACTCTAACATCTGGCATGTTCTTTCGAGAAGACTAAACACATGGAGAGTCTTGCTGCAAAAGTCAATGGAAAGGAATGATAATTGCTCATTAGAATGCCTCCTCCACAGGTTATTTTTAACTTCCCCTACTCTTTCTAATCACGGTGCATGCATCAGATGATACTGAAAAGGGTCAGTGCATAGGTTTCTGCTCTCCCAAAACACACTTGTAACAAAGCCTTTTCACAAAGCTGAAGATTCACATGCTACACCAGTGGCACCTGCTCTGTTTTTAGACTACAAGCAGGAGCCCAGGCAAAATACTCCCCGAGCAGCACACCTTCAGCCAGCCAGCCAGATTGCAAAGGCAAAGACACTGGCTATAAAACTCAAGACCTTTGTTTTAATCTGTGATGAAGACAATAATTTTCCCTCTCGCTCAGCTTTAAGAATGCTGTGTGTGGCAAGAATCAGAGATGCCCAAAGGCAAAGACATTAGAAGACAGAAGACAAGGAGAACAAGGACAGGGTCCTAATATCAGGAACCTGATGACAACAAAGCAATAAACCAGAAGCCACTAAGTGTCAAATGAAGCAAAACAGCTATTCATCTACTTTTGAAGGAAGAAAAATTCTGGCTGAATCTCTGTCTATTCACCTCATCTTTTCAAGACTCGGGGCCGCAGGTTCTTTGCATTCTTAAAATCAGTGTCACCAGAGCATACTCACGAGTAGGCAGAGAGGAGACAGCAAACTGGTCAGGTCTACACACTGCTCTTGAAAGGATGGGCCGTACTAGTCTAACTTGGCAGAGATGCCTTTACATCCTTAGCTGTGTCTCCTCTGCCTTTCAGCCAGTGCAATGCAAAGACATCTCGGCTCAGCTCTGTCTAAATGAGTTCAGATCTTTCACTGAACCCATCACCATAGCATCTGAGCCTTTGTAAGTGACACAAAAACTATTTCCATGGGTCACCCCACTTCCTCTCAACCTAGTTACAGAAAACTTTTTTTTTTTTAATGGGGGTTCAGCAGAGCATTAGGGAAAAGGGGAGATTCTTTGTGGTGTAACATCAAAGACTGCACACAAGGAATCTTGTTCTGAAGCCTCTCACCAGGAAAAGCCAAACGAATGAAAAGCTCACATCAGTTAGAAGACAGCAAACGCAATGGACCTAGAGGCACAAGGAAAGCTTAAATCCAACAGTTTACAGGCAAGAGTCAGGAGGCTGTGTCCTTATTTAAGGCTTCTTAAAACAGCAGAAAGCTGTTTGAAGAGGAAGTGAAGGACATGCTTGTAATGGGCTGTAATTTGTTTGTTTGTCTGTCTGTTTTTAATGAAGGAACCACAGAGCCTACTGGAGAATATTTGAGTTTCACTTCTGTCATTGTCCCAGCCATTCTCTAAAAGCACTGCGACCACATCAAATAGCTGCCAGAGCTCCCTAGGAAAGGGCCTGAAAACACGTTTCAGAGCCCTGAGCCCTGGGGGAAGGCAGTGGCTGGACGCTCCTGGAATGCAAATCTTCTTTCAGCAACCAGACATGACCCTGACAGTAGCCGTGCAAGCATCCCTCAGCCTCCTGCACCAACCTGCCCCCGGACCACCCTGGAAGGATAAATTGCAGGCAGAGGAATTGAGATCAGGCATAGGGAGCTTTTCAGCCTTGATAATTGGAGCGAAGCTGCCAACAAGCAGGCCACCTGCGCAGCAGCCGTGGACGCCGGGGTGTTGGACACCCTCTGCTCCAGCTGGCCCACGTCTGCCAAACCGCTTCACCTCCACCAAACAGCTGTCTGAGGCTGCAAGGAAATCCTTGGGCCAAAAAGGCGGCAAGGATTTGGAGGTGAAAGTCTGCAGCTCCCAGGACCACTTCCATCCTGAGCCATCTAGCGTCGGTTTCCAGGCCGCGGCCTCCGCCGAGGCACGAAATCCAGACCACCCTCCCCTGGCGGTTTTCCTTTCCCACTCGTGACAAATCCCCGTTCCTTCCAGGCACACGCTCCTCACTAGCACCGGATTTTGCTGAACACAGAAGTAAACCAGGGTGGCGAACTANCGACACCTTGGTTAGTTAGACTGCCTGGGGAAAAGGGGATGAAAAGGTCCCTCTTGTGCACATCCCTCTAACCCGGTTTGTCTTCCGTGGGACTATCACCACAGAGAGGATGAAGGAAAACTTGCCTTGACTCCACTCGGGGCATCGGTCCCTAAAGAAAACCTATGTTTAGGGGATAAACCAGAGAGACACAGACATCCATTCCTACAAAATCAGGTTCACGCTGTTTAGGGCCCTTGAGAAATCATCTACAAACAGATGAATTCCACCCGTAGTTTAGTGGCAATGTTAAAGCGATTTCTGGTTTCTTCACATGGCTGCCTAAATTGAAACAGAAATGGCATCTTGCCTGTGTCAGAAGAGGGTTTCGGGGAAGCCAGGATGTACATCATTCCCATGGATACCTCTCTGCTGAGCAATAGTGTGGGAAAGCAGCTTGTTGGGGTTTTTATGGTTGTCACAGCTACCAGGTGCTGAAACAACTTCCACGGTGTGTTCTCCCTTCCTGCAAGCTTATGCTTTTATACGACAGCCAGTATGAAAATCCCTTCTGGGAGACAAATGCAGACTGTCCATCAGTTTCCACCTGAGAAATCACACTGACCTGCCCTACAGCTCAGAGCTCACAGAAGCAAAGAATCCCACAGCAAATTCAAGTGCTGTTAAAAAGTCATCACGCTGAAGACTCTCAAAACCTACATCCTACTCAAAAAAACCATCTGAGCTGCATTCACGTGTTACCTGCATTAGTTTCTCAAACCAGCTTGTTCCTGAAGAGATGTTTTCTGGCTGGCACGCCCACAGATTATGTTGTGAGTAGAGAGAGACTCTCGGGAGCAGACTGATAGCCCCATACAACAGTCCCATGACACTTGTCTCAACTCTCCGAGAGCCCAGGATGAAGATGACTCTGGAATCACCTTGCAGGAGGAAGGTGACAGCAGATGCCCCATGGAACTCATCCACTCAGGACCATGATAAGCCCGACTTCACAACTGAGCCATGAACAAGCAGGCAGTTCTGGCCTCAGTTACCCCCTTGGATACCCTCTGGGATGGTCAGCAGCACCCAGCCCAGTACTGCCTGGCTCACATGCTCATGAAGACANCACAAGTGCCCAAAACGAATTAACCGTCCCTTCTGGGTCAAGTTTGCCTGCAAGGCCACGCTGCCTTTTTGCAGCCATTTTCACAGT
>VWZY01010538.1:10760-27339 GCA_013399075.1 Chloroceryle aenea | reverse complement strand
TACTGCCTGGCTCACATGCTCATGAAGACACACGTGTTGCCAGGAACCTCAGCTTGACTATCCACAGAGCTTACTATCCCCAGATATCACCACACGCCTTTTGTTGTTGCTGTTCTTGCCTTGTTTCAAGTATTTTAGGACCCTCTTTAAAATAGCCTGGCATTAGAAGACTTTTATTCTAAACAGCAGCCACACTCCACTCAAAGACAAACAGCTGCCTCCTAGATGCAAGGGGAAATGAGCAGGAACCACTGTGTTTCACAGAGCAAAGATATGCTTGTTGGGTTGCTATGGGTGAGCCCAAAAACCCAACAAGGTCCTGCAGATGTGTCCTGGAAGCTGTGCAGAGGGTGCACTCAGATGATAGCAGCAATTTGACAAAGTAAAAGGACATTCTCTGCCGTTCCAGCATGGAAGCAAGAGGGAACCAAGAACCACTGCCCTTGCCAGAAGCAGTTAATCAGCTGGTTTTTGCCCCCGTGCAGAGCAGTGGCTCCTGCTGAGCTGAGAATTACAAACCTACATTTTCACTCACACCCACCCCCACCCTGCCCCTCATTTTGAACATTGGGTTGTAAATGATGCATAACCCTTCTGGGCCTTCTGCCTGGGCACAGAAACTTTCCCATATCAAGGGAATTAAAAACTAGGTTAAACATACTTGTCACTCCGCTAAGTTCCTTAAAGCAGATGCAAAAGAATTTTTTTGGTCACTTCTCATTATAGTTTTGTGACAAGATTCCCTGCAAAGGCTGGAGGTGTTAGAGCACAGCTCAGAGGGGCTCATGGTGGCCCATCCAGACAGCCACCTCCATATGTTGAACAGGCTCGTTCTCCGACAGCTATCAGCCCTTCCAGAATTTATCAGGGTAAAGCCATAAAAGTCACGTAAGCGATTAAACTGACAGTATAACACATCCATTACCCTAAATGCTCGATCCCTAACTCTGCATTTTGTGGCTCTTATCACCCCTCAGGAAAGCCAGATGGAAATAGTGATGTTCAGATATGAAGCATCCCAAAGTCCAAAAGATCAGGTTACCACATGGGGCACCTTCTCTGCCAGCTCCCCATTATTTAAAGACGAGGTAGAAGCACTCAGCAGATCCTTTTTTAAAGCCCTGTTCTAAACACATGGTATACATGTCATTGATACACAATTAACTGCATGTGTGCAGTGACGGAGACACTGGCAGAAGAAATGTACGTCTAAAGGAAAAGAAAAGCCAAGAGACACGCCGTGACATGTTATCATTAGGGAGTCATAATTTCCTTCCTGTAGTCATACAACAGCTGTCACTAACATCTTGAACACAGACCATGTATTAGAATACCATAGCAAATGCCTTTTCAGGCAAAAGAAAGAGAGGGCATGTTAACTGGGTGAATAGCAGGAAGAATATTTTGACAGCTTGAATGCATTAACCTCCCTGTAGAACGCCCACAACCTTTCCTAGAACTTGGCTTGGTAGATACCTTCCACATGCTGGGCGAGGAGCAAGGGACTCCAGCAGCTCTGTCACAGGCACACCCAGAGGCCTCTGCTGTCCAGGGGCCTGTTTTGCTAAGCAGGGGATTCACCCACAGTCACTCCCGGGGTCCATCCTTCCCTCATCACTCTCCCAACTTTGCACTTCGAGCTTGGATTCAGAAGGTCCAAAGTGGATGCCTGAAACAGCATCTGTGACCTATCCTGTAGAAAGAAGGTATGATAGCACAGGTTGACCTGCCACGGGAGGAGATGTTCTCTAGCCTTGTCTTCAGGAGCAGGGAAAGCATTTTTTACCTTGTAGTTATGACTGTCAATCAACATAGAGGTCCCACCACCAACGGTACAGTTGTCATTTCAAACCAGCAGTAATTCAACCTAAGTAACTGGACTTCCTACGGGTTCTGCCTCAGCTTTGTAACTTCTGAGAATGATACACACCACTCTCTTCACCAGGAATCCACCTCCTCTTAGCGATAAGCTGTCAGCCAATACATTTCAAGAACACATTTTCCTCACATGGATGAGGTCCTCACAGGTTACTGTGATAGGGCCATGTTAAGGCACCTTGAAGGTTTGCCATAAGTAGTTTATTTAAGGGAGACTGATTATTAAAGCTTTCAGTGCAGCTTTTCCAGGAGCGATATTTCTCATTACAGGCAGGCTGCAACAACTCATCAATCTTGGGCAAAAGATAATTAATCAGCACCCAGAGCCATTTTTGCAAATACAAAGCCTGGTTGAAGCAAACCAAAATAAAAGAGGGAGGGGAAAAAAAAAAAGAAAGAAACAACAGAAAAAACCCCAACCCACCACTACACATGACAGAGCTGTTGGCACTTGCCAACTCCTCTTGATTAAACTTATTTTCACCTCCAGGTGCATACACAGGATGAGTTTTGTTAATTAAACCTGCCAGTCAACTCATTATGCATTCAACTGAACAAGCCCGATGCCTGATTCCGTGCATCTGGCGGGCTGTGCGGTGACAGGCCGTGCACAGGTTCTAATGGGGAAGGGAGAAGAGATGCTCTGGAATATGGCTCAGTGCTATATTTGCTAATTGGACATCCTCTTGGTGTTTTGTCTTTATTTTTTTTATTATTATTATTATTTTGTGAGGCTATAAGGGATGGGGTTGTGTACACAGCCTGGCTGTGTACAGTGAAAGTCGAGGCAGAGAGTGGAAGGGTGTGTTCATCTCATTTGGAAACCAATATAGATGCTCAGAATATTCATGATAGACTCTGGCAAGGTTAAGAGATGAGGAGAGTGGCACCTAGATGCCATGGTGATGAATGCCGTGTGAATAGATTAGACAGAGGCCCTGAAGCTTCTATAAAATTGTGGGGTTTTAATTTAGATGAAAGATAGCCTTTATTCTTAAGGCATCACACTGAGAGTCGGCAGATCTGGATGCAGGCGCTGCCTCTGCTACAAACTCCCTCCATGACCTTGAATAAATCCCAGAGGACCACGCTTTCAAGGTATCTACAGTTCTATCTTTCAAGTGGCAGCCCTTAGCCACCTCTGCATACCTCATCTATCCGCCAGTAACCGAAGGCTATTGCTTTTGCTGTGCCTACCACTCTCTGAGCTATTTATATTCAACTTCCTCAGAACAGACAATATCTCTTGTTATACACCAGAAGAAAACCTGTTACAATGGATCTCCAATCTCAGATGACAGAATGAAAACCTGTAACAGCTGTGACAAAAGAATTTCTGGTCGCTTGCAACAGTTTTACAGTTATCTCACACTGACATATCGAAGTCTGCTTCATGCTGGCCACAAACAGGAGAAATGACCTACAACAGAGGTGATTCATCTGCCGTGCTCGGAGGCAGAGAATTAATTTCTTTTCCACCTTTTCTGTTGTTTTCTTCAAGTTTGCAGCCTTTCGAGATAGCTGCCTGTGCAGTACTCCAGCACTATGTGGCAATGACATCACTCAGAACACGCTCCAGTTCTCATGATAGTCTGGGAACTTTATTTAATGCATCTACCATCCATGGAAAGACCTTAGGACAGTGGCCACATCATTGATTTTTTTCATTATTATTATTGGGGGGAGGGCTTTACAATGGTGACTTCTCACAGCTTTACTGCAGCTCTTACCAGAATTGTTTGTTATTGGGAATTTTGTGGCTGATGAGGAAGGAACCTGATATTCTGTGGAGCCCTCTAAACTACGCCTCTGCCCTAGATTTGACTGTAAGTGTGAGGAACTGAACTTTGACCAAGGAGATCCCTGGAGTCTTGTATGTTTTATTAGACCATGAAACGGAGAGGGGTTTGTTATTATTATCACAACCTTCTTTGCTTTTTGCTTTCATGCCCCCTACAACTGCCAGAAGCAACGGAACAGATTCACAAGGATGTCTAAGGACAAAAAAGATACACCAAATAATTCCCAGCAGACATCACTAGTGACCTGAATCCCATTGTCCACCAGCATATAAGAATTGGTCCAAATCCAGAACGACTGTTCCAGACTTCAGCTAAATGCAAATCAACAGTCAAATCTCTCTTCCCTTGTGGATTTTTATTTTTTTTTCCTGTTAGCAGCTGTGTCCCTATCATCAAAACTAGCAAGGCAATTTGTGGTTGGCAGTAGCTATTGCAGCTGCTCTGAATTTTTTATTACAACTTTCCTTGAGAAATCAATCTGTTTTCTGACCCAGACTTGGACTGGAGTATTTCACATCCCAGGTGAGAACTTGGCCCACTGGGCCAGCAGCTGCTGTGTTCAAGGAGTCTCATTGCCCTGTGAAAGTTTTCCAAAAATCATGGCTTAGCCTCACCTCTGGATGGAAGAAAGTGATAAAACCTGGGATTTTTTTAAGCATTGTGTCATTCTTGAATTCCAGCCAACTGTAGGTGTCTATCACCTTTTCCAATAGATGATGGCTTGCAATTCCACCCGTGTGTGAACATTTTATTAACACACCCTAAAACACAGAGACTGGCAGCTACTGCTAAACGATCTTAAGGCAGGACAACATTTTTTTGCCTCTCCTCCAACTTCCAGTGCAGGAAAGTAGGTTTGCACAGAAGATATCACACTAAAGAGCTATGGATGTTTCATCTGAAGACAGTCAGATCAGATGCTGCAGCTGGTTCTCCCAAGAGACACAACGCAGGCCAGCATGTGTGTGCTGGTGTGTAGACAGAGCAGACACTATGGATGTAAGATCACTAGCCCATCTGGTCCAAGTATCCTGTAAGACCATGGTGCTAGGGAAGAATAGAGGAACAGGATGTGTAAGGAGAGATCTTTCCATGCTTTGTCCAGCCTTGGACACAGGCACTTCAGGAACTTTATCAGACAGAGGTTACAAAGGTTAAAACTAAACTTGCCACCTCTAAGGAAGTTCAAAGCAAATATAAAGTCAAAATAACAGACAACCCAAAAGAAGTTGGAAAGCCTCTTTCCATCCCATCAGTGTAATTGCTGCTGTCCTCTATTCATATTCATTTGCAAGGATAGAAAAGAAAAAGAAAATTACTGGTCTACAAGTAATTGCTTTCTTCCCCTGACCTAGAAAATAATAATAGTTTGCATTTCTATTGCTCCTTCTGTCCAGAGATCTCAAAGCACTCTGCAATCACTTATTAACCATCCCTCTCAGACCCCTGTAAGGTAGGTAACCAAAGCACAAAGTACTTTGTATGTGCCTGGAAATGGACTGAAAACACATGGCACAGGCACAAATAAGCATAGAGGGAATCTGACAGAGTCCCTCTCACCAAGGAATAAACTACACACTGACTAACAGCAGGCTGGGAGCTGAATGTGCCCCCTCTCCAGCTCAGGCCACAGTCCAAGCTCCAGCATCCGTGAGAAGGGTTTTACAAAGCTCAACCCTCAGGTCCTTGTAAAACACATCGGTTCTCTCTGTGCTGCTCATCTCTCACCTGATCTTCACTCTACGGACCAGCTGAATGCTGTGCAAGTTTAATGTCACTTTCACAACCAACGGGGACACCCCTGATCTGTTCCGCTTGCCTTCCCAATAAACTGCCTTGAGCAACTGAAAGCTGAGCACAGGATCTGAGAAGGGAAAGGCAGGACGTGCCCAGGGTCTCTGTATAAATTTGTATCATCCTCCAAAGACCTGATGTTGTTGGTTTGATTCCCTCTTCCTGCAGACAACAACTGAAAATACCACCCTTGGCACAGGTCACTGTCAGTCAGTTATTGCTTTCTAAAGATGAGGAGGCAGCGAGGAGAGATAACCAGAACAAATTCAGAGTTACTGCATTTTACGTGGTAAGTCAGATGTTCTCCAGCTCTTTCCTACTTGAAACACTGTTATTACCCTTATGGTGTATTGTGTCCAACAGTTAACCAGATTGAAAGCACGCCTGAAAGAAGACTCTCTCTTTTAGCCTATTACAGTAAATGAAATCATAATTGTTCCCTTACCACTCTGACTTTTTATCCAAGAACTGTAATAATAATTTACATGTATTAAATTAAGACTCAATCTCTGTAAGGTAGGGAATATTCCCACTTGGTGGAATTGGAAGATAAAGAATTGGCCACTGTGCATAATGCTACAGCCTCTGTGTGCTCTGCTAGGCCCTTTAGTCCAAAGTGACTTCTCTGGCCCAGGAGCTAAACGCATTAACAACATTTCTTGCAGGAAATATTCTCTCTGCTGAGGTCTGAAAATGATTTCTCCCTCCTGGCAGGCAGCAGAGCTGCCATACAATTCACATCTTGGCACTGCTACAGACCAGCTCTGCCAGGGGTTTTCTGGAGCACAGGACCATGAGAACTTCACAGTGAAATCTGGAGCGAGTAAGTGATGCAGAGGAAGATGAGGAGGAGCCTTCAGGTCTTGGATGTCAGTTCCATAATGGTATTGCAAAATTCAAACAACGTTGAGCTTGGGTAGGGTACTTCAGACATTACACACACTTAGGGAATCCCCAGGAAAGCAAGGATAATTTTGTGCCAGCATTTTCGTACTTTACCCTGGATCCAAATGAATTTGCTTAGCAATAACTACCTTATTCTTGTGTGTTCCCATAAGTGCCAAGAATAGCCTCACAGCACAAGGAAGAGTCCCCTTGCACCATTTCAAACTGCAACGTCAATAATCCTTTAGCACTGGCTTTTTAAACGAGGGACCTTCCCCACATGGGAAATAGCTGTCTGGAAAAGGGACAAGGAAGAGGAAAGACCTCTCCATCCCATCACACAAGGGAGAACAACATGCAACACCAATACAAAAACAGCTCCCCATTCCAGGCTGCCTCTGGTGGACTTGACCAACTTGTCCTCTCCCCTTTCTGTCCCTCACCACGGACTCCTGGGGCTTACTAGCTCCTTCTTGACAGGCCACGTGCTTGCAGTAGGTACATGGGACAGTCACATCACGTGTGTCTTCTACCAAGGCCAAGGGAGCATCAGAGGTCAGCTGCACTCCTGTTGCAGTCTGGCAGAGGTCAGCAATGCAGAAGGGCTGGCACATACCCTGCTCAGTCAGTCACTCTCTTGGCCAAAAAAAACAGGGGGCTCAGCTTCATGGTCCCAATTCTCATCCTCCCTGCAAGCAGGAAGGCAGGGAAAGGCCCATAATACAGTTTCCACGTCTACAAAAGGTCCCTGTTTTCCCCACTTTGTCTTGCCTTTTGCTCTGAGGCACCACAAACCCTTAGTTTTCCCAAAGCAGAACACGGGCAAATGTGGCACACACCAGAGTGTCTCCACCCCAGCAAGGTTACTGCCAGAGCCACCAAGCATTTGTCATTTGAACATTCTTGATTAAAAAAGACACCCAAGGGAACTCTTCCTCCGAAATGTGCTGGGTTTCAGATAAACACATTCTCTAAGTTTTGGGGTGTTCTTTCCCCATTCTGAACACCCATCCTTTTAAGCCCATAACCTCACTGAGAAAATCTTGTCATTTTTCAAGCTGCTCTTTTTGTAATCATATTCCAAAGAAAAAAAAACAACAAAAGTGCCCTATTCACTCACCACTTCCTTTCAATAAGTAATGCTTGAGCTATTTCTCTGTGTGAGAATTAACTCTCTCTGTGTATTTAACATGCACAAGTATTGCTCAAACAGCCGGAAGGCAAAACTAAAATCTGGGAGTGAGAGCTGCATTAGAGGAGTTGAATTAAAATACTACAACTCCAGGCTCAATACAGAGTGTACCCACTAGATGGGGCAAAAAGCTATATTGTGTTTAAAAAGAAAAAAGCTCTCCAGGTGTTCCATTCACTTCAGTGTCACCTGGCCTAGGACTAGGGAGAAGACCATGGCAGAAAGAGCTCTGGGTGCCAAACTGCTTTTTTTCCCTTCTAAAACTGCTGCAGGCTGGAGCAGCTCAGTGCCTTGGCTGTGCGCCCATATTCCCCACATATAAGCTCACCTTCTAGGCCTGAATTACTACAGCCAGAACTTAACTAACCCAGCCAAACCTTGCCTCCACCTCCGAGCTGTCACTTGGGAAGGGGATCCTCTGAGGAGGCTGGTGTGCGGGGGCTCCTGTGCACCGCTGGGATGTTGCAGAGGAAGGAAGGATGTGTACATCCGTGACACAGAGCTGCCCTGGCTGACAGCTCAGCGGGTTCTGAGTGCCATGAACCCAAAGACCCTCAGCTCCAAAGAAGCTGCAAGTAGCTAGAGGAAATGAAAAGTTCAGAACTTAACTCTTTCCCTACCAAAAATTTCCCTCCCGCACAAACATTTCACACGGCTTAAGGCACCAAATCACCAGCTGAGCTTGGACTGTTGCCTTCGTTTTAGGGCCCTGCTGCTTTGGTCATACGAGAGCCTTTGGGCAAGGCAGTGTTGGTGTCAGCAAGTGTCTCAGGCTGGGCTCTGCACTCAGCTGCACTGTGTACAGAGTAACTCTGCTCACTCCCCGTGGAATTACAGCAGCTTCAAACGATGACCCTGCGGGGAGGAGCAGGACATCTGCTTCATGAACAATTGCTCTGGAAGTTGCATTTCTCCTCGTTCAGCATCACAACTCTGTCCAGTATTTGCCTTTCACAGGATGAGCACATTCTAGTCAGAGTGATTTCAGGTACGGCCTAGGAACAGATTAGGTACTACACTAACAAACTGCCCAAGTAAGCAACCTCCTCTGGTTATTATGCTTCCAGGATGAGGGATTTACACACGGCGCTGTTAGCAAAGCAGGCACTGACCTGGTAAGGCCACGAACACAGAGTGCAGAATCCTGATCCAAAGTCAATTAGAAATAAGTTTGAATTATGGAGAAGCTTCCACTGCTCTCCCATGGGCCATCCAGAAAGAGACTCAAGGTTGCTGACGCACTGGGAGGGCCCTTTTCAAAACCTTCCTGGAAAACACTCGGGTGATTAAATTCAGGCATCAGGTAGGTTTTGCAGGCTGAAATCCCATGACCAATTACACCATAATTCCAAACCCCACAAGCCCAGACAAGTAATTTATTCAGCACCCAGCAACTAAGGCTCATGCCATATCCCTCCTCCTAGCAATTCCTGGAACAACTGGAGCAGACATTAGATCCCAGTCTGTACATAACAAAATAATGCCAGTATTTGCTATAACCACACACTACCAATGAGCTTTCCAATCACCACAGCCTCCTCTCCAATGGAAAGGCCATCCACCCACACCCAGGGTTACCAGTTGATTAATGAAAATTTTCCCACCTCAAAAAGCTTCTTTTCTTCTTTATGTTTTAATGACACCAGGTTACAAGAAATGCAATAGAATCCTCTGAAGCTCCACGAACAAAGCCAAACAAACCCTCAGTTAGAGTGGCTGTGAACTTCCACTCTCTGAAGCCAGGAATGTCTGATTCACCAGAGCAGTTGCTGTGTCCCTGTAGCTCTTTTTATCGCACCGCTCTGGTCTCTGCCGGGTGCCCGATTCCCCACTTCTTGCTACACCAAACACCTGGGCAAAGCCTGGCACAGAAGTTAACTTTTTGCATCCTTCCAAGCTCCTCTGTGCCTTTTCCCCCTCCTGCAGTGACTCAGCACGTCCAACAGTCTTCTTGAAACAACCCTCTTGCCTGATTCAGCACCCGAAACGGAACGAGCCGACTCGCTGTCATCCTGGACGTGTCCCTCTGGAAATGTGGCTGCTCCTGGTATGCTCACATCTTAATGGGGATAAGTTTAAGGCAGGGAGGGAGAAATCTTCAGTCCAGACTCGGTGGGACTAACGAACGGGCTCAGTGCTACTCCCAGACTGAATCAGAGCACGTATGAATGAAGCCAGTTAATTTAGTTTGCTTTCCCTGTGGCTCAGACTGGCTTGGGTTTCTTATTTCTACACTGAAAGCTCTTGTGTACCTCCAAGGATGGCAATTCACCGCTAACAAGCCGCAACCCTTTCTCCACCATTACCAAAGCACCTTGCAGTAGTCTGAGAGGCAGCATGTGGCTCACGAGCCCATTCCAGCTAAACACACTAATGCAGTCCCATTAAAGGTCTCACGTCATGTCTGAAAACCTCATCTTCAATCACACACTTGGCCTGCAGATACTGTATCTCGATTCAGTTTTTTCCCCCTCCTCGTTTTGTAATAAATAATTGCCAGGCTTTCAAGGAGGAGGATAAATGGAAACAAGTCATTTGAGGCCTGCATTAAAATCAAGTGCTCTCATCTCTCTTTACCTGACCTGCTGGAAACTTCCTCTTCGGCCCTGCTCGAAATCAATAGCTGAGAGCAGCATGGTGCCTGCTAAATAGCATCAAGCAAACTTACTTTGTATGGGAAGAATGGAAAGAAAGCCCATACTTAAATGCACTGGGGAAACTTTTGCCAAACAAGTTACTGCATCTCACCACCGAGACAGAAAAAAATTCAGCAGAGCTACTCCCAGTCTTTTGAAGACATGACAGGGAAATATTTCTATACAATATTCAGTGTTAGAAGTCCCTTTCAGCAGAGTTAAGCAAGGGAAGCTGATCCCAACTCATATGTCTGCCTTCCTTATGGTGTCAAATCCAGAGCCGAGGGAGGAAGACAGGCATCTGTCTGTATATACTGTAAGGATGCCTGATCTTGCACACTCCATCTGCTGTAAAACTATATGTTTGGATTTGTTGGGGTTTTTTGATTTGTCAAACAAAGTACCCACATATTGTGCAGAATGCAATAAAATCTTTCAGAAACAAAGCAGAACTTCCATGCATGCCACAGTAGCTCCCCTCTTTGAAACCCCGACGAGGGAGTATCTGTGGTGTGAGACTTGCACCTCCAGCAAATAGCTTAGGAACAGCAAAACCAGGAAAAAAATCCACTGTCAGTCACACTGTAATTAAATAGCTCCAGCCTCATTATGCATCCTGGTGAGAAATAATCTACTGAAGTCACTGTAGTGCTGGGGGTTTCACTACTACATGATTTTTCTTTACAGCCAAAAGTAGAAAACTGTGCTGAAATGCAACTGCTGATAGAAAAGTTCATCACTTCTTCTCTTAACTGAAAAAAACCCAAATCAGGGTATGCAATGCTGCTTTGCACTTCTGAGCTCTGGGACCAGACACTGAATTTGCCATTGTTTACAGGCTGGTTTAAACTCCACGGACTGGAGTGGGACAGGACAGGCAGGACCTTGCCCTCTTGGGAGAAATCTCTGCTCACTTGCATGGACTTTTCTTTCACAAAAACAAGTCAAAATGTCACTGTCCCAGGGCAACTCTTCTTGTCACCTCAGCCATATGATATACAAGCTGGCCAGAACTATCTCAGGCTATATTCAGCACACAAAACCAGGGCTCTCGCCTCGGGAAAAAAATCAAAACTGGCACAGGGAATTATTCAGTGTTTCCATCACCTCTTAGAAAGAGGAAAATCAAGGAATGGTAATCAAAAGGTGCTCACCATTGACCAGGATTTGAGGGGACACTCTTGAGTGCAAGGCTCCAGGCAGGGAGGAAATACAGTATTAGCAGCAAACACAAGAGGGAAGTGCAGCACCAAAATCCAGCCCGTTGCTGGGAAAGAGCAACAGGCTTTGTGCCACTACTTAAAGGTTTGTGCTCATGCACTGGGGCACAGTGGCATAAAAGAGACGGGTCATTTCATGGCACAGCCTTTTCCCCCTTCCCCTCGTCCTGATCACTGGGCCCATTAATCATGTCATTTACTTTATATGGCTTCCAGCCATGGTGATGTGTGACAGGAGCAGAGGGAATGGCTGCAAGCAGCACCAGGGGAGGTTGAGGCTGGATAGTAGGAAACATTTCTTCACTGAAAGGGTTATCAACCATTGGAATGGTCTGCCCAAGGCAGTGGTTGAGCTGTCATCCCTGGAGGCATTTAAATGGCTTGTGGACCTGGTGCTCAGGGATGTGGTTTAGTGATGAGCTTGCAGTGTTGGGTCAAAAGTTGGACTAGATGATCTTGAAGGGCTCTTCCAACCAAAGACATCTGTCATTCTGTGATTGTAGTGGACAACATTGCAAACTCTGGACAAGTACAAGATGTGGTGTAGCCACAGTCTCCAACTACTCAAGCGAATGTCATTTAAGCCAAAGTTAGATTCAGTTGGACTGCATGAAGGTACCTTTGTAAATATCCACATTTTTGCTCATCTAAATTCAACTACCTCATCCTCTCCTCTTGGACAGAATGCCTCTAAAAAGACCATGTTTCTAGACCCTAGAGCAGGAATCTGAATCCAGCCACTTAGGACTTTGCATTCATTTTTTCAGAGGTCGATTCCTACCAGATTTGATGGAGATGAAGAGCTTTCAGACTGTCCTTTGAACACAACCACAACAATTCTCCATCTTAATGATGCTATAGAATGATTCAAGAATCCTTTGTCAAACAAAATCTTTTATTCTTTCTTTTTTTTAACTCTTCAGGTTGTAAAGAGGATTTCCACAGGATCCCTTTGCATTTCCAGGAAGCCCCAGGGTTGCCTGCACTCTAGGAACTCTGAAAACCCCTTCTCACAGATTAAAGTCTCTCAGGCTTCGTGCCCAGAGTTTTCACTGAAGTAGCATATCTGTCCAGACACAGAAATGATCCCTTTGCTGGCCCTGACTCCTGAGCAGCAGCATCCGTGGCTCTGGTGCATGTTCCTCAGCAGGCCCTGAGCTCTCCCCTGCCCCAGGCTCCTGACCTGGCCACCAAGTCCTACTGCAATCACACTTCCATTTCCTACCCCTTGCCATTCCTGAGCAGGTCTTCGGTTCAGTGTCAGCCCCTGCACCTATCTCCTCTGCTGGGCAGGAGCTTGGAGCTCGGTTGTGATTATTATGGGGCTGCTTTTAGCTCTGCTTAACACCAAGGATTCCTGCAGGACCATGGGCCATCTACACAGATCAGAATGAAATAGGAGTCCAGTTCAGAAGAAGGCAGCTCAAAGCATTCATCCAGACTTTGTGTTCTTTAAAATGAGATGTATACAGCATGGAAATGTTCCCCAGAGTCAAACAGAATGAGAAACAGATGGGAAATTATTTGCAAACAGGAACTCTTTTCTTTCCCTGTTTGCTTGCCTCGTTTTGTTTACCCCTCAAAATCCTAACAAGAAACACAAGTAGACTGCAAGCTACTTCATACGAGCAGGGCTGGATAAACCAAACTACAGAGCCCTGACAAAGCTCCACATTTATTTTTATGTGACATGTTGAGTAAGGCATCAAGTCCTACCTTGGGCCCCAGCCCAGCAGATGCTGATGCGTGGATTCCGTTTCGTTGCTGGGACTACAGTGAGGCTACACTGAGCAGTGAAGTTAAACACATGCACACTTCCAGAGCTGTGGCCTTAACCAGTAAATCTTAATTACTCTTCTTGCAGATGACAAGGGGAAGGTTTATGCTGAGTATTATTAGCAGAGATTAGAGTTTTGACTAAGGGTATTTAATTTGCTGCATCATTCAGTCAGATAAAGACAGTAGCAGCTGAAACCAAAGCACCATGTAAATTTATGCTCCGAGTATGAATGTAACATTTAAGTAAATGATTGCAAAGTGCTACACACGGAGCCACATACGGCGGAATTTAATTTGCAGGGAACAGCCTCTCTCTTTTAGCCATTCGTATAATGAAGATTTAAATATGAAATAAATTGCAAACACTTGCAGCTGAAGCAGGATGTTGGCTGATGTTCATTCATATTGAAATGACATCTTTAAGTTCCTCTCGAGCTACATAAGTGTGTGTATATATAACGGGCGTCGACCTGCGTGGAAGACAACAGTCTTCTGTCATAAAAAGATGTGAGTTGTTAAAGTGCTGGTTTACAGATAAAATTCTTACAATAAACATTAAAAATTGGTCTCTCACGCTCCCAAGCACATTCAATGACTACGTCAGAAACACTTTTTCCAAGTTTTGCTTATCTGTGCCATTCCTGCTTTGTTGCAGGTTTATCTTTCCTATTTCAATCAACTTGACTAATCAAACTTGATTAATCATTTTCGCTTTTGCTTCTAAGCACTTTCACTCTCTTCTGCTTTCAAAGGCTGCATCCAAAGAAAGGAAAGTTAAAACCAAAAAGAACTAAAGAAAATGAGAAAAGCAATCCTTAGTGTCACTCCAGTACCTTTAGTTTGCTACTGCCTGTCCTTGAGTCTAAAGGAAATCACCAATCTTTGAATCTTTTAAACCAACTCTACAAAAGAATTCGGCAGATTTCAAGTGACCGGCTCTTCCAACTTCCTTTCCAGTATTACATCAAACAAATGCATTTTTCTTGAAGTAATATGACAAGGGCCTCACTACCGATGCAGGAATGTGGCTAAACAAATCACAACAGAAAAGAAAATCACAACAAAAGCAAAAGTCAAAAAGAAAGGCCTTTGCAGAAATGCTGCAGACTTTGTACAACCTCCTGCAGATCAGCATATTTTACTGTGTGGGGGAGTCGGGGAAATCCCAGCAGCTTTCTATTGTATCTCATTATTTCTTGGCTCATTCCCAAGCAAATAAATAATCATCATAATAAACCCGATCCATACAAACGTAGCAGAAACAGACGTGAAATCCAGTAGATGAGATGGCCAATGCTCAACAGGATTCTGCCGCAGGGGCTAATAGTTGGGAGTTTATTAATCTTTGGTTTGCTCAACTATCCTTCCCCATACAGAGGCCAGGGTTACAGGGAGCAGGCCATGGCGGGAACCAGCTGACCAACCACGAGCCCAGCATCAGTGGGTTTCATACCAAAATGCTGCTCTACCAGTGGCTGCAGTTCCCCTTGTAAACCCCACCTATGCTACTGAAGGGAGGCTGGGAGTGTTTTGCACAGCACCCTGTACTTGCACTTCCCCCCATCTCTGGTGCTGCTGCGGCGAGCAGGTCTGCGAGAAATTAGAAGGAGGATTTGCTGCTGATTTGCTGCTGATTTGCTGAAGATATGAGAGAAGTCAGTGCTGCACGGGGTAGGAGAAGGTAAAATCCAGCTTTGCAAAGCCTCGGCTACTCTACTCCTCCGGCTGTGGTTTATTCGTTTTTTAATGACCCATGAAAGGCCATTCTGCTAAGACTGTCAAATGAAGCTGCCATCCCTCCCGGCAGGCAAACTCTGCTCTCACATACCCTGAGTTCCCTCACTCCACGGGGCCACTGAACCGAGAGAACCGGGCTCCAGAGAAGAGCTGGCGCAGTAATTCATTTCCTAGGCACATCCAGCGAGAAAGCCAGGAGTCCTTCCTCACACAAAATCCCCTGTTGCCTTCTAATCAAAAATAGCTCAAAGCATTTTAAAATACAGACATGATTTTATTTTCCTTTTACACTGACAACCGGGCTTGAAAGTTAGGCACGCTGCACTAGATGTCATCTCCTGCCCTCTGCTCTCCAAGTGAAAGGAGACTTTGCCTCTTGGCTCATACCTGATGGTCATGCTCTGCTCTGCAGCTCAATGCACAAATGAAAGGGTTATGATGAAATTTAATTTTCCTAACGAGGAAAATACACTCCACATTTGAAGGAAATCCAAGCTAGAAAAGCAAATTCCCCTCTGCCTGTGGCCAGTTTGGATCCTCCAGACCCAAGCCCCAGCTGCTCTCTGATGGAGCCAAAACTGCCGTGACCAGCCCTGGGCCCAAATCCACCCACACCTCCACGGCTGCAGCAGAGTTTGGAGTTACAGCCCCACGGCAATAAAGGCTGGAGATGGATAAAAAATCCCCAGTCCTCAGGGAGAGCTCTGCAGCACTAATGAGTCCTTCCAGAGCCCAAATCTCCTGACAGAGGTTTGAGGTGAGGCAGATACGGCGAAGGGTGAGAAAGTCCTTTCACAGCCTTCTGGACAAAATGCAGAATCCTGTTCTCCTATAAACCAGCTGCTCTTTCTATTTTTAAATACTCTGGAGGGACTCAAATATTGCAGTGATGAGAGAAGAGGAGGCTCATGTAAGTACCTAGGCAGATGGATGCTTAGCAAAGGAAGGAAACTGTCCCTGCGGGATGGAACCACAGATAAATGCTCATTCCAGCTCAATTATCAAAGCCCAAACAGGTAAAATATCCAAAGAAAGATGTTTTAGCTTTTAAGACTAAGCTACTCTGAGGAATGTTGTTCTTCCACTTTCACCAAGGCTGAAAGTTGCTCCAAACTTGCTCAGATGGGTGTTATCACACAAAGCCCAAGCAGTCACAAAACACCAACTACATAGGAAATGGGCTGAAGTTTGCTGAAGTCTCTTTGGTCTTAGCTTTGTAAAAACCCTGACTAATAATTTTGACTCAATTTGCATGCTGTTCTGAATCAAGTGTGAGGCAGCTGTTCATTTTTCTCACTGAGAAATCACCATTTCTTGACATTTGGAAACTCAGGACACCAAAAGAAAGAAAGAAAGAAAGTGCTGAGAGTGGGCTACATTTTATTTGTACTTTGGCTCCTTCAGATGCTCAGCCCCAAAGGAATGTTGACACCACTTCAACATACAGGCAAATAATGGAAGGATGGACTTGCTGTAGGCCTCCTTCCGGGCAGCTGCCAGCGTGTGGAATATTGGTGGGTGGAAGATGGCTTAGGCTTGTGAATCGTGGCAAGGTCAAGCTCAAAGTGGAGGAAACAGCGATCTTGCCGTGTCCTTTGTTGCTGACCTTTTACTCAATGTTTGCTTTATGGCAGGCTTCTTTTCTCTTTCCCTTCT
>VWZY01010537.1:51443-69913 GCA_013399075.1 Chloroceryle aenea | reverse complement strand
ATCTTTCTCACCCCTTCTGAGGGCCCTGGGAGCTGCAGGGTGGGGGTCAGGGAGATGCAGCCCCCGTGAGCGGGTGGCTTGTGGGGCTGGTGTTCCTGGCAGGGTGTTGGCGGTGGGGCTCGGGATGGTGCCGGGCTTCATTCATCGGCTTTCTTGTCATCTGTTGCTGTTGACAAACACCGCTGGTGGTGGGAGCCCTCCTGCCACGTGCAGAGCTTCGCCTTTCCATAAGACTGTCTTGTGAGGAGAGTCTAGCGTGACATTAAATATTTATAAAGATCTTCTTTATTCGTTTCCAAATGTCTCATGAGTCATCTTCGGTTGGCTATTTGTCCAAGATACTCGTCCGTGCTCGTCTTATGCTTACAGTTCTGATGTGAAAATCGAAGTGTTGTTGAGCTTTTCTGTGTTTAGAAAACCACAAAAGTAGTGTGCCATGGAAACTGGCAGGACAGGAGTCAGTAGTTTCCCCAAAATGGGGTCTCTGTCTGTTCACGCCTTTCTGGGATTTCCAAGAAGTAGGAACTAGCTGTTTTCCCTCATTTCTCTGGGGCTCCCAGTGCTGTTTGAATGGCAGCGCTGCACTGGAGCTGCTTTTCTGTTGGGTTCCTTGTCAAACATCCCCAGTCCCACAGCAATTGGCTCTCAGAGTCTGCTCACAGGGCTCTGTGGGTGTGGGTGCTTCATTAACTAAATACTCCTGACCTAGGATTCTGATTTCTCCACATATCCCTCCTGATGTCTCTCGTACAGAGCCCTTGTAACCATCTTTTTTTCTTTAAATTCCAAATCCCTGCCTTGACCCAGTTTGACTTTACTGCTGGATGTGTTACCATCTGGCCCTTAAAGGCTGCCTGCTCCAGAGCTTGTTCACACCAGCTAATAACAGTGTAGTTCAGCCTCTGGGGCTGCAGAGGTTGTACAACATTCCCTGTTCTTGGAGAACAACTGGAATCGGTGCTGTCCAGCTGGCCAAGTGGAGACACCAGGCAGGGCACAGCAAACCTGCTCCCCGTCAGAGGGTGGCCAGTCGTGGTGCCAGCCACCAGGGCTCCCAGGAAGGGAGAGGTTGAAGGGCAGGACTTGGTGGGGAGTGGAGGCTGGCAGCTCTCTTGGAGTCCACTGCCAGATAACTCTGAAGCGGGGACCGAGCCTTTGCCCGAACCCCAGAGCCTTGCTGCTGCTTGTTGCCTTTGTGCCTCAGTAATCCCCTTTGGGCAGAGCTGCTTGCTCCTCTAAAACCTCAGGTTTATTGTGTGTTTCCAGCACTCTCTAAAACGTAGTAGCTGGTAACAAAGTTTTTTTTCCCCTGTCTAAGGCAGGGAGGTGATTTTAACTGTCACATTTTTCCCTGGCTTCAGAGCCACGTTTTTCCCCCTGGAATCTGCCCTACGGGTGCTGTCACAGTGAGGGGGATGTTGACCCAACAGCTCTGCGGAGTTTTTGCCGTGCTCTGCAGAGTGCTGGTGCTTTGTGAAGTACAAGGGGACTGGGCAGTGAAAGGGGCAGGACTTGCTGCCTGTGGTTGAGGGGGAGTAAAGCTCTGCAAGTGAATGTAGGTGTCTTGGGAACAACCCAGAAGTGAAGGGGTTTGCTTTTGAGACAGGAGTGTAGCACCAGAGGAAGGCAACTGCCCTCCGAATCGACACCACTCCAGCAGCCTAAAGCACAGCCAGGGTTACTCTGTCCAGTACCAGCCCTGAGTATCAGCAGAGTAGTAGCCACCGACCCCTTGGGTAAGCTGGGTCACTCAGGGTTGGGTACTTGAAGGAGCAAATGTGTGCTTGGTTTTGTATCCACCCTCTGCTGTGGAGGATGCCAGGCAGTGAGGGATTGCCACTGACCAGATGTTCCCTCTCCGGCCTTAGTACCAGGATTTACTCCTCATAGTAAGAGAAGTAAAACCAATTCAAGGGCAAAAGAATTGCCTTCCAGCTACTGCTTATGTGGGGAGGGAGCAAATCCCGTTTGCACTGTCTGCGTTTCTGAAGTGTTCAGCAAAATATTGTCTGGACTCTGCCAGGAGAATCCATCCCGTAGCTTTACCCTGCACAGGTCTGACAGCTTCTTGTTCTCGGTGCTGTTGGCTCCTGCCTTTGGCCTGGCTTGCTGTGAAGGGAAATCTTCATTAGGGACTCTGGCAGATTTTACTGAGATCTGTAAAGCCACTGAGAAGAGAACCCCCAAGCCCCCCTTTCTGCTAACTGTTTTCTAGCTGTCTTCATTCCGTGCTTGAAGTCATTTCAACTTTTGACCGAAGAACTTGATACTTTTTGATCTTTCTTTGGCCTTATCTCACAATTTCTGTAGCCTGGGCTGTGCCCCTGGTGCTGACACCCTCAGCATCTCCAGAGTTTGGGTCAGCAGCTCTGGTGGCACCTCAGAGAGGCCGTGCTGGGGGGAAAGGCCCAGGTTTGGTGGTGTGGTGACTCCCCACGCAGAGGTGTTTCGAAGGGGTGCGTGTAGTAACCGCTGAGTTTGGAAGAGTCTTCATCTTGAAGCCTTATTGACCAAGGGGTTAAAATGTGACTGCTCTGCCTGTATCGTGGTGATCCTCCAAAGGTTAGGACTCTATTGTGCTCTTGGGTATGTCAACATAAGATGGGTTTTAAGACTAGCTAATGTGTGGAGAGGTGATGGGGATGGTACTTGTGAAATACTCCTCGGATGGGAGGAGGCATTTGCTGGACAGCTTCAAGTTAAGCAAAAGATGACGCTGGATCTGCAGAGCATGGGAGCTGCTAAGGTCAGAAGCTCTGCTCCTGCAGGAGCTGCTGATGTTGGTGCAGTGGTTGCTCGTGTACCCTCCTGGGGGTCACACCACTGTGCTGATAGGCGTGGGGTGGAACTTGCTCTTGCCTCGTGTAACCCAGCGTGTTAATTGTGAGGCTGGGAGTGGGCAAAGCACGCTGCAGGTCGTCGCCAGCACCACCGAGGTGTGGGGATTTCCTTGGAAGGGATCAGTATTTGCAGTAAAACGAGGGAGGGTCTGGCCTTGTTTAGGTGCTGTTGTCCACAAGTGTTAGTGAAAATAGACTAGGAAGGGAGTGAGGCCTCCCTTGAGGAGGGAGGGAGTCAAGGCTTAGGGCTTCTCTGAGTTCCATAATCCAACTGCAGACTCTTCTGCCAAGCGTTTGGCTGAATTTTGAGATGAGTCTTGGTGAGAGATGCCCTTGTTCTTGGACAGGCCTCCTTTCATCCAAGGGAGGTTAACAGGATGCATGTGCTTAAGGACTCCCCCGCAGCCCTTCCCACCGACCGCCGGAGCACGTGTCTCCGAAGGAGATGGATTTGGGGTAGTTCGTAGCACCAGCTAAAAGCTGTGGCAAATCTCCTCTCACTCACAAGAGGTGCTCCCGTAGCTATGGGAATATCACCAAGTCTTTCCAGGGGGTGAATTCCAGATCCACCTTGGGTACCACAGGGAGTCCCATTCCCCCCAGCTTGGGTTCGTCGTGTTCAGACCGGTGGCATCACCTGGTAAAGCTGTGCCAGTCTTTCCACCCCATCTTTCCCTGGTGTTTCCACCCCATCTTTCCCCGTGTGCAGAAACAGTCGTGCACTTTCTGCAGGGCAGAATCTGAGCAGCAGCTCCAGCGCCGTGTGAACGTTTCAGGTTTGAGACCTGGAGGCGACAGCCGTGCAGGGTTCAGACCTCTGCTGTGCTTGGGTGCAGTCATGGGTTGTGTGGGTTGATTGTGACACGGCTGCATCGTGGGTTTGCTGCTGGTTTTAGGCTGGTGCTTCACCTACACGGAGTAGTGCAGTGTGAGTGATGGTGATCGGTGCTGAGAGCGCTCGTAGCGACCTCCTTGGGTAGCTGCTGATCACAGGGGGGTTGTGTGTGTGGAAAGCTGGAAGGTGTTTTAAGGATGTGGTCTTTACCCATTCCCTGCTGCAGTAATTTCAGCTGAGCTGCTGTATTTCCAGCATTTTCCGTTGGCATGAAGTACCTATAAATCCAGAGGGCACAATCTGCCTCTTCCTGGCTCTTCCAAAGCCTGTGCAGAGGCTTCGTGGCCTGCACAGCACCTTCTGAATCTCTCTCTTCATGCTTGGGAGCCAGAGTGAGTCTGAGTTCCAGCCGAAGTTGCAATAGATGTAACCACATCAAAGAAGGTTTTTATCTTGCAGATGAAGGCTTGAATGTTTTATTTGTGGGTTTCTACTGGTTTTTATCTTCTGTGAGCTGCTGGCCAGCCTCTGCCCTTCAGTCACTTGATGTGGCCAGTCTGCTGTGGCTGGGGACCTTGAAAGCCTTGTTTAAGATGCTGTTACCACGAGTCACACTTGGTGATGTCTCCCTTAACCTTTCCCAGACTGATTGATGGAGGTCAGCATCTGGGGCTGTGTGGGGCAGAGGTGCAGGAGAGGAGCTTGCTGAGGCACAGAGAGGATTCCCCCTTGGTCTTGTGTGGGGTGGAAGGATGAGACTGATGGGGGGAACTCCTCCAGCAGTCCAGTTTCCAGGCTGTGGGTTGGAAGGAAAGGTAAATCCTATGCAAGATGTTAAGGAAGCTGTTTAAGATGCCAAAGGAGTGGAATGCTGTCGGAACGAGGACTAGAATAGCTGTTGTGTGTTATCTTTCATTTGGTTAGTATGAGAGAGTCTTGTTTTCTTGGGGCTTGAGATGCTGAAACAATTGTGGATGCCAGAGCTTGACTCATTAAAAGAATTTTAATAGCCCTGCTGGGACAGGACCTGCCCCTCCGAAATCCCTGCTGGTTGGTGCTCCTGCTCTGTCTCCTTCTCCACTGTCTTTAAACCATCCTGGTTGTTTGCCTGGTCCCAGGGCAATCCTGCTGGTTTACAGCTTTCAGATTTGCCTCTTCTTTTGGGGACTGGCATCTACATTTGCCAGCTCGTTCTGGGTGCCACCTGCCTTCAGCCCTGGGCCCCTGGGCTCTCTGGCTCTGGTGACACGCTGGCTGCTCTGCACTTGCAGGGTTTGAGCTGGAGGGCAGCAGATGGGGAATTGGTTTGTATCCATTTTTTTTTGCAGGAGCAGAATTGTTCTGTTGCTATGCACAAGGCACCACGAAGCTTCTTAGACTTCAGCGTGGGAAAAGCTGTATTTAGGACGTGGAGAAGAAAAGAGAAGCTAAATTCAGTGCTGGACTGAATTAACGTAGTGGGGCAGATGCACAGAGTTGCAGCATCCTGGAGTAAGGAGTCAAAGGGCCTGGCTAGTGGGCTGGTGCAGATGGTGCCTGAGCTGGGAGGGAGGCGAGGGAGAGTGATGGCAGGGGTCCTGCCACGCTGCAGATCCAGATGTTGAGTGATTTCCTTTTGCAGCTTAGACAATGTTCTTAAAATTACTGAGAATAGCTTGCAGGCTGTGCCTGTTGAGTTCAGCTATGTAGGTTGGGGAAGATGGGCACTGTTAGTGCTGTCAGGAGAGTGAAGCTGTTTCTTACTGTGCTTTAGGGACCTTCTGGCTGCTTGCAGAGTCTCTTCCCCTGGCCTCATCTCTACCCAGGCTGGTGACAGCTGCTTCAGATGCTGTGATTCTTTCCCTGTCCCAGGGAACTGCTGGCAGAGCTGTTCAGCTGCCAGGTCTCAGCAAACCTGGTCTTGTTTGCTTTGTGTCAGGAAGTGAGAGGCAGGAAAGGAGTTTTTGCTGCTTTAGTGTCGACGGTGTCGACGTTGGTCAGTAATACCCTTGGGGTTTGGTAGATGTGAAGTGCTGGGCATTTTGAAGTGTGGGTGGAGCTGTCACCGTTCCGTGCTTGGCTGAATCTTCTCATACATGACAGGGATGTTCTGTACAGCTGAGCCATCAAAACCTGGGAAGAGGAACCCTGAGTGACCTCCCGGGCCTCCTTGGACTCCGGAGCAAGGCGAGCCACTGTTCCATCCCAGGGCACAGTCAGCCCGTTGGTTGTTTTGACCCCAGTGGTTGTTTCTCTTGACTTTTCCAGCCTGCCACTCATCTTCCCCTGACATGCTTTGTGCAGGAGAGCTTTGTGCAAACGATTCCCAGTGAAATAGGTGGGGAGAACAGTGACAAATTGTCCTGCTGGAGATGTGGGAATCGCCCTCCTGCGTGTGGCCCGCTGTGGTGCAGCAGAAGTGCTGAGTTGCTGACACTGCTTTCAGATTCTTGGTCCTGTGTGGGTTTCTTGGCGGGCTGTGGGGCAGCGTTGTCAGAACTTCTGCCTTCAGCTGGCTCAGAGATGGGAGCCTTGTTGTTCAGCCAACCTGTTCTCATGCAGCCTGTCCTCAATTTCAGGGCAGAATTTCATTTCCTTCCCTCGCCACGAGGAAGAGCATCTCCAGCGGACTGTGAGCTGGCACCCTTGCCTTCTCATCCTCGGCCAGAACTGTAACGCCAAGTGCCAGTTACTCAACATCCTGCTGGGAGAGAAGCTGCTCCCCACCACCAAAATCAGCAGCGAGGAGAATTGCAGGAGGCGCCGGATCCGCTTCACGCACGGGACGCACACCCGGGGGAGCCTAGCGCTGCCGGAGCAGTACGAGCTGGTCCACATGATGGCAGCCCACCGGGGGCACTGGGACACCATTCCGGAGGAGGACTTGGAAATTCATGGGGATGGGGAAGATCCCGCTCACCGGATAGCGGAGCTGGAGGTCATGCTGCCCTACTCACTGCTCAAGGTAACCGGGTGTCCGCGCACCGCTGGCGTGGGCTGCTTGAGGTGCATCCTTAGTGCTCCCTAATAAAGGTCAGGGGGTAAACTCTTAAGGTTTCAAATTCTCGGAGGGTTTTTTCACTGGAGAAGCTGGAAGAAGTCTGGTGTTAGGATTTTAGTTGGGCATCACTGTCTGTGCTTTTGGTGGTGGCATTCCCTGGGATGTTTCCATCCACCTCAGCAGCCAAGTTGCTAAGGTGTAAGGCTGCTCCAGCCTCAAGGTCAGAGGTAGCTCTGCTGGCTGACAGCAGCTGAAGCTGGAGCACAAGGTTATGTACGTTTTTATCTCTGTCCTGAAGAGCTTGTCAGGAAAAAAGCTTCTTACTCCCAGCATCTGATAAAATGATGCCACTTCATTTTGTGGTGCCACTGGGAATGCAGCGTGCTAGGAGCAAGGTGGGAGTCTGCTCTCAGGACTGTTCCTAATGGCCTTAGTCTGGCTCGGTAACTTTCCTTTTGCCCACACAAGGTGTTCCTGTCCCGGGAGTGCTGCAGTTGGGTGTTTAGCAAATATCTGTGAGGTATTTCAGAGCTTTTTATTGCTCCCCCAAGCTCTCATCGCGTTTCGTCTCCGAGGCTGATGCCTTCCTTTGTTATTGCAGTGTAACTTGGGGAGCTTTGTGCTCGGCAGTCGAATATCTGGAGTAGATAATTCATTCTCAAATACAGCCTCCTGAAGTGCAAAGGATATGATCTGTCAACGTGCTGCAGTTGAACAAGAACATAATAAGCTAATGGTCTTGTTTCTGGACGTATGAACTGAGCCAGGATTGTAAATAGGCAGAAAATGACCCCAGTCTGTCTTTGTCAGATGAAATAGGTTTTACAAACCCAGGCTGTCACTAAAGTTAAGCCTGCCCAGTGAGCTCAGTGCTACCTTGTAGTGTTTCTGGCCTCCAGCAGGCACTGGAAGGGAACAGAAGTGCCATGTTTGTCTGAACTGTGTGAGGCATCCTCTGCTTTCCCAAAGAGCAGCAGATCAGCTGTGGGTGCTGCCAAATAGATGCCTGCTCTGGATCTCTGCTGGTGAAATCCTGCCTTGCTCTTCATCAGGGTATTTAGCTTGACATCCATCTCACTTGGTTGTATTTTCACAGGAACCAGTTTAGACACACTGCCGTTTACAACCCTCTCTCAGATTTTGCCTGTGAGTGACAAAGATCTCTCTGTCTGCCTTTGGTTATATTTAGGGCACTTAAATGAAAACAGCCAGTCAGATTAATTTGAAAAGGGTTGGGGAAATAAAAAGCTCTTCCAAGAGAAGGAGAGGGAGGGAGGGTGAATCACAGCGAGCTTCAGACTGATTCAAAGGATTCCTTACATGAATTCAAGGGGCTGAAGGAAGAACAAAATTTCTTTTAAGGCCACTGAGAGAACAGAATGTGTTTTTAGCAGGTAGTTGGGCTTCCTCTGATTACAGGAGCCTGACCTCCTCTTGAGAGCTGGGTTTTTCCCCACCCCTGTAGCTAGTGTGTGTTCTCCAGCTCTGCTTGGCGTGCACCAGGACCAAGTTCCTGCAGTGAGGATCTGCTGGTCGTGTGCAGCTCTGGGATGAGGGGACTGCTCGAGCAGTTCTGGGTGAGCTTTCTGGAACACTCTGGGGGAGCTTCTGCTTTTTCTTCACTTGTGAGGCAAAAGCAGGAGTCTGATGACAACTGCATGCTGGAGGATGGTGTGATACTCAGCATGGAATTTAGATTAAGGGTTCAGATTTTCCTCAGGAACCAAATAATGTGGAGGAGCTCAGCACCTTTTGGGAGGAGGGGAAGGGAAATCAATCTCAATATTACCCCACCTCTTACCCACAGTCCCTGAATATCCAGCTGCTTGTTTTCATCCCAACAACAGCCTGCTTCCAAGCTGTACCATGCCTCAGGAGAACCTTACCTTCTGGATACTGAAACACCCTGACAGTGTTTGAAACCTTTTCAGGTCCTCCTTGTGGACTTGAAACAGCTCCAGGGGATGAGAATGCCACTAGTGGGTTTCAGTTTGAAATCCCAGTCCTTCCCCACAGCGAGGACACTCCTCCAGCAGTAGCTGGGCTGCTGGTGGAGCTGTGGGTGCCTGCAGGAGCTGGGGAATGCTGGGCAGTGTCTCAGGCCTGCGCAGCTCTCGCGAGGCTGCCTGGGCACCTTGACTGCACACTGCTGCTCCTCCCGTGCAGGCACGATGCTGAGTCATGCTTCTTGGGGCAGATGCTTGTTTGCTAAACCCAAACTCCTTAGCCATTACTCAGGTAAAGAAAGACAAAGTTATTTGTAAGTTTACAGTGTCCAGTTATTAACGACTTGGGGATAAATTCGATCCAAGTGTAGAATATTCCCCTTTAATACTGAACTGCCAGGGGAACACCCTGAGCTTTGTTCCTTTGGCCTGATATCCAGGATGGGACTGTTTGCTGCTTTTATTTTACTGAAGGGTGTTTTAAACCACACTTGTTTCACAGAAAAGGGGATGAGGAGAAGGGAGCCCAAAGTTTCATTTGCAGGGGTCGGCTGCTGTGAGAACACCACCTGCTCATAGGTAGGTGAACTGAGTTATTTTTAAATGTGAAATATCAGGGAAGGGGGAAAAAACCCAACAACTTTGGCAAAGCTGCTGTATTCCTTGGGGATGGCTGTGCACAGGAATGCATCTAGGTCACGGAGAATAATCCATTTAGCCAGACAGATTATTAGATTTATAGTGGGAGTAAACAGTTGGCTCTTTCCCTAAATCTTATCAGTTCTGCCTGGAAGCCAAGATGGACTTATCTGAAGTATTTGGTTTCACTGGGATGGTCCAGCTGAATGGGAGGAGGGCAGCAGGGCTGGACACTTCCCTTTTCGTGCCTTTGTGCTGCTTCCTGTGACTGAGTCTCGAGCTGAAAAGTTTTACCCAGGGCTTGGAGGGAAAGAAAAATTTTCAGCTTCTCTGCTGAAGCTGGAGACCAGAGGGGCAGTTTGGTTTTCTTACCTGGGATTCCCTCTGTATTAGTCACTGAACTTCTGCCTTCGAACCCCAGGGAAACACCATAAACTGGCAAGATGTCAGAAAAATGTGTGAAAAACCAAAGCAGAAACTCAGAGCAGAACCTAGGGGGATAGATGTACCTCAGCTTCATGGGGAGGCAGTGAAATGAGCTCACATCCGTAATCAATGCAGTAACTGTCAGACTTCAGTGATTCACGGGCTATTCTTGGAAGTCAGAGTATTCAAATTGGCTTAGAAAAAGACTGAGCTGGGCCTTCAATCATAATCTGCTTGGTAAGAGTTTGGATAAAAATCTGACTCAATTGGGTTAGTGTCTCGGCACCGAGCTAAGCAGGCGGCGGCTCCACCGCCCGGGGTCCTCTTGGGATGGAGCAAATCAATGTTCCTGAACTGGTCTGGAAATGAGGAATCACCTGCCAGCTTAGTAAAATGGCCCATTTCAGTGGTGCCTGCACGTGTGCAGTGAGACTCCACTTCTCTTATTGCAGGTCCTGCTTGATCTTTGATTTTCAGTTTGGTTCTGGGCTGTGGGATGCATTCTGGGCTGTGGGATGCAGTGGCCATCCTGGCATTGCAGTCTGAAGCCAGAGATGAGTCCGTAGCCCATCTGCATCGTGTTCTCTTGCAACTGGCTGCTTTGGTTTCCTGCACTGCTGTTGACAGCACCTCTGTGTCGGATTTTAAGTGAAAGAGCAGTAACTGGTATTTGCAGATCTGATTGCCAAGTGGGAAGCTTTGATAATTCAAAAAGGGCTCTTTAGTTAAGGAAAAAATCCGAATGAAGTTACCTGACAGCAACTGCACGTTTACAGCTCTCTCAGAAGTGCTCCAGGGTGTTTATAGCCGTGAGACCTTGTAAGAACCAGCTTAGAAACTGTTGGAATCCAGTCTGAGTCATAGGTGTTCCCCACACAGGAAGGCCTGATCCCTCCCAGCATCAAGCTGCAGAGCCTGCTGAAACTTCTGTAGAATATATTTAAAAATTGGGCAAGAAATGTTGCTTGTCTTCTCTGGAAAAGCCCGCGAGGCCTCTCTGGAAACAGAAGGACTAGCTGCTCCCGCTGTGTTGGGTTGTCTGTGTTGGTTTTCTCCCTGTCTCCTAGAGACAGCACTGGCTTCCTCCTTTGTTTACAGTGGCTGGCGTGAGTCATCCCTTCTGGTGAGCATTGCAGTGCTGCACATCCCAGCCTGCTCACCCTCCCGGGTCAGGCAGGAGCGAGCCCAGCGCCGGGGCTGCCGTGGCCGTGAGGACTCTGAGCCCCGAGAGCAGGCGGCGGATGCGGTCAAGTCTTTAATTTTTCTGGTGGAGAAAAATGATTGAAGATTT
The DNA here is from genome assembly GCA_013399075.1 of Chloroceryle aenea. NCBI lineage: Eukaryota > Metazoa > Chordata > Aves > Coraciiformes > Cerylidae > Chloroceryle > Chloroceryle aenea. The sequence continues at coordinate 58,956 of VWZY01010537.1, read as the reverse complement.
CTTAATTAGCACCCCCCACCCCCTCCCGTTATGAGTTGGGAAGATGGGAATTTAAATTATTCAGTTCAAAGCTTTAAACATTTTCTTTCCTTATTTTAGTAGAGTGCTGTATGCGATTCTAACGCTGCTCTTGAGTAGGCCAAGGTGGAAGTCATCTCCTGCCTTGGAGAAGGGAGCAGGCTTCAGAACTGGCTCTTTTTTAGTGGGGTGAGCAAGGAGCGATGTCAGCAGGGGCGTATGAGGCTGTGCAGTCAGAAAATAAGTAAATAAAATAACTCTCTCTAGCTTTTTTGGTTGGCTTTCAAGAAAGTCCCAACCAGGCTTGTCACAGCCATCTGTTCCTCCTCATCTGTCCTTGGGCTGGCAACTCTCTGGATCTGGTTCTTGTGCCGCCTTTGTCTTGGCGGCGGTGACTGGCGTTGTGCTTTCTACCATGTGGAGCAGCACCATGGATACCTCCTCAAACTGCTGGAGAGCTGGCTGGAAAACGGGGCAGCTATCAGCTAAAGAAGGAGAGCATTTACCTGGGAAACTTGTTCTAAATGTTGTGAACTAAGCTAAAACTTTTGGACCAAGTGCCCTTGAAGAGCTTTGGAGTCAGCAGGGACTAATCCATGCGTGCTGGGTTCCATGAGGCCCTCGTGCAAGGCCCTGACACAGCTCCCTGCGGGTGGGTTGGAGACTAAAGCACGAAGCTGTGAGGATCCATAACCCTTTGGAAGGGTTTGAAGGCTCTGTTGTTTTGTCTGTATCAGTTTGTGAAAGGATCTCTACTAACTGATCCTTTTTTCTCACTCCCCAGGAAGTGGACGTCGTGGTAGCTCCGTGTCGTGGATTCCAGCCTGCTGAAGCCACCTTGGGAGAGTACGTGAACCAAGTCTTGCCTGTTGTCATCTTTGCCATCAGCGAGGCCCAACTCTCCTCATCCGACGAGAACGAACTGCGCGAAATCAAAGAGAAATTCTCTTTGCCCATTTTCTTCTTCAAAGTGCCAGAGTCGGGGGTCGACCTGATCTCTCCCAAAAAAACTGATCCTGAAAAGTCCTCCCTTTACTGCCAGCTGCTGGACTTGGAATACCTGAGCACCAACCACTGCAGCTGCGGGGCACCTGCTCCCGACGCCGATGCCCAGAGCATGCTGGTGGAGCAGCTGGAGAAGCTCCGGCTCTTAAGCACTTTTTCCAGGCAGGTCCTTCAGAAGCACCTGGTGGAAGCAGCTACCAGCCTGAACGAGGTGCACTGCCGCTGCCTGAACATCTTCATCAACCAGGCTTTCGACATGCAGCGGGACCTGCAGATCACTCCCAAGAGGCTGGAGTACACCCGCAAGAAGGAGAACGAGCTCTACGAGTCCCTGATGAACATTGCCAACCGCAAACAAGAGGAGATGAAGGACATGATCGTAGAGACTCTGGGCAACATGAAAGAGGAGCTCTTGGAGGATGCTGCTAATATGGAATTCAAAGGTAACTCTTGGCAGGAGGGCAGTGGGCAAGGGGAGGCCGGGGGTTTTAAAGGAGGTTGGTGGGGTAATAGTTGCCATCTGCTGAGGGCAGGTTGAGTGGCAGTTCAGTGACGTTGCAAGGAAATTCAGAACTGAGACAAAAAAAGGATTATTTTTTTTTGGTAGTGTCTCCTGGGTAAAAAGCACCATCCTTAAATGAGGCCTGAAAATATTAAGTCTTGGATTCTTATAAATCAGACTGTTCCCCCTCAAGCTTACCACCCAGTTCCGTGTTAGGGTATTTTACTGCTCTGCTTTCCTTCCCTGTTCTGCTGAAAAAGAAAAGAATTCTGTCAGCTTTGCCTTAGTGGATCTGTCGAGACTTGGGAATAAATCTGTCTAAGGAAAAAAAGCTGTTTGAGTTTTATTGGTGAAGGCTTGATCTGTACTTTCTGCTCATTCTGAGAGAGGTTTGCATAGGACTTTTGGGTATAGAACGTTCTAAAACCAAATCCTCCTGGGTAGGCAAGAGGTGTCCAAGAAATCAACACAGCCTGTCGTGCTCCTGAGGCCTCCACTTGGCATTTAGCGTGGGGTTTTGGGACATGGGAGAAGCCTCACTGCATCTTCTAGGAGCAGAACTTCCAGGAACACGCTGGAAGGGCACGGGAGGGTGTGGAGACTGCGAAGGGTGAGAGGCTCTCCAGATGTTGTCAGCAGGGATCCGTGGTCTGGCGTAAGCATCAGAGTGAAGATGTGGAGGTTGGTATTCCACAGCTCTCCTGCTTGCCAAGCAGGGGATTACTGGGACAGTTGTTTCCTTTCTAAGGAAGTGCAGATCACTGGGTTGATGAGGAAAAGTTAGCTATTTAAAACAGTCAGAAGTTACTGCAGGCTGTTGGCTTAGAAGATATTACTTTTGGAAGAAGAATTAGGGTGGTTTTTACTATTTTTTTGAGAAGAAATTAGTGCTCTTCTGAGGCATGAGAGGGGCCACAACTCAAGGTAATTTTGCTTCCCTTGACCGACTTCCTCCCTGTCTCAAACTGGAGCGTTCTCTCCTGGGGCAAAGAGGGAACATGATGGATTATGTTTCATCCTGCAGCTCAGGATCTGGGTACTTACTTTTGCTTCTTTGAGTGGGAAGTAGATCTTTCCTGTTTCTTGAAACGTTTGCTTTGTAGTGTCCATACCCAATGTAATCCTCATACAGAGCTTGTTTTAATCTCACCATAACCCGCTGGCGTGCTGCAGAGAGCCCCAGCTAACCATGCACCCCAAGAGAGCAGTGAGCGAGTTGGTCCTACCTGGCTGGGGCTGCTGTCATTCCCTTAGCAGGACAGGGAACAATTCCTGTCCCTGTCTCACCCTCCCTGGAGCTGGAGCACTGAGCCTGAGCTCAGGGCTCTCTGTGTGCAGGATTCCAGTTATGGGCAGCACAAAACAGACCCGCAGCAAATGTGTGTGTGTATTTATCTGTAGCACCAGTATCCCTTGGAGTGCAGCATCTTGTTGGCTTATTATTTGGAGTAATATCCTAAAAGGAGGGAGGTGTTATTTTGAGGAGCTGATGCCATCTGTCCATCACTGGATTTGTTTTAAGTGGGCTTGACTGTCGCTGGCTAAAATCCAGAGCCCTGGTAGTAGCGTAGGATTGCTCAGAGTGCTTCCAGTGTGTGAGCAGAGGCTGCTTGCTGTCTGCTTAAAAATACCAAGTGGCAATCAACCTTTTCATGGTACCAGGGGAAAAAGTTCTGGGTAACCAGTGTGGCTTTTATGTCACTTTCTCCATAACGTTCAACAGCCAGCAGGTGGATTGCAGCACAGCCAGGAGGAATCTCCTCATCTGTGCTGCTCCAGGTAGGCACCTTTTGCTCCTTCCATTTCTGAGGTGGTGGCTGGCTCTCCTGCCCTGCTCCACTGCAGCAGCCACGGGGAGCTGGTAGAGAGCCCGGCGGGTGTTGAGCTGAGTGTCCTGGCAAGTCGAGCACAGCGAGTGGAAGCAAACACCAGGATATGTTCCACTTTGGTCAGGTGGGAGTTCTAGCTTCCCTGGAGTAAGGAGGTGTGCCTTCTGCAGCTACTCTGTTCTACTCCCAGAATACCTACCAAGTTACTCCACAGCTATAGGATTGTCTTTGGACCTCAGGTAAAAGTGGCCTTGCAGCACTGGAGATGCAGACTGTCAGAAACAGAACCCTTTGCAATGCTCACTGTAGGGGTTTCTCTGTGGCTCACCAGTTTGGTTTTCTGTACCAAAGCCAGTGCTGTTTTCATCCCCTGGAGCTGGAGTGATGAACCTCTGAAGGGCAAAGCAGCAGGAGAGCACTGGGAGCAGAGGCTGGTGAAGCAGCTCTCGGTGGCCGTCGTCATGATGATGATGCTGCTGAATACAAAAGGTGCCTCTTTCTTTTCTTTCCTGTAGATATCATCATTCCTGAGAACGGGGAGCCTGTCAGCTCCAAGGACATCAAGTGCTGTATTAAGCAAATTCAGGAACTGATTATTTCTCAATTAAACCAAGCGGTTGCCAACAAATTAATTAGTTCAGTGGACTATCTGCGAGAGAGCTTTGTAGGGACCCTGGAGAGATGTCTGAAGAGCCTGGAGGAGTCCTGGGAGGTTTCAGTGCATCCTGCAAGGAGTTTGGAGAAGTCAAAGGATGTTTCTGTACACATCACAAGCAATTATCTCAAACAGGTATGGTGGCTTCAGTGGCTGGCTCGAGTATTTGTAATAATTGCATCCAGACCCAGCAGCGGTGGGTGGCAGGAGGCTGAGGTGCTCTGAAATTAGAGGAGCACAGCTCTGGAGTGTGTACAGCTCTGGTGCCATTAAGGGAGGTGCTACAACTGGGGGGCTGTCACTTAAAGGCCTGGTATTATTACCTTTCCTAGATCTGTGTTTGGTGTTTTGCTCACATCAGTGTAGAAACACTTCTGAGCTCAATACCAGAAATGAACTGAACCGAGCGAATCCCAGAGGATCCCACAGAGTGCCCCTTTGTTCCCTTTCAGAGGGCCTGGTCAATTTTATAGTGACTACAGCTTGCAGAATTCCCATACTTCTCTTCTATTCCCTGCTTTCAGATACTAAACGCAGCCTACCATGTTGAGGTCACTTTCCACTCTGGCTCAACAGTAACCAGGATGCTGTGGGAGCAGATCAAACAGGTATGGGTGTCTGTGGCATTTCTTTCACTGTAGAGGAACAAAGAATAATGTGAATACTCAGTGCTGCTCTATTTCCACTCTGGGCACGTGTGTTGGGCACCTGCTGCTTCCCAACTCGGCACTAAAGCTGTCTGTAGTTTATTCCTGGGGTGCTGATATTTAATTTAAAGCAGATGCCTCTTTAGTGTTTTCTTTCTGTTCTGAAAGAGCAAAGGAATGATGATCAACACTGAAGTCTTGCTGGTTATGTTTTGGGTAACTGGTTGTTTATTTGGGTTTGGGGGTTTCTTGTGGGGTTTTTGTTTGATTTGCAATGGATCTTGATTCAGGTCAATTCACTCTTCTTCCCCCGGAGCAGACTAGATCTTCTCAGGTCTTTGTTTGAAAATTCTGTCTGTTAAATCATTCAGCTCTCTGAACTTGCTGCTCTGAGCTGTTGATCACCTTTACTGCCTTCTCCCTCCTGAGACTCCTTGTATGGATGGGTGAGAGGAATACAAGCCTTTCCCAAATAGGTGCAGTGCAGACTAAGTGGTAACAACCCTTCAGAATCCTCCTTCAGCCTGGCAGAAGACTCCAGACAGGGTGTGCAGCAGCTGGATTTCTGTGGCTTCTCTTAAAGGGTGGGGCAGGGCATCTTAATCACCCAGCAATTTAAGGGAAGTGGTGCACACCTATTTCCTCACCTTGACAGCCTCTGTCCAGCAAAAAGCTGCTTTGCTGGAGCTTTCACCAGCTCAGGAACATCTGTCTCTCTTCCCGAGTGTCTTTGCTACTGCCTCTGCTGCTTGTTCTTCCAGCCTACACGCTGCCCCACCACTGTGGGGTGTTGCAGGAGGTGGCTGCCTAGCCAGGGATGTTCTTGGGTGGGAAAGGATGGGTGGCTTGTAGAACAAACTGAGCAGATACTCAGAAAAATCGAGTCTTGGTGTAGGTGCAGAAGAATGCTGTGATCAATGCTCTAGTTGTTAGCTGCTCCTGCAGGGTGCTGGTTTAACCCGATGCTCTGTGCAGATGACTCTGTTATTACAAGGGATGGAAGCAGCCTGGCTAAACTGACAGCATTTTTTTTCTTGTGCTAGTGCCTTAATTCTGTTTCCCTTTCCATTAGATAATCCAGCGGATTACGTGGGTCAGCCCTCCTGCCATCACCAGTGACTGGAAGAGGAAGGTTGCTCAGGATGCCATCGAGAGCCTCAGCGCCTCCAAGCTGGCCAAGAGCATCTGCAGCCAGTTCCGCACCAGGCTGAACAGCTCCCATGAGGCTTTTGCAGCTTCTCTGCGACAGGTGAGGGGGTGGAGCTGTTCAGGAGGAGGTCTTTTGAACATGGTCACTTAGAGAAAGAGGAATTTTAACTGTGGAGAGAACTAAGAGCAGCNGTGGTCTACCTGTGTGACAGCTGGGGGGGGCACTTCCCCTGCGCCCTCAAGTCGGTCGTGCCTCCGGACGAGAAGCACTGGAACGACCTCGCGCTCGAGTTCCACTACATGAGGTATCGTAAGCACTCCTAGTCCACACGGGTCTCCTGAACCTCACTGCTGCAGGCACGGGCTGTCTGCCCAGGCAGGCTCTTGCTGGCTGTTGTTCTCCTCCGTGGTCAGTGACCTCACGAAGTGCTAAGCTGCTGCTTCCAGGGTGAGACAGGGTGCCGTTGGCACTGCAGNTGGAGCTTTCACCAGCTCAGGAACATCTGTCTCTCTTCCCGAGTGTCTTTGCTACTGCCTCTGCTGCTTGTTCTTCCAGCCTACACGCTGCCCCACCACTGTGGGGTGTTGCAGGAGGTGGCTGCCTAGCCAGGGATGTTCTTGGGTGGGAAAGGATGGGTGGCTTGTAGAACAAACTGAGCAGATACTCAGAAAAATCGAGTCTTGGTGTAGGTGCAGAAGAATGCTGTGATCAATGCTCTAGTTGTTAGCTGCTCCTGCAGGGTGCTGGTTTAACCCAATGCTCTGCACAGATGACTGTGTTATTACAAGGGATGGAAGCAGCCTGGCTAAACTGACACTTAGCATTTTTTTTCTTGTGCTAGTGCCTTAATTCTGCTTCCCTTTCCATTAGATAATCCAGCGGATTACGTGGGTCAGCCCTCCTGCCATCACCAGTGACTGGAAGAGGAAGGTTGCTCAGGATGCCATCGAGAGCCTCAGCGCCTCCAAGCTGGCCAAGAGCATCTGCAGCCAGTTCCGCACCAGGCTGAACAGCTCCCATGAGGCTTTTGCAGCTTCTCTGCGACAGGTGAGGGGGTGGAGCTGTTCAGGAGGAGGTCTTTTGAACATGGTCACTTAGAGAAAGAGGAATTTTAACTGTGGAGAGAACTAAGAGCAGCTCGTGCAGCCAGTGCTGTCATTCTGGTGGCAGAGCTGATGTGAGTGCCCCGATACCCGGCCTGGTTTCAGGCTGGACGTGCCTGAAGCAGGATCTTTACTCAGACCCTCAGCCTCATTACAGCAGGGCTCTGAACAGGGGATCACAGTGCATGTGTGATGTGTCTCGCAGTTAGAAGATGGCCATTCTGGCAGGCTGGAGAAAACAGAAGACCTGTGGCTGAAGGTGCGGAAGGACCACGCTCCTCGGCTGGCACGACTCTCTCTGGAGAGCAGGTCCCTCCAGGATGTGCTGTTACACGGTGAGTCTCGTGCTTGATCTTCTCCATACTCCCTCCTGCTCCCTCCTGAAGCAGTGGGTGGGTGGAAAGGAGTAGGAGGGATGTTTTGCTTTTCACCAAGCCTCCCTCTGACACACGCCGAGCACTTCGAGCTGTGCAGCCGCTGTGCAAAGCCCCGGGTCTGCCAGCCTGAGAGCGTGTGGGGAGAGGTGGAGGTGGTTGGGTGCCTGACCGGATGCCTCCCTCGCAGGCAAGCCGAAGCTGGGCCGCGAGCTGGGCCGGGGCCAGTA
>VWZY01010537.1:26446-42057 GCA_013399075.1 Chloroceryle aenea | reverse complement strand
CGGGCCGGGCCGGGTCGGACGGGGCGGCGGCGACGGCGGTAGCGATGGGCTGACCGCCCCCTCCTCCGGTGCCCTCTCCCCGCAGGAGGCCGATGGCACCCTGGACTGCATTAGCATGGCCCTGACCTGCACCTTCAACCGCTGGGGCACGCTGCTCGCCGTGGGCTGCAACGACGGGCGCATCGTCATCTGGGACTTCCTGACCAGGGGCATCGCCAAAATCATAAGCGCTCACATCCACCCCGTCTGCTCGCTCTGGTGAGGAGAGGCTCTGTTCACCTTTTGTTGTCTCAGAGCAACTGAATTTGGTGTTTAGTCGTAAAGGAGCTCGCAGCTTATGCACCGGCTATGAAGGAGTCTTCTCCTTGCTGTTAGAATACGTCCGTGCCTGTGTTGGCTGAGCCCCCAGCACGCTGACAGCCCGGGGTGTTGGGGGCTGAAACGCCAGCTCCACGCAGGGAGCTCAGCCACGTTTCAGGATAGTTTCCTTTAAGGGAGCTTGGAAGCGTGTTCTGCTTTGTAAGTGTTTGGATGTCAGGTCATTTTCTACACTACCAGGTTTATATCTGAGTCTGCTTAGTTTGATCTGATAATCGTAAACCACAGGCGTGTGTTTTGTGGCTTTAAGGAGTGACTTTTGTTGAACTGCCTCTTGTTGCTGTAGCTGGAGTCGAGATGGTCACAAGCTGGTGAGTGCTTCGACCGATAACATCGTGTCGCAGTGGGATGTGCTCTCGGGAGACTGTGACCAGAGGTTTCGATTTCCCTCGCCTATCTTGAAAGTTCAGTACCACCCTCGAGACCAGTAAGTCCCGTAAGAAAAGGGTTGAATGGCCTCATTTTGGCAGAACCCCTCTTCCTTTGGGTAGAACTCATGTTTATTAAAATCTTTTTTTTTGCTGCAGTTTGCAAAGTGTGTTTTTTTCCCAAATCTAAGGGATTATTTGGTGTCTTGTCTTGGGATTCAGGCCCTGACTGGATTTGTTGTGGCTCTTTTTATTATGAGAATAGCAGGGTGGGAGGAGGGTAAACAAGGGAATGGTTCTTGGAAAGGTCTCGTTGAGTGTACGAGCTACTGCACGAGATCAAAGAAGCTTCCAGAAGGAGAAGGGAAATGAAAGTAGACAGCAGCACGATGTCATTTTGCAATTAGAGTAACAAAGATGAAATGAAATAATAAAAATACACAGAGGTGTCCTGTATTTCGTGATACAGATGGAAAGCTTTTTCTGCTTCTACAAGTAGAAATTCTTTTCCAGAGCAGAAAACACAAACTCTTCTTTCTGTGCTTTGCAGAAACAGAGTCCTGGTTTGTCCCATGAAGTCGGCGCCGGTGATGTTAACGCTGTCGGACTCCAAACACGTCGTCCTGCCCGTGGATGATGATTCTGACCTCAACGTGGTGGCCTCCTTTGACAGGCGAGGGGAGTACATCTACACGGGCAACGCCAAGGGGAAGGTGAGGCTTCAGCAGGCACTGCTGGGTGCAGTAGCTGAGGTTAATTGCCCTCTCTACTGAGATGCTCCCTGATTCTGGGTTGTGTTTGTTGTTTGAATAAGCAAAGGATTTCTGAACATCTGCTGTGTAACTGACAGGGTGTTGGTGGGGTCTCCTGAGTAAAGCATCACGCTCGACCTTTGGAGATCTCTCGTTGTCTAAGTCTTTGTGTTGCTGCTGACTTGGAATGTATTTGTTGGATCCTTTTCCAGTGTAAATAAACCGATGTCTGTGTGGTAGAACTCTCACAGACACTGCAGTAGAGCTGCAGCTGCCGAATCCCAACCCTGCGCAGGCTGCTGCGGCTTCGGGGTCAGCAGCGGATGCGGGAGGTGCCGGAGGGGGAATGAGTTACAGTGGTGATGGAGTTTGTCTTCTGTCTTCTTTATCTTCAGATCTTGGTCTTAAAAACAGACACTCAGGATCTTGTTGCTTCCTTCAGAGTGACAACTGGAACCAGCAACACCACTGCTATTAAATCGATCGAGTTTGCTCGCAAAGGGAGGTGAGTTACTTCTGCTGCGTGCTGCGTTCTGTGCCTTCAAACTGTAGGGTGTACGAGGTCTTAACCCCCCCAGTTCTCTCATGGAACACCTCCTGATTATCTTCTGAGTCTTTTAATGCAGCACGTGTTCTGTGCCCTCCCTCCTGCAGCTGCTTTTTAATAAACACTGCTGACCGGATAATCCGGGTGTACGACGGCCGTGAAATTCTCACCTGTGGCCGAGACGGGGAGCCCGAGCCCATGCAGAAGCTGCAGGATTTGGTGAACAGGTAAGAGCAGAGCTGTCCCCTCGACCTCAGTGGAGAGGGTGAGCTTTGTGTGCACAGCACTGTCAGGAGTCTCTGTGTGGAGGGTGGCTCGGGGCCTTATTCGACGTAACGGACGCAGGTTTCCGTTTGGCACCTCTCACTTGTGATTTGCAAGGAAGTTGAGATGTTATTTGGGGATGGGAAGATCTCAGTCCAAAGAACACGCCCACGCCACAGCCCTCCCCTTGCCCCGCTGTGCTGGTGTTGAGCTGTTTAACTGGTGGTGCTCTCTCGGCTGCAGGACACCGTGGAAGAAGTGCTGCTTCTCTGGTGACGGTGAATACATCGTGGCGGGTTCCGCACGGCAGCACGCCCTCTACATCTGGGAGAAGAGTATTGGAAACCTGGTGAAAATCCTTCACGGGACCAGGGGAGAGCTGCTCCTGGACGTAGCTGTAAGAAAACCATCTGCTGTTTTCTCATTCCCCTTATTTTGAAAGCTGAGCTTTTGTAACTCCACTCACTCATTAAGCTCCTCTCTCTCTTTCCAATCAATCCAGTGGCATCCTGTCCGCCCCATCATCGCCTCTATTTCCAGCGGCGTTGTGTCGATATGGGCTCAGAATCAAGTGGTAAGTGTCTCAGGTGGCTTCCCTAAGAGGATTCCCCAGTGGTCTCCCTCCCAGTAAACCCAGTGTCCGTGTTGCAGTCCTTTATTAACCCCCACTCAACAAGGGGCTGCCTGGCTCGCCCACCTTGCTGACCCTGAGGAGGGTGCTCCTACTTCAGTTGCTTTGTGTTAAGCCTCAAATACCATCCCAGGGACATTTTATATGGGAATGGTGTCCTGAACGTGGTGCTTTAAGTACAGGAAACCCAAGGGAACCAAAACCTAAATGTGAACATAGAGCTTTATCACATATGCTGCAATATTTCATGGATATTACAGTGCTGTGTTTTCAGTAGGGGCTACCTCAGGCCATTCCTGATTTGCAGTTTGGCTGTGGACCTAAATGAGCCTTGATTTTATGATTTTTTAATTGTTTTTTATGGTCTTCTGCGTGGCTTGGGGGATTCTGGTGCAGAATGAGACCATAATTGTGTGAGTTTTTGCTACAACCACTGTTCTTTTGCTTAAATACAAATGGTTTGGGTCTGTGGTTTAGGAAAACTGGAGTGCATTTGCACCTGACTTCAAAGAGCTGGATGAAAATGTGGAATATGAAGAGAGAGAGTCAGAATTTGACATCGAAGATGAAGATAAGAGCGAGCCAGAACAGACAGGTACTGCACAAACTGAGCTTCTAGGGAGCAAATAGTCTGTGGTCGGACTAAGGGACAATTGTAGAAATGAAAAACTAGTGTCCAGGGTGGTGGTCTGCAGGGGTGGTCTGCAGGGGCCTTAAGTGACAGAACAGCAGTGAGTAAGTGAGGATGGAAGAACAAACACAGTCGCTGTGTTTCCTGCCAGCTGACATGCAGTGTTGCTTTTAGAACAGCCTCCCCTCTTCATGTTCAGGGTCTNAGGATCTGAAAGGGCTCTGCCAAGAAAACAGCTCTGGTTCTGGGTGTGGTTAAGCAGAAAGCCGTAGCAAAGAGCCCTGTTGGTACAGCCTGGCTCTCCAGAGCCTGGACCTGCCTCAGTAGCCCTGCAGCCTGACCACTTGGTGGAGCCAAAAAGTTGTTTATTGTGAAGGCTACGGGCAAATGAGGAGAGAAATCGGGATTGTTGTCAGCACAGCACAGAGCTCTCCCTGTAACCTGGCTTTGCAGCACTTCTGCTGTTTAGATTAACTGCTGTGTAGCAGTTTCTGATAGTCAAGTGTAATGTTGGCTTGTGGGAATTAAGCCTTAAAATAAATTTCATCAGGTTTAGAACTAGTTCAGTGAAAATGAGAAAACCTTTGGAAGATTTAAAATCTCTTATCTAAATTTATTACTGGGGTTCTTATCGATAGGTCTGTATTAGGACATAGGAAAATGACATAAAACCCTGATGGGTTTAAGAGCAAATACTTTAGGTTTGTTTTCTGCTTTAATTTTCACTTCTCCATCCTTAGGCATTTAAGCACAGCCAGTCCCACTCTTTCTATGTAGTTTGGTCTTTTCTTTACTGTCTTTAATTTGCCTTTTTTCCCTGGTTCTCAGGTGCTGATGCTGCAGAAGATGAAGAAGTGGATGTAACCAGTGTGGATCCCATTGCTGCCTTCTGTAGCAGGTGAAGGAATGTTTTGTTTGAAGTATGAGTACAGAACTCATCACTAACATGTCCCATGGGATATGTTGCAGTAACCCCAAGTTTTAAACACAAGCATGGCTTTTTTCCTTCACAGTGATGAAGAACTGGAGGACTCCAAGGCTCTGCTTTACTTACCCATTGCTCCTGAAGTTGAAGATCCAGAAGAAAACCCCTATGGGCCTCCACCAGACGCAGTTCAGAGCTCTCTAACCGACGAGGGAATGGGCTCTGAGAAGAAGAGGCAGTCCTCCTCTGATGGGCCTCAGGCACCAAAGAAGAAGCCCAAAACCACCAACATTGAACTACAAGGAGTACCTAACGACGGTGCGTAGAAGCTGCCCTGGGTTCAGTGCCTGTTCTGTGTCTGAGATGCTTTTCAGCTTTGCCTGAACTTTGTCTTGAAGACCAGAAGTTCAGGTCCCTCCTTCTTAATTTTCTCCTTCCTTTGAAGTCACTTAACAAGTAAAGGTTTCCCAAAACAGTGTTTCCTGCTGTTTGCACCTAACACCAAGAGCTGCCTGTGCTGATAGAAGCACCCTGAGGGCCGGTCCCCCTTTGTCTCTCCGCAGAAGTCCATCCGCTGCTGGGTGTGAAGGGAGATGGTAAATCCAAGAAGAAGCAAGCAGGCAGGCCTAAAGGATCAAAAGGTAAAGACAAAGATTCTCCATTTAAACCGAAACTCTACAAAGGGGACAGAGGTGCTTTACCTCTGGAAGGAGCAGCGAAGGGTAAAGTGCAGGCGGAGCTGGGACAGCCTTTGACAGGTAAGGAACCCAGCGTCAGCGTCGTTGCCTTGCTTGGTGGCCTTGCTTTGTACAGCCCCTGACTTCATAGCATCCTAGCCTTTTATCTCCCCAGATGGCACTTGCTCACTTCATGTTTCCCTGCTGTCAAGGACAGGCAAAATTTTACCTTTTTTTAAGTGTTTGTTACAAACCTGACACCCGTGCCTGGGTTATTTCACCTAAAGGGCCTTTAGGGTTTAACAGAGGTCGAGTGCTATTCCAAAAGCAAAAAAACTTTTGCTAATTTTATTCTTTTTGTTAACTTATCAACTCCTCCAGGAACAGTACTGATGTTTGGGTTTGGTGGGCTGCTTTTGAGAGGGGAAACCTGTAAAGAGTGAAGGATTCCGAAGCTGAAATTGGTGCCCTCAGTACTGGGCAGAGTGGTGAAGGACAGAAAAGTTCTGTAAGCAGAGCCAGGAGATGGAGCATTGATAATGGTGCATTTGATAAATGAGCCCTGAGAGAAAATGCAGGAGCTGAATTTTCTGCTCCTCCTGGATTTTCTGCTCCCAGCTGTACAGCAGCTTTAGGTAAACTCCAGAAAGTACAGTTGCTGTAAATGAAATAGCTTTGGGTGGATTTTTCTCAGCCCTCCTTTTTCACTTGTCATATTTTCTTGACTGTGTACTAAACCAGAGCTGTTGCTGTCGCCTTTGTTGGGGCCCAGACTTGGTCTCAGAGAGACTTAAGTGTTCCCCACCTGTTTTATTTGCTTCTCACCTGGGAAAGGTTCATTCCAGCGCAGCACCACAAGCACACGTTTGGATTTAGTGCTGTTGCTGCCTTTGTTTGGATTTAGTGCTGTTGTTGCCTTTGCTTCAGCTGCTAGTGAAGAGCTCAGGGTTGATGCATAAACAGCTTCAAAGGCACCATGTGACTGACAAACCAAATTTTGCATTTCCTTGAACTCAGCAGCTGCTGCTGTGGGCTTTAGACTGGACAGAAGTGATTTTACCCCCCCACCTTCTTTCCCTCACCGCTGGTCCTGTGCTGCCCACCTCGCTCATTGTCCTTCCTGCTCAGCTCCTGTTACCTTGCTTGTACTAGACCTGATAGTGGCTGTCTGCAGAAAGTCCCTACCTGGCAGAACGTGGGGGGTGTTTTCTGGGCTTCCATTCGACCCTTTCCCGCTGCACCGTGCGAAATCCAGGAATGAAACAGCCAGGAATATCCTTAGGCCTTGTTTGGAGGCTGGCAGGTGCTGTTTAGCTGCTAGTGTTGGGTTTACCAGCCAGGGTGATTCTGTTTTGATTTCTCAGGTCGTTAGGGGGTAGTGAGGATGGTAGTAAGGAATTTGCTGGATCACGTGGCTCCTCAGGTGCCTTTTGCTGGCATCTGTTCCCTGTCCTGAGCACTCTGTTGCACTGTGCAGGGTGCACGAGGCTGGTTTGAGGACCAAATGAGTACAATCATTACTTTGATCAGCAGGCCTGCCAGTTACTTTCTTTTCTCACACTGCTAATTAACACAACCATATGCAAAAGAACATAAATGAGAGAGGATCGTGCACTGGAAGCTCAACGATGTGGCTTCCAAAGCGAATTTCAGTCATTTGCTCTCACAACCCCCTGCTGGATACTTTGACTTTTCCACATGTAAGCAATCTGTTTCCAGAGAAGCAGTTTTTAATAGCAAGTATGTTCAGCTTTTTAAAGATATGTTTCTGTGACTTTGCTTTACTTGTTTTCCTCTTTGGCCTGGTCTATGCTCATTGGCAGATCTGGGTGTGCTCTGCTCTCGCAGCACCCGTCTGTCCAGGGAGCTGTGGAAAGAATCCTCTATGAGTTAGTTTCCTCTAACTCATTCCAAGTGAAGCACCATTCCAGGCAGACCCTTTCTTGCAGAGCCACGTTTGGGAGGGTGTTTGTGTGGCTTTGCTTGGCACGCCCCCGTGCAGTTGTCACAGAGCTGCTATAAAAGAGAGCGCTGGAATTTTACTGCTGCTGAGCTGGGGCTGCTCAGACCCACGGCACTCGCTTTGCAGTTGGGACACTAAATGGAATTTATCTTTTCTTATGAACAAAAGGGTTTAGACCCAACTCCCTGACTTACTTGACCATCTGTTGGAGGTGGTAGAGCTTTCTAAAATTGACTCCGAGTCTTTGTTGCCCATAAGCACATTTGTGGTGCTTTCCCATGGTGATGTTCTCCAGCTGGGTGGAGATCCAGCCAAAGAATCCTGCTGTGCTGGACTCCTGCTGGGCGGTACTGCTGACTGAAGAGGATCCATCAGATCCAGGCAGTAGATCTCAGGAGGCAGTGTCCACATGAGTCCCGTTACGAGAACAGGTTGTCCCCTGAAAGAGCCTGTCCCTTGGATCTTTCCAAACTCCCAGCACTCTCTTAGCCCAGGACACTGGTGTCTTTCTGTCTTCCCTCTGCTGCTCACGCTGACAATTCCTATTGTGGGCACTCGTTTTGGTTGTGTTGCTGCTGTTCCACCACGGGCACATACACACTTCCAAATACACATGGCCACCTGCCTGGCATCCCACTGCCAGGCTGCCTCTCCTGCCTGTCGTGCGCCAGGCTGTCAGTTCTGCTGTTGCTTTCTGAAGTAACTGATGTGTCTCTGAAATGGTCCCCCAAGCTGCCTTCCTCCTCGGGAAGCTGTTTGCTGGCACAACACAGCACGGTGCTCTCCGCATGGCCGGGACTGGGAGCCTGGTGCAAGAGCATCTGCGTCGCTGCGCTGAGCAACCCAGCAGCAAATGCCTGTGATTCTTAAAGCGTGTGTCAGAGTCAGGCTCCAGGAGAAACAACCTGAAAACCTCGATCCATTTTCTGATGTTAGAATAGAATTTTACATCAATCTGGCGTAACCCAAACTCTGGTGAAACTTGTTGTTCTCAGTTGTGATTTTGCTCTGAGATTGGTGAATCTAAACAAATTTACTCCAGGTAAGTTGGATGAAAACTTTGTGGAGTAAAAGCTGAGAGTTCCGTGGCCACCTTGCCCATGCCTGTGCACGTGATCTCAGTGCAGAAATACTGGAGACCTTGATTTGCCGTGGATGGTACCTTGTTGATGAGATCTCATTCCGAAAAGAACGGCCTTAGCTAGAAAATCCTGTTCTCTTTCAGTGTTTTTCTGGAAGTGCTGCTGTATTTGGTGCTTTCTGGTAAGACCTGCCTGAGCCTGGTTGGTTATTTTTCACCTGTCTTTGATCTCTTTAGCAGGTGGTGCAATCTCAGAATTGTTATGAAGACACTCTGCTTTATCTTCCTGTATTCTTTCCTCTGTTGGCACCGTCATGTGGAAAAGAGATGAAATGCTCAGTCAGAGTGGACTGGCTAATACAGGAGACTGCTTGGTCATGGATTCAGGGAGTGACTTTAGTACGAACCGCGCACGGAAGAGGAGACAGCCTTCATTCCTCCTCGGCCACCCCCGCCTCGGACAGCGTGAGATGCTGGCTCTCGGGTCAGGCGATTGCAAAGAGACTGGGCTGGACTTTGTGCTGACAGGTATTGCTGGTCCTGAAGCCAGCTGGAACCCAGCACTCTGCCACTCCGCAGCTGAGCGGCCACTGTCCTTTAAATAGTAATCTGTTGTTGTTGTTCCTGGATTGAAGAATACCCAAAGTGTGTATTTTTTACCCCTGATGCCGTAGGGCTCTGTATCCCGCAAACTCCCCTCTCTTTGCTGCTCATTTTCCTGGCAGTGAGTTGTGAGTCCTCTGGTGCCAGCTGCATTACCCCAGCAGCTCCTCTCTTAGCTCCGTGGGACGTCTTCTGCGCCGACACGCTTAGTGAAGCCCTGCTGCTGATTCTGTGCCAGGTTGGATTTCATCCCAAGTTTATTTAGTTCTGATGGGGAGAATCAGGACGCCCTCTGAAGTCTGCAAAGAATGAATCTTCGTGTTGTGAATAGTGGAGACATGAAGGATGGCTCTGCTTAGGGGAGGAGGAGCGAGTGAAAGTAGCTCTAGATAAAGTACTGGGGTTATGCTCTCTTCTCACCTGGGACACAACAAGCTGTGGGTTCTTTCTGTCCTTCTGAGTGTTTTTTAATCTCTTTCCTTGTGAGGTCCTGCCAGAAGCAATCGGTTTCCTCCTTAGCTGGTAGGTGCTGGCAGTTAGAAGCCAGCACTAATATTTCTCTGAACTGACACGGGTTTTTCAGGGCTTTTTTTCCCCCCACTTCTGGATCAGGAATGGAAGAAAGGTGGATGCTCACAGCTCGTTCCCAGCCACGCTTTAACCCTCTCTTCCACAAAGACAGTTGTAGGATTTTCCTTGTGGGAATGGGAAGAGACACTTTCTGTCTCCTGTTCCTCCAGCCTGACAGGTCTCTGCATTAGACCAATCACCTGGTAAAAGAAAGTTTCTTGTTCCAATGCTCCTTTTTTTGCAGACTTTTATAATTCCTATGCAATTCCTTGCAGTTTTTCCCCAGCCATAATTATTGAGGTTATCACCATGTCTTTCAATTTCCAAAGCATCCTGCAGACATTAAAAACCAAGAAGAGGAGCCAGAAAGAGATTTATTAATTTGCAGTCAGAAGTGTGCAGTAGTTTCGTGAGAGAGAAGCATGGGAAAAGAGAAGAATTTTTAAACCACAAGTTGGGTTTTTTTAAACCTGTTTTCATTTCTGGCTTTGATACAGGTAACAGCATTCATCCCCCTGCCTACAGCACTGGCTTTCCTCCTTCTTTCTGCTCGTAGGGTGACTCCCATCTTCCCAGGAGCCCATCTGTGGCGTGGCCGACCCCACTGCTGGAGAGATGCACAGGCAGTGGTTCTCTGGATGATTTGCCACAGGCTCCAGCCTTCATCCAGTTCCACCTTCTCTGTACAGTGTATATGTCCTTGGTTTATTTTCTTCTGGCTTTTATTTTATTTTTGGTATCTAGTTTTGTACAATATTTGTGCTGGCTTGCTGGTAGCACATGGCAGTGGTGTTAGGATTCGTGTCTGTAAATAAAGAGGTATGGTTTATTTCCTAAAGTCAACTGGTAACTTTGGGGTTTGTGGTGCAAATGCAAACGTTGTGACTTCAACCTCAGCCAGGGGGTTGTTGGTTGGGGTTGGTTGATGACAGAGGAGAAACTTCTGCAGCCTGGTGAAAGCCTCATGTGCCTGAGTGCAGCCTGGGCACCCTGAGATCTGTAAAAGGGGAGATGAACTGGAAGTGCTGGTGTAGGGTTCACCTCCAGGGACACTGAACTCGAAAAATACATACACTGGATCTTCAGAAGTCTTCATTTTAATAAATTAAGGAGCATCAGGAAGAGAAAAAGAGCAGAGCTGTTGAAGAACACAGCAATCCAAATCCTTTCTGCAATCCCTAACCAGTTGCTGTTAAGGGGACACTGATTATTGAGCTGCCTTGCCCATGGTTCAAGTGTTCCATCAAAAAAAAGTGATTTCTTTCATTAATAACTCCTTCAGTAGTGTGTGTTTCTTTTGGGACACTTCAGCACTGAGTTACACCAGGACGTCTCCCCTTCGAGCACGTCGCTGCAGTGGCAGCATACGGGCAGTTTCTGTTCTGCAGCAGCTGAACGTGGAGCCCAGGGCTGGGATCTCGACGGGAGTCGGTGGCCGGACACAACACGGAGCCCAGGGCTGGACCTCGCAGCTCCACGAGCAACGCCGTGGGGCCAGCGCTGTCCGAGTGGGACAGTGGGTGTCTGGTGTGCTGAGTCCTGGCCTCAGAGGACTGGCTTTGGCTTCAGCCTTAGGGGAGATTTCTTTCCATCCTCAGAAAGTGCAGGGCCACGTTCTGACCCCAGCAGCTGGACTGTGACATCGGCACCGCTGCCACGGGAACGCGGGGACCGGAGCGACTGCTGCGCCCTGCGTAGGGCTGGATACCACCGGCCATGAGATGCTGTTCAGGTTTGATTGCAGAGCCATCAGAGTAGCTAGAGCTTGAGATTGTGCTCTTGTGATCTTGGTAATTGGGGGAGTACTTGCAGGATATGCATTCAAGGGTGCAGGTGCTGCAGAGGAATCCAGGTTCCCCTGTGCTCGGCAGTTGAAGGGTTCCGGTAACGATTGCTAATAGTGCCCTCTAGTTTGGTGGGAAGATTAAACTGGAGCAGTGCTGCTTTACAGGGGAAAGTCATCTAAAATAGTATGTCAAATCTTACGTATTTAATGTTTTTAAATCATCAGACAGATCCCATTTGCTGGAATGGTGTGGATTAAAACATTCTGCTGCCTTGTTAGGAGAAGTGGAGTTCCCGACGCACGGTGGGACTGACGCAGTGATGTGTTGTGTCTTCTTTAGCAGTGCTGTACTCAGGACTGGCTTCCCAGAGGATTTCCCCTATGGAGGGGTTAGGTCTTGAAGATGATGAAGGTGGGATTTCAGAGATACTGAGCTTGAAGACTTAGAAGGAATGATCTAGTGGGGCTTTTTGCCTCCTGAATTTGCATGGCTCTGTAAAGTGGCGTCTGATGGCAAACCCCGGGATGAAGACCCTGGGGAACGGCCTCATCCTTGGGATATTACTTTGTGCTTTCTGTCTCCCGTTGGCGGTGTCCTCTGGAGCAGTTACCATCCCCGAAGAACTGAAGACAGTGGTAGCAAAAGTGGCCATCAACGCCACCTCCTGCAGCGTCACCTGCGGGCTGGGGGTCAGGCTGGAGGAGCTGTGCGAGATCAGCCCGGCCGGAGAGAGGAGGAACTGCACCTGGCGCCGCTCCAGCTGCATCACCACCTGGATCTGTGGCTTGCTCCACTTCACCATCCCCGTGGGACAACCCTTCCAGGTCAGCTGCCTGGCCTCGGACGCGCTCGGCTTTGAGAGCGGAGCCTATAGCTACACGTGGAGGTTTGCCCCAGGCCTCGTCACCACCAATGATTTACTGTTCAAACCTTTCCAGAACCCCCACCCTGGTCTCAGACTTTCCCCTGCCAGGGAGTCTGATGCAGGGACGTACCGATGTGATGTGCAGATGCTGAAGACGTTAAAAGTCCTCAAGAGGATCTACTTTGGGGTCAGAGTGATCCCAAATGACTTAGCAGATCTGAACTTTGGAAAATCCTTGACTCGGGAACAGAAATTGATGGCGAGTGAGCAGGAAGGAAACCCGGAGAACGGTGCTCCAGCAGAAGTGCAACAACAGCAGCACTTCTGGCAAGGAGAATTGTTTTATGTATGCTTGGTAGGAGTTGGAAGTGGAGTGATAGGAGGTGTCCTGGTGAGCGCAGCTCTCTGCTTCTTGAAGAAGATTTTGAGACGCAGAGCTGCCAAGAAATGAACTGGGATTGAATGCAGTTCCTCCTCTCTGTCTCTGTGTTAGCACTGGTGCAGTATCTCGTGGCCATGTTACCTTTTTCCTGGTTGACAGTTTATTGACAAATATTTTCTTGAGCTTCAGAGCCCAGTGAGTTAGTGCAGGGCTGTAGAACCAGTGCTGGAGCCTTAGTGGAGTGGTGCAGACAGTAGCTCCAGGTGGAGCAAAGCAGTTTCTCTCCACCCTGTGGGAAACCATGGTCTGGAATGGTCCAGGCAGGAGCTGGAGGACACGGAGCCCACTGCTCACGACCTTGCTGTGCTCCTCTGGTGGACCTTCATTTGACATTTAGGTGGTTGGGGTTTTTTATTGAGCTAATAACTTCTCATCCTCATTCCTGTCTCACTTCCTCAAATTTCTTCTGCCTTGCCAAGGCCTTCGTGGCGCTGGGAGCTGGTGGCCCTTTGGCAGGTGCTGTTTCTCCAGCAAGGGGCCCAAAGCAGTGAGGACACTTCTGGGGTGGGCTTACAGACCACGCTTCCTGGCTGCCTGGTGTCCCTTCCATCAGATCCACGCCGTCCAGTCTCGGTAGCTGTGGGGATGAGGGGGGGGCACCACCGCCCGCTTCCTTGAGAGAGCTTCAGCTCCTTCCACGAGAGCCTGGAAAACCATGAAGTGTCTTCAAGCCCTGTTCCCTTTGCAGTGTAGAACAGCACAGCCGGGAGCGTCGGGGGGGTAGCACAAGCAAATCTTCAGATGGAGTGCTGCTGCTCTGGCACATGACAGGGTGTTTTTAATCATGACTCGGAGCTGAGCTCATTCCTGAAATCTTTAAAGGGGGAGGAAGGGAAGAGTTCAGTGGGCTTGCAGATCTTTCATTTTTCCTGTGGTTAATAAGTATCAAAGCTGCAGTGGCTCTGTGGGGAGCGTTGCTTCCCCCTTGGCAGCAGAATCCACAGAGGGACCTATTAAGTGCCTTCCCTTTCTGCTTTCCTCTCTTATTTTACAGTAAACAACTGTATTTACTATTTCCTTTTTTTTTTCTGTGAACTAAGGTAGAGGAATGCACACCCAGGTCTGGGGGAGGAAGTACAGATTGCAGGATGCTATTTCTCTTCTTACCAGGACAACAAGAAACGCTTTCATATGGGAAGAGTTGGAAAGCAGGGGAACACCTGATTGTAGAGCATCCCACAGAGAGAAACCAGGCTGAGGTGCAGTGGGCGAAGTCTTCACGTGCAGTGAAGTCAGCAGTGTGTGAGGCCAGTGATCCCTGGGGTGGTGCAGCTGCATTTGAGGAGAGCAGCAAGTCCCCTTTCCTGGTGAGAGGGCTTGGCTCGGGCTTTGGCGTGCGGGGAGCCGGGTTTGTGTTGGTGTCTGAATGGCCAAAGCACAGAGGCAGTGCTTGGCAGGAGCCAGCTCAGCTGTCCTGGGGCTGCTGGCTGCAGATGAGAAGCCCAGGGTGGGGAGATGCTGGTGCTTCGCGTGCCGTGCGATGGCTGCATCCGTCGCCTGGAGCAGCGCGCTCTCCAGACCCGTCTAGGCAGGGGTTTAAACCCAGTTTGCTGCAGTTCTCCCCCGTGCTCTGAAGTCTGCCTGGGTTGCAGCATCAGGAGGCTCAGCAGCCTCCTGCCTGCACTGGGCCACTCCAGATCTCTCCAGAGGTGTCTGTGAGGCAGGTGCCTGGAGCATCCCTCCCAGCGTGTGCCAGAGCAGCCGCCCTCTTTAATGAATCTGAGCAAGGATGTGAATAGCTAATGAAACCTCCAGCAGCCCCCTTCCCCACACCTCCTTTGCAGAGCTCTTTTTGCCCAGTGAACACAAAGAAACGGGCCATTGAGCGCTGTAAATGAGAGGTGCCCATCACAGGAGAGAGGAAGCTGCTCTCCTGGCCATGCTGCGAGGGATGAGACCTCCTTTGGTCGCGTCTGGGGCAGGCTGCAGGATCCCCTCTGTGCTGGGGAGCCCTCTGAAGAGTGGGAACAGACATATGCTTGGTGTGGGGGCTAATGGTTAAAATCAACAAAGAGAAGCTGTCCCATCTGGAAGAGCCTCTCTCTCTTTGTGATGGAAATGCAGGGGCTGGTACCCCGTGGGCAGCTCGGGGTGAGAAATGCACAAAGATGATATGAAAGGTCCAGGGCAATCCATTTTCTCCCTGCTTAGCTGAGGAGGTCAGAGTGGGAGCTGAAAGGGTCCTTCATCTTTTTATTTGGTCCTCCCCTTTTTTGTTTCCCTGAGGGCAGACAGATGCCCAGAGCAGGAAAGATTAATATAGATATGTTTAATGCTTATGTGAAGATGGAGAGCTGTGACACAGGGCGGCTCCAGCTATCGACTGGGCCTCCTAGTGCAGAGCTGAGTTGGAAATGGCACTTTCCTTGTATGCTTTTTGAATTCTTCAGCAATCTGAAGTGTGTTGGCTGGTGTTCACATTAGTGGGGGGTGGAGGGAAGGAAGGGAGGGCAGTCTGCTGAGGAAAGAAAGGTCACAAAAAGGGAATGGGCAGGGTTGGTGGTTCAGGGGGGTCAGTGAAAGCAGCTGGAGCTTCAGAACAGTGGATTCTCCCCATCCCTGCAGTTCTTCCCATCCCTTCCTGTAATGCGTGTGTTTTCTTACTCACTGTCCCTGTTCTTCCCACCAGAACTGGCTGAAGTGCAGAGAAAAAGTGTCTATTTCTGCTCTCAATTGCTAATACGGTGCCAAAATTTCCTATTACCACACTTCTCTGGCTTGCCCACCTGGCCTGGAGGAGAGGATGGCAGACCCTGCCCCCAGACCCTGCCCCCAGACCCTGCGTGCTGCCAGTTCCCAGCTGGAGAGGTTTTTCTGTGGTACAAACTTGTGCTGCCTGCTGATGGTCCTGAGCATTAGGAAGCAATTAGTATTGTACACACTAAAGCCAGACAGATTGTGAGAGGGAGGAAGTCAATTTGCTAATGGCATTAGCACTTGGGAAGGAGGAGGTAATGACAGAGTGGTGAGGCACGTGCAGCTGGTTAACTGGCTGTTAGCTACTGAGGCTGATCTCAGCTGAGTACCTACATTGCCTTAACTGCTGGAACTTGAAACAGCAAAGAGAAAAACAATCCCCATATGTTGCTTTTGCACCGAGATGGGGCTGACTGCCTCAGTGAGGCTA
>VWZY01010536.1:484210-505718 GCA_013399075.1 Chloroceryle aenea | reverse complement strand
TTCTCCAGTCCCTTGACCAGCTTAGTTTTCCTTCATTTGACCAGCTTCTTTTTTCCTGGAGCTGGAGCTATACAAAAGGCATTCCTTTTTTTCCTGAAATATGCCTATTTCTCCCATTACATGAATGGCAGTTCATGGGTACTAGGACAGGAACATACTTCAAAGACCTCCTCATCATCATGATTTATTCCCCTCAGTGTGGGAAACATTAGAATACAGCTCCCATTGAAAATCTCCAAACACACTGATTTCAGATCGTATTTATGGTGCTCTCTTTGGAAAATTAGTCGTGTGGGGGGTTTGTTGTTTTTGTTTTGTTTTGTTTTGTTTTGTTTTGTTTTTCCTTCTGCAGAAGAGAAGTTTGAGGTTTTCTAGAAAAAAAGGAAATATTTTTTAAAACTTTACTTTCTGTTTGTTTGAATTTCAGATTATAATTGACTGTACCCTGGTTTTGCACAGCAAATAATACAAAAATAGAGCAACTTTTTCCTTTTGTGGGGCAGGGGGCAGCACAGATGTAAACTTTTTTTTGTTCATGCTTTGTTCTTTTTTACTTCTCTTTCCAGTAACGTTGAATGTATAAAACTCTTGCAAAGCAGTGGAGCAGATTTTAATAAGAAGGACAAATGTGGGAGGTAGGTAAATTATGAAGCTCATTTAAGCACAGAAAAAGAAAACCCAAACCCACAATCTAGCAAGCAGGGAAGACAGACCACCTCAGTCTGGAAATGATCTATTCTGTGCAAAATGGTAGTAAAATAAAGTAGGAATTTTGCCTTCCCTGCAGAACTCCTGCTGCTGCAGTTATGTGCCAGACAGACAGGTGCAGAATTTACTGAATGCATTAAAGCCATCCCTCCCTCTTGTGTTTTCTGTTTTAAAAATTTCACAGGTTTTTGGTTTTGTTTGGTCTTTTTAGCTTACTGCTTTTGTAATTCTTTGATTCTTGTACTTGTGCACCCAAGACAACAGCTGGGTAATGATGGGAGGTTTGCTGCTGTTTGACATGCTTCCTAGAGATGATTTTTTTTCCCCCCATATGAATTGTTGCTATGAGTGTTGCTATGCCAGCTAAATAAGATGCTGCAAGGGATACTGTGCTTTGCTGTGCCTCCCAACTGAAAGAAAATAGCAGGTGTGCAGAGGAACAGCAGCGCTTGTCTCTGGGAATAGGTTGTTTGCAAGACACAGATTGATGATCTGTATCCTGTTAGGAGCATCAAAACTTCCTATTAATACAATATTTGGTTAAATTTCCATAACTTTGCATTTCATCACAGAAATGTGAAGCACTGGTACTGACTCCTGGAAATCCGTAGGAATGCAGAAGTTAGGATTTATCATTATCCTTGGTGGTGCATGTTGGAATATGAGGTAACAAATAGTCAATTATGTTCCAGGACACCTTTGCACTATGCAGCTGCAAACTGTCATTTCCACTGCATTGAGACACTGGTGACAACAGGAGCCAATATTAATGACACAGATGACTGGGGACGCACCCCTTTGCACTACGCTGCTGCTTCTGACATGGACCGAAAGTAAGAAAGTATCTTTGTATTCCTTGTTTCAAGTGTTTTGCTAAAGCAGTGTCATTCTGTTCTCTTCATGATATGTCATTTGATCCAACAAAATGATCCCGCTAGCAAAGGAATTCCTCTCAGATGGGCGTGTAACCCCACACTGAGTTGCTCTGAGTGAGATCAGCATTTCAGCTGTATGGCTTACCTTTGATTTAACACAGTTTTGTAGCCACCGTATGCTACTGAAATGTTTTCACAACAGTTTGTCTTCTGTTTTCCTCTGTGTGGTTTCCTCATGAGAGTAAGTCAGAGAATTTTCTACATCTGCTTTGCAAGTCCATCTGAATGGATGGAGCAAGAAAGAGCAGGAGTTGTTTTCCTAGATGAGCTGTAGTGCCAGACGGACATCTGGCCCTTCTGACAGACTTACTGGAAAAGATGGGATAGATCTCCCCATCACTCTCTCTCCACTGTTAGAGCTGATAAAAATACTCACCCTGTCCAAATAGGTTGCTTTTCAGAGACTTTAGAGAGAGACCTGGGGAATATCCTTTGGCAGAATGTGGTAGAATGCAGTGCTGTTCTTGTGAGAAACAGGAAAAACAGCTGCAAAACTTAGAAAACCTGTGGTTAGTGACTGCAATTTCTAATTCCCAGATAGCTGCATATTTTGGCAGTCTCTTTCTTATAACATACTGTGTAAAATAGGCTCAATTATCCTTTTAGTTCTCTCTTTAAATTGTTAGCAATCTGTATTTATTTTAGGTCATCCCATGTTTCCCTGTCTCATTACTCTAGACACCGAGGACATAGTTTTTGTTTTTCTTGTATAGCAAGACCCGGTAAAAATATGTCTGGCTCATTCCTAGCAGAATACCACCTCAAAGCCACTGCAGGAAAACTTTGCCTTAAATTTATGGTACAGGCTTGGATGCCATACTAGAGCCTTGGTAGCTTCTTCATCATTTGCTGTGATAATACTGATATAAAAAAAATCTTCCCTGTCACCCTCAAACCTGAACAGTGCTAGGGAAGGCAGCAGGATCTTCAGAGATTACAATCAGAGTAGGTTTGTAGGAAGGCTTTCACCACTGGCTGTTTCTAATTCTATCTTGCCAGAGTAAGTTGTTACTTGGTGTATTAAGAATGGTGATTTCAGTGTGTGTTTTTTCAGCTTTTGGCTCTTTGTAGGTGAAGTTCCTGCATTTAAATGAGGTCTTTGTTAACCTCAGCTTGTATATACTTCCATCACTAATTAAAAAAAAAATAACAATAACAGTGCAGCTTACTTTCATCACATCCTGAACATTTACAGGGCTACGTGTCCTTTTTTTGCCCTCATAGGCCAAACCTAAATTGATTCTGGTGTGGTAATGCTGTCTTCTCATTAAATTTTCCAGTTTGAGATGTTCTGAAAGAAGCCTTGTTACATAGATGAAATGCTTTTTGCAGTCTGTGATTTTATAGGTCAGCATATTTTTTTTTTCCTCCCGTTTAATGGCAAAAAACCCCTCCCAAATTCAGACAATCTCAGTCCAGAGAATGCTCATAATTATTTAACTTTGGATGTGGTCAGTTAATGAGCAGGACTTCAGCACAGCACATCAGTACTGTCTATGAGTGTACAATGTTAACATTCAGGGGAGTTATTTTATTAATAATTAAGTATTCTCTGAGTCAGAGAACATTGGACAGACTCTGGATTTGTAGAAAAACTCTTAGTACCCATAGGAAGTATCTCAAGTCTTGAGATAAGAAATGGGAAACTGCATATTAGAGAAAGCATGTACTGTTCTATATTGTGTTTGGTCCAGTCTGGAATTTGTGTGTTATACTGAGATTGAAATTAGCAAACTGACCTTCTACAAAACTTTCATGCTACTAATCCATGATGATAGATAGCAGTTTGTAATCACATTCTGTGTTAGGATCACAATCATGATTGTAAGATCAGATTGTAGTCTTCTGTCTGCCACCCATCCAGCTGGGAAGCAGAGGTGGACAAAAATGATCTGGGTGTGCAGGATTATGAAGACATGCTGAGCACTATGAAGAATCTCAAGAAGCTGACAGAGTACCACAGAGTGTTGCTAAGATATTTCACAGAAGGTGAGAAGAGTCAGCAACACAGCTAATGCAGATTCAGGGTAGACCAATTTATTATCAGTGATTAAAGGTTCTCTAAATCTTAAGTATTAGAGAAGAAGTAGCAGGTTGCTGTGGGAAGAAGCAAGCTGTGGTAATCCTGAATTCATCTCTTCAAAGGAAAAAAAATGCCTGACAGTGCTGTGAGAGAAACAGAAGGATTATCAAAATTATTAAACTCCTCCTGATAGTATTTTCTATATTTCCTGGATCTGGGTTTTCTTTTGGCGTTGACTGGCAGGATGACAAACTACCATGTTGTAGTTGTCTCCATTGCTTACAAAACTTAATAGCTGCAACTCATGCAGTACACTCATTTAACTGCTGTAATTCTTACTGTTGTCTGGAAGAGGTCAACTCCTTGAAGCGGAGTTTGGGGATGGGTGACAGGCTGCATCAACATCACTGGTATGGTATTTTGAAAATAAGTTGCATTTTTCTGTCCTCTATGCTAAGAAGAAAGAATATTTTAGGTAACTCCCATGAAAATACTGAAGAACTTGAAAGAGCCAGTGAGATGAAGGAAAAAGAAGCTGCATTGTAAGTTTGGTGTCGATAAAGCATTTAGACTCCATTTCTGGAGAACACCACTGCTTCGGGCTGCAGTCACACTCTGCTTTGGCTTATTCGTTGCTCTGCTAAACACAGTGCTTGGCTTTAATGAGGGCTAACCTAAAGAAAAAAGCTCTACACTCTTCTGTGTCCATATATTCCCTAATATTTCTGTTTCTGTGCTTGTTGCTGTTTTGTAATTGAAAATGTACTGCTTCAGTAATTTAATAGCTCTTTAGTATCATGCACTGTCTTATTTTACTGCTGTGCACTGAGCATGTATGTTGCAAAAATAAGTAGCCAATGGCTTCCTCTGTTTCCTCAGATTGAAATTTCCATCTAGCTGTGTAATGTTTTTAGTTTATTTATTTTTAATCCCCTTTATCCCATGACAGTCTTACATTCACTACAAATTACAAGCTATGGATAAAGGTCCTAATAACAACATGATAATTCTCGATGGTATAAGAAAAAGTGTCAGGCACTGTAAAAAGCCTAAGGGATCAACACGTGATTTAATTAAAAAAAAGCCAAGAAAGAAGAAAATATATTTATGTACATACATGCTAGGAAATTAACTCAGTTACTCCGTTTTTCAGCTCGCCAGAGTGCATAGCTGAAGGCAAATCGTTTTTACCTACAGTAGTAACAATTCTAGGCTGGTTACAACACGATACAGAGTTGCATAGGTGGGGTTTTTAGGCTTTGTAATAGAAAATGATGTGATCTAGAGTAGCAAAGGTTTGGTTGAAGGTTGTTGTTTATGAAGATGGTCTTCAAAAATGAGTAAGGATTTTATGCTTTAAAAAATGGTGAATATGGGGAGCTACTCATGAAAAGAGGGAAACTCGTAAGTGATTTTTGCTAGAAATCAGGAATTAACTGCCTGTTTTCAGCACCACTCCTGGCAGCTGTGAGAGATGGCTGTTTAAATATTGTGAGCTCTCATTTAAACAAGTGATTTGTCCACAGGTGTTTAGAGTTCCTTCTACAGAATGATGCCAATCCATCCATCGAAGACAAAGAGGGGTACAACACTGTGCATTATGCTGCTGCGTATGGCCACCGGCAGTGTTTGGAACTGGTGAGTGCTCAGACAGCTTGGAGCTCTCTCTCTCTCTGTATATATATGTATGGATGTGGTAGAATTATGGACTCCTCTGATGGTCACTATTTGCATTTGTTGGGTAGTCACACATCCGTGAAAACCTGCACTAAGCTGCAGTTAAATATGTGCAACCAGTTATATCTGAAAAGCACGTCAATCTTCATGATCCAGTCCTTGTTCAACAAGCTGGTGCTTAAATGTTGTCTTTGAGTGTTCCATGTGTGCTCATATTATTTTTAACTAATCAAAATACCCCTGGTGTATGTGTATATGCCAGTAATAAGGGATAGTTCCCAGTGCATGACAGTGTATGTGCCTCTTGCAGCTGGCACATTATCTGGCTTGCAGCCTGAGAGAGTAAATAGCTTCTGTCAGCTGCATACCTGCAGTGCCTTTTTTCTTCTATCAAACAACAGCAGCATTCATAAAGTTACCATAATCAAGATTAAACTTGTATGCAGTGTAACTGTTTTGTTTTGTTTTTTTTTCCTGTGGTTGTTTTTTTATATCCTGTACCTGAATAATTAGAAATTGCATTTCATAAGAAACCACATTTTTTTTACCAAAAATTTTTGGGGGATGTATAGCATGGATTTACAGAAGTTTGTGACTTGTAAAAGTAAGTGTCATGAAGATTGACAAATTGATCTGCTTGATAGTACATTATTCTGCAACATATGCAAGCTGTAATTGATTTAAAAAAGAATCTGGTTAGAAAATTGTATAGGTGGTCAAGTTTTAGCAAGAACGTTATGTGCTGTTTAGTGTTTTATGTTGTTTGATTGGTTCTTTCTTTGCTGGAGTCAAAGTACTCAGTCATTGAAAAGGAGCTCTGCACAGCACATGCTGCTTTCACACCACCTTTCAGACCAGCACAGGAGAAATCCTGCAACTGGCCTCCATCAGGGTCACCATAGACTGTGACTTGAAATTACACCAGGGCAGCTCTGGGTCAGACCTTTAGGTGGGATTTTAAGCCTTTTTAGCTCACATCTGCAAGCATGTATATTTCAGACATGTAGAAAAATATTACTGCTCCTTTGTTGCTTCTGGCAGGGAGTTTGGCCTTTTCTAGTCTGGACCAATCTCTTGTGAGATTGGAGCACTCTCTGAGGAGTGCTTGGCTTGTTTAGCTCTTGTGTCTTGGAAATAGATTTTTCTTGTCTTCAGTGCCATTGAAAAGGAAAATAAATTTCATGATATTTTTAGATGCTCTTTCTCAAGGAGCAGTGGGAGCCCAGTTAGTTTTACACATGCAGCAACAGAGATAAATTGATGTCTGTCTTAAAAGTGCTAACTTTGAACCACTGTTCTGTATCACAGGAACTCTAACATATGGTGTACCCCTTCTAAAATATTTACAATCCCTTCCATACTTAAGAAGAGATTTTTCAGGAATAATTATTGAAAATAAAAAATGATTTAAAGTGCCAAATTAATTGTTATTTTACTGGTTTATCCCTTGGTTAAATATTTGGTTTATTTATTGATAGCTCATATATGAAAATGTCTAGGAATCATCTTCCCTAGAACAAGGCAGTTCTTTATGGGCATAAAACTGTTAGTGGAAACAGTTCATATAAAATCTGAAGTTTTGATTCTGATCAAAGCTAAAGCAAAATGGGTATAACAATAACCTTGATTTTATGAGTAATGTTTACTATTATTTCTCTACATGCACAATATGAAACTTCATCAAAATGTTAGGGAATTATTTCAGTGCTCCAGAATATGTCAAGTTTATTTAAGACTTTGTAAGATTACATTTTTCTTCCCCTCTCCCCTCTGTTTTTTATAGCAGTTATCTAAAATAGTTAGTTCTAAACAAATGGCCACTTAAAAATGAAAGTCTGAAGTTGATGATGATGCAGTATCCAGTGGAGTTTCCTTTGCTGAGGGATCTGATCTGTGCTTTAAGCACCATAGCTTCTCAGCCTTACAGAATATTTACATGTTTGAGTACAGTTTAGTAGAGTGGCTTATCTACAAAAACATTTTAAAATTCTTTTTACACTTGTGTTTGCTGTGAGCTCAATACCACGGCTGGAATTTAGTTGAATGTCTTTGTGGGGAGAAGAGAGGTATTAGGAGAAAGAAGGATTAAAAGCGAAAAGGTTATATCCTTTGACCCAAACAAATAAAATTTGTGCTTGTGTGTTCAGCCACAGAGCACAATGACAGAAGCTTTTTATCTGGAGGACCTTTAGATTGTCTGGGCTATTAGCGGGATAGTTGCCCTGCAATGAATGATGTGATGTTGCTAAAAAGAGAAGAGTGGAAGCAGATTCTTGAATTCTTTTCTCCATCTGTACAGAGCCATTCATAAAGGCTGAATGGTGGGCATATGTGCTCACAAGCAACTGGAACTCCCATCTGCTTTCCTACTTCTAAAAATAACCTCACATTCGTTTAGATTAGGACTGACTTCTTTGGTGTTTGGTAGTCAGGGATATCAGTCACGACTGCTAGCTGGTATTTTAGAGCTGATCACATCACCAAAGTACTTTACAATTTTTTTTTTCTTTTCACTGAAATGATCTTTACCCCAAGATCCTTATTTGTGCAAAAAGAGTGAAGTTTAAATTGTAATTTCACATTAGAATTATATCTGGAGAGACAGTCTGTGAAAAATAGGTTCTGTGCAGTGTTAGGGCAAACAGAATTAAATGCCTGTCTCCTGTAGTGAATTTTCTTCCCTGACTGTAAGAATTGTTCATTATTTTTTCTTTTAATCTGCTCTTCTCTTTCTTCCTTCAACAAATGAAATTTATTCTTTGGCTAATGGAAATTTAATTGTCACTGGGGCTAATTCATTTGAGAATGGGAGGAACACATTGGTTTAACTGAAAACTGTGTCCAAAAGAAAAGGCAAATCTCAGGCTGCCTGCCTGAAGCAAGTTGACCTGCTTAGCTGTGTGTGCCTGTGAGAAGAGGCAGAGGAAGATTACACACTAGTAGAAGCCTGTCTTGACCGTGCTATAAGAGGAAAGGCTGGTTTGAAGAGAAAGAAATCACCTTTTGTTAGACCTGCTGTTACCACTGGAAAATAGTTAAGCTGCGCCTTGCAACACTTGGTTCCTTAACCTGTGGAGAAATTGAAATCACAGACCCCATTAATCTTTCATGTGGCTGCTAATAATTATATATGTCTCTTATCAACAAGAATTTTTCATTCACCCGTCTGAGAGCAGGACACTGGTAATTAGTGATGAGTGAATTACAAGTGAGTTTGGGATAGGTGTTAAAAAGCCTTGTGCCACATAGGGATCCAGCTTGGATGTTTGTCCAGTGCAGCCCCAGGACTGCCACATGGCCTGAATATCTTCATCCAAGGGATATTCTGGGGTTTCTGCTTCTTGAATGCCTGTCCGTCTCCATGACCAACATTTTCTTTCTTAAAGGGAGCATTTTATTGGAAACTAATGGTTATGCTGGTGACACAAAACTAGGAGGATTGGCTGATACACCTGAAGGCTGTGCGGCCATCCAGCGAGACTTGGACAGGCTGGAGAGCTGGGCAGAGCAGAACCTGATGAGGTTTAACAAGGACAAGTGCAGAGTCCTGCACCTGGGGAAGGATAATTAACTATACCAGTCCAGACTGGGAGGGGATCTGCTGGAAAGCAGCCCTGTGGAGAAGGACTTGGGAGTCTTGGTAGACAAGTACTCCATGGGACAGCAATGTGCCCTTGTGGCCAGGAAGGCCAATGGCATCCTGGGGTGCATTAAGATCGAGGGGGGTTCTGCCCCCCATCTACTCTGCACTGGCAAGACCTCACCCAGAGTATTGCGTCCAGTTCTGGGTTCCCCAGTTCAAGAAGGACAGGGATCTGCTAGAGAGAGTCCAACGTAGCATGGAGGAAAACTGAAGAGANTGTTTATAAATATCTGAGGGCTGAGAGTCAAGAGGAAAGGGACAGCCTCTTCTCACTCGTGCCCTGTGACAGGACAAGGGGGAATGGATACAAGCTGGAGCACAGGAGGCTCCACCTTAACATGAGGAGGAACTTCTTTACTGTCAGGGTCACAGAGCACTGGAACAGGCTCCCCAGAGAGGTTGTGGAGTCTCCTTCTCTGGTGACTTTCAAAACCCACCTGGGTGCATTCCTTTGTGACCTGTGCTGGATTGTATGGTCCTGCTCTGGCAGGGGGATTGGACTTCAAGATCTCCAAGGTCCCTTCCAAGCCCTGACACCCTGTGATGCCTGTGAATTCAGTGAATAGCTGAATGCAGTGAATATTTTGTTTCATGCAGTGAATAGCTTTGTATCTATGTCTGTGAGAGCTTTTCCCTCATGAAAACTTCTTTATTAGTGAAGGAAGCTCAAAGCTGTTGAGTGGCTCTAAAAATGAAGAGAAATTAGGAACTTGAAAATAACTTTAATAAACCTAACTTGTCCGTCAGTCCTAGAATCCCACAAATAATGGTAGGTTGATTCTGTTACTTAAGTTTTGATGTCAGAATTAGCAAAAAATGTACCCACTGGTTAAACAATCAGTAGGAGCCTATGTATGCTACATGTGGCAGTACATTTTGGCTTAGATATTATGCTTTGGAAAATAGATAATTTTGATCCTAAAAGCATTTTCTAGATGGCTAATGCTGCTTGTGAATTCCCTCAGTGCAGGAATTTACCATTTGCATTGCAACCCTGCTGTCACTTCAGCTTGTAGGATAGGTGATTGCCTAGTGTCTCTGAGGTTTATTTTCTTTCTCGGACAGATTATGTCCTTCTAGTTTATATTTTTATTTTGCTATGGGGAGAAACAAGGCACTAATATCCACTGTCTTCCGACAGTACTGCAGGAGGCATTTTTCCTTCAGTTTGGAAAGGAGTCATGGACTTGTGCGGTAGCCTTAAATACCTGTCTGTGAGTGTCTATCTCTGTGTGTGGTGTTTAGATATAAATGTGTGAAGAATATCTGACTCCCTCAAATCTACTGAAGTCAACGGAAAGCACATTTGTTTATGGCATAGGACATTGCATTAGCCTGTATAGATCAAGGGATGTGGGGGCTGTAGTCAGGCTTATTTGTACAAGGCAAGATGTTTGCCTGCATGAGGAGACTTTCAAAAGAAACTGTTCTTGGTTTGTTGGTATTTGTAGGCTTAAAAAGTGATCTACATTCATTAGGCAAAGTCTCTCACAGTGTGTGTATTTTGTCAGTTGAGTAAGTTGATCTTAAACATTCTCAGTATTTTCTTCTTTGCATTACTTCATAAGGGAGGAGGGCAACTGGTACCTATTCACAGTGGCTGTCTGACAGCAGGCAGCAGTCTCATTGCTTCAGGAGTATTTCATCCATAGGTAGACAGCGTAGAGACAGTTGCACACAGGATCAAGTCTTGGTTTATGATTTTGTTCATACACTGTTTGCAATGCAGTTAATTCTACAGGAAAACCAAAACAATATGACCAAAAAAAACCCCAAACACCTGCCTATTACCATTATACCTGAATACTTATGTCTTTAATTATTCTAATTGACATTTTCAATTAGATTGGAAGCAAAACTCCATTGGATATAGTGAGTAAATGAAAAAAAATGCCTGTTGTGTATTTTCATTTTCATTTAAGCTTTGTAGCATTTTGCAAATCCTCGTATTCATTCTGATAGAGCCTGAAGAAAGAGTCATATCTCTTAACTGGCATGCCGTGTACTTCAAGCAACTGCATGTGTGCTGCTTTCATTGCCTTTGGACTTCCTTGCTGTTGCTTACAGGCTCAAGCTTTGCTAAAATTCTGTTGCTTTTCCTCAGTCAGTCTTAGGAGCTGTGAGTCAAGTGCATGTACCTGCCTGGCATGGTACTTTTCTGGATGTCAAAGTAAGTTTGCATTTGGTAATGTGAAATGGAACCAACACTCGTCTGTTTTCTGGAAGTTTGTGGCCAGTTGCAAAGTAGTTCAGAGAAGAAATGCAAATTGCACATCTTGAAATGAATGAATTTAAAAAACACTTGTGTGTATTTCCCAGTAGAAGCACAAATCAGAGGAGAGTAGCAAAAATACCACTGAAATGCATATTTTTTTCAATTGTCACTGCATTTCCCCAGCATTCAAATTTTCTAGCTGAAGAGGAAATTTTTTAAGGATAATAATTTCTCTAAATAAAATCCTTCCTATACCTTTTAAACAAATTATGAAATTTTGCAGAACTTTCACTGGGGAAGACGGTCCCTAAACCAAAGTATGATGCTTTACAGAAAGTCAAGGTAGAATTTCTGGCCAGAAAGAAGCATGATACACGTGCTTTGAGCATGAAAGTTCCATGTTCAAATGTCTGCCCTGACTGTCAAAGAAATTGGACATTCTGGGAAGTGACTGACATATTATACTGGCTGGTACTGGGTAGGATCTCTTGATCTCATTTGGAGCTGTCCTGCTTTGTATAAATAAATACCCCCTGGGTGAGAATCTCCTGTATAACACACTGAATATGGCACTCATATGACTTAATATGAAACAATTTTGTATGAAGTGGAAGAGCTCCCACGTGTCCCACGTGAGAACAGCCAGTGGCCTGCAGATCTGCTTGAATTTTGAGATTTAGATATGTTTAAAGACAAATGTTGTTCTCTTACCTGCCAGCTAAGTGTCCTGTTTGCATGGTGGTTACTGTTCTGGGAGGGTATTGGATAGTTAATCTTTGTATGTAAAGAGTCCCATGGAACTAGCAATCAATTTTGCCTGACTTGGTCTACCTAAATCTTGCAAAACTTCTTGCTTATCTTCTTTTAACTTCAGCCATAGTCTATAAATGTGAGTCAAGTTGCTGTAAAAACAGATAAAAAACTGATTTTAGGAAAACATCAGACACGGGGTTAAAGATGTGTATTGGTTTTAACATGATCAAATTATTTTAATTTGATCATTTGTATTTACAAATATGGAGAGAGCTTATAGAATTGCTTGTTCCCCTGAGGATATGTTGGTACCACTTCATCTTTGAATTATTCAATCAGGAATAATTCTGTGCTTTAAAAATGTGCTTCCCTGCTATAAAATAGTAGAGAGGTTAATTCTATTACTCTGTCTCATCTGAAACAACTGATGATAGTGTTCAGTCTTGTGCTTGCTGCTGCTGGAAAAGCCTTTATTTAAAAGAAGCAGCTACTGCTGGTATGTTTTCCTCCAGTAGAGACTGGTACGAATTCCAATTTATCAGCAAGAATGAGATTCAGAGTGACTTCCTAGTTGCTAAATATTTATTCAGTTCTGAAAGTGACGTTAGAAATTGTTACCAATTGCCACTTCCAAATGACCTTGTAAGCAATAAACTACATTGCTATCTAATTATTGTGCTATCTAGTTATTGCAGACAAGCAATGTTCAACTGTTTCTTTTGTCTTAGCTGCTCTTTGATCAGCTTGTTGTGTGTGAGAAAATTTCTGAATGCTGTTCCCTTATTAACCTTTCAGAGTAAAGACTATTTATAGATTATCCACATGTAATATAATGTTTCTCTATTTTATGATTAATATTAATAGCACCAAATGGAAGAAGTTCATTAACAGTCCTGGAAGTACATGGGTTGGAATGTAGAAGATGCCTTACTCACTCAAACAGTAAAAGTCTCAAAGAAAACTCACTTTAACTTCAGTGGTAGTTAGAGCAAGCCTGTGACATAGCTACCACTTAAATGCCTGTGCCTAGAGCTGTGGTTGCGTGATGCCTTGTACAGACTCATGCTTTCTCTTTCCCTTTTAGTGTAGAGATAGCACTCATCATCACAGTGTCTATGGTTTGAAGTTTCTTCTGACATCTTCCATTTAAAAATGTAGCTTAAACCTTTTATGCATGATGAAAGTATTATCTCTTTTTTTTGCCTAATAGTAAATAGGCAGAAATTAATGAGATGCTCCCTGAAGCTGCTGCATTTTTATTTCTTTTGTTAACCAGAGATGAATTTTAGAATATATTATAGTCTATAAGGACAATCATATATCCTGACTCATGAACTGTCAAATCTGAGTGGAAAAGAAAAATTGGAGGGGACAAAAAAACCCCACACCCTATCCTGCCATATAATCCTTTATTATAACCACAGAAGAAAATCAAGCGGTAAATCCTCTTATGCCTGTAAATACAAATATAAATAAATTGTGAGAACAGTAAAAATTATTAATCTTCATACAGAGCTTGGAGATGACCATTTATGATAGCAGCCTTAGAGTGCTATCAGTTTGTAACAACAGAACTGACTAAATGACATGTTTTATCTTACTTTGTTTGCATCTCACTGCCATAGCATTCAAGTTCCTATTTCTGAGTGAGAAGACTTTACAAAATAATTACATACACTATTAAATAGTGTTGTTATGGGGTGCAAAGTGGTTCTGCTGGGAATTTCCAAGGGCAGAAAGAGAGTATGGATATCCTTACCTTTGAAAAGATTATAACCTAACCAAAGGGAAGAGTGTCCACAAATTTCACTTGCACTGTCTCTGCACAGTTCTGACATCTGCTTAAAATCTGCAGGCAATTGATACATAGAAATGTAATCAGCCAAAAGACATGATTTCAAGGGCACAAGAAATTAGGAACAAGATATGCTGGGACTTTCTCCAGTCAGCCACTGGCAACCATAATGTGTTAGCACTTCATGCTTGTTTGCCTGCCTTCAGTGAAAGGCATTGGCCAGCTTTTAGCAGGCAGCATGTATCGCAGCACAGCAGACATGCTTGGATAGCTTTGCGGGGTCTGTGGACTTAGGCTTCTGTGGCTGTCAAGGCAAATGATTTTGAGTGATAAATTCACCTTTTTAAAAACAGATGCAACTGGGTGTAGCATCTTATGAGCATACTCTTGAGATGGAAGCATTATGGAGTCAAAGCCCCCAAGGACACACTGGTTTTTATGTGTTCATATGAGAATTGTATGTAATTTACTATAAAGGTATTCTTGGAACCATAGAGACACTGGTGAAGCTGGAGAATTGCACAGTCCCTTGGACCTGGTACTTTCTGTCTCTTTGTGCATGATGTTTATCGTCTAGATGACTTGGTTTTAACTGTTATAAAGCGGTGCTTGATGAGACATGCTAAAATATTATTACTGCTGCATCTTTAATCTTCCTCTTCTTGCTCTCCTTTTTAACGTCTCTTCTTGCACTGTATGGCTGTGTATCAGAGAGCTACCAGGTTTACCATCAAATTCTTGTTTACACTTGACTTTATGATGGAGACATTCAGCGTTATGAGCAATAAGCTCATTAAGCCTAGTCTTCATCAGCCTAAGCTGCTTTATCTCTAAGCCGTGGAGATGCCTTTTGTGAGGGGCTCTCCAATCCCACAATTTATTCCTTTAGAGACTTAATTCTGTCGGGATTGTGTGTTCTTTTTTTTTTTTTCTTTTTCATCTACTCGAAAAGCAATTATCTGCCTTGTTCCAGGAGACTTTTGGAGCCTTCTAACAGGTTAAGGGAAGTATTTCTTTGCTAAGATTTTGATCCTGAAATTTCAATAGATGATGATAAATGTAATTAAAAGTCTGCTGGGCTGCCCTTGTGGATTCAGAGTAAAGATCAGTATTAGGCAGACAGAGGAACAAATTTAGTGCTCGTGTTTCTTGGATGGGACTTTTTTAGTTTACTCACTAGAGTAAATCAGAATGTACTCCTGTATTCAGAGATGGCTACTGCTTCATCCTGTTTATAGCTATCTTACATAAGAGAAGAACAAGATTTTAAACTGGAGGTGGCTCCACATGGTAAGACCAAATGTGTTTCCTAACTCTGCCCCAAACCTACTGAAAAACTGGTGTGGGACTTGAGGTGTTTGGTTTTTTCCTTCCCCTTAGCTTCAGGGAAATGTTAAAATCCATATTACCTGTTAATGCATACACCCACAGGCTTATGAGTGGTATTTGCATCAAAACACATTTTTTTCCTAGTCCTGACATTTTACTAGGTACAAAATATACAAATAAATGAAATTATGGCTCTGTTTTCTACCTTTTCCATAGGATTCGGATTTGTGTCCTTGTTTAATAAAAGATTTGTGACACCTTATGCATTATTAATGCTAGCTTGTATTACAGTTTGACTTTTAGATAAATTTATCCTTCATATAGGTCTATTTATAAGACTGATTTGTTACCCCTAAAATTGAGGGTCTGTCATCATCTTGCAGTATAGGGAGGCCTACTGTAGGCTTTCACTGTCTCTTTGGATAGTCTTCCATGTTGTCAAACCCTAGAATCATCCAGATTGTCACAAACCTTGCTTTCCTCTTTTTCATTCTTTAATTCTTTTCATTCTTTTCTTTAATTCCTTATGCTGTCAGAAAAAAAATTAAAAACCCAAAGCACCTCAAAACAAGAGTTACCTTAGAAGCATTACAAGTCAGTTGTAGCTACCTGTCATGCTTTGCTTTCCTTCTTACAGTCTCCTATTGTTCATTTTCTGTAAAATGCCACAGAAGTGTTTGGAGCTTCTATGAGCAGTTGTTAAAGGCCATGCCATGAGCAGTGCTGCTCAACAAATGTTGAATTGTCAGTATTGCTACCAGTGCTGCGGATGATTTTCTTTGCAGCCCCAGCTGGATCAGTCGTCAAGGTTCACACACTACTGTGGAGTGATGCTAATCCATAGGTGGAGAGAAATCCCCTAGGGTTTATGCTTTAAAATGCTTTAGGATCCTTTGTAATAAAGAGGATCAGATAAAAGTGTGATGTGTGTTATTAGATGGTTGTAAGAGTTCGGGGATGTGTTGCGTTTTGGAAGACTGATATAGGAGCAGGTTCTACTTTAATAAAATGTACAAATGACTGTGAATGACTCACAACTGAGTTGGAATTATTCCTAATGCTAATTATGTCCCAAAATTAACCCAAATGCTGCATCAGACATGGCTTGCATATGCATGACCTGTGTAACGGTGAAATTGTGCTTTTTCCAGTGTAAACTTGCTGAGGGTTCTGCTCCACAAATCTTTCCTTTTGAGGGCTCCTTTCTCACCCAAGCAGGCCGATGATTTCAGGGAAAATAATTACTCAGAGCAATGATGTTCATGACAAGCTTTTAAACTAGTTTTCTAATTTTAACGTGTGGGGAAAAATTTGAAAATACTTCATGGAAAAGGTTGTGAAGTATTTATTCCTCACAGTCCTTCAGTAATCACTGAGGACAAAACATATCTTTGTCTGCTGATTTATAATCTATGAGAAATTATTCTGTCTCATGTGAAGGTGTTTTAAGACTGTCTTTTTTTGTGTGTGTGTTTCAGCTTCTGGAAAAAACCAACAATATATTTGAGGAATCTGATTCTGCAGCTATGAAAAGTCCTCTGCATTTAGCTGTAAGTATGAGATGTGTAGGGTGTTTGATCAGTATCTCTTAAAATAATTCCTTAATCTCTATCTTCGAAGTGAGTTTAATCATAGACTTGTTTTGAAAAAGCTGGGAAGGGATGTAGGCCCCTGCATGTAACAAAACCAGGTTCTGGGCTAGAATTGTTACGGTTTTGGCAGTTGAAGCTCTTGGTTCTTACTGACTCTAATACTCAGGTAAGTTGATGACACTGAAGTGAAATTAAATGGAAAGCTGCAACTTTCCATTTATAACTAGTTTATAAATTCGGGGCTGGAGCCTGAACCCATGGCTTTGACCATGGAATGGGATACTCTGATGTTCTCCTGGAGATGGGCAGAGTG
The DNA here is from genome assembly GCA_013399075.1 of Chloroceryle aenea. NCBI lineage: Eukaryota > Metazoa > Chordata > Aves > Coraciiformes > Cerylidae > Chloroceryle > Chloroceryle aenea. Next base: position 488,735 of record VWZY01010536.1, on the reverse strand, counting down.
CAAAAAGCAGTCTGGTACAGAGCAAGGTGTGGGAAGACATGCTTAAAACCCAGCAGTGCCCTGGGAGCGTGCCACAGAAACTGCTATCAAAAGGGGCTCCAGGACATATGGCCTCATAGACCACAGTAGCTCCCCCTTCCCAAGAGCTCGAGATTCATGATCCCTCTTCCCATTTTTCTTGTGCAGAATCACAGAATAGGTGAGGTTGACTTGGGTCTCTGTAGATCATCTAATCCCAATTCTGTGCTAAAAGCAGAGTAAGCTATAGCAGGTTTTCTCATGGCCATGCCCCATCACATTCTGTAACAAACAACTGCTTTGGCTCTCATTCCCTCAGACTATGCATGGATAATTCAAATGTCAGGCCAGAACTGTTCTGACTGACTGGGAAACAGAGACATGGTTGCTACAGAACTGATACTTGGCCTTGTTTTTGAGTGAGCAAGTTGCTTCCCCTTCATGAGGAGGGCAGCTTTACAGTAAGACTTTCCCTGCAGCTGCCCAGACAGTAAACTCATTTCCTCTCTGTTGCCTCTTGGGCAGAATCCTTGCAAGAAAATTGCCAGTGGCTGTCCCTCTTGTGTCTATTGTTGGCTGACAGCAATTCATTCACCTGAGTCACAGTTTAAAAATCAAAAACTTTTATAAAAGGTCACTGTTTTACACTTCATTTGCAGCTTTCCAGGGGTGTGTCTGATACTTGTTTCTAACCCTCCCATGAAATGGAATGCCAGTGGCCATCCCTTCCCCACATCTAACAGTGACCACACAAATCTCTCCACATGTGGCAGCAGCTTACACCAAACCATGAAGGCCTGTTAAATGCTTGATACAGCTCAGTGGCCAAGGCCTCTGCTTATAGACATTTGACCCCAGAATGGAAACAGGATTTAGAAACAAGGGATGGACCAGCAGCCACCAAAATACTGACCTGCTGTGTCATGAGGTTACAGTACGTGTTTATGGTTGTGGCTGAGTAAATAACTGCACAAGGCAAACCAACAGGAAGAAAAAGTCAACTTTATTATTCTGTCAAGGAGAGCATGTGCTATACAGTCTGTATTGCATCTTCAGGATAGTTATCTCATGTTGTCTCAAAGATCAGGCTGTTGCTAGTTGTTTTCTCAGTAAAATTGTCATAAGGAAGAAAAGCTGACAACTGTGCTGGAGGATTTTCTGAGATACAGGATCTCTGTGCCCTAATCTCCCTTCACTTCTCTTTTTCTGCCCTTAACTTTCTGCTTTCCATAAGTAGCATTTTTGGTCTAACAGGCAAACAGCTGTTCCCTGCACTGTCCTGATCTCTTGAACTACTGCCTGGGCACTAGGAGCAAGCTGCTGCCACCACTACTTAACCTTGAAATTCCGTGGCTTTTTGGTTTCTTCATGTTTGTGTTACTCACAGATGTTCTCTGAGTCTTGGCAGGAAGGAGAGGAGGGCAGTCCCCTACAAAGCTGAATGAAATGCTTCCAGTTTCTAGTGCTATCCACTGGGTTTTTGCAATGTCACCTGTGTTTATGCTGTTGCCCTAATTGTGTCTGTAGGTCTGGAAGTGCATTTACTTGTCCACTCTAGCAGATCTACCAAATAATCCTGCTGGCAGGAATATTTCATGAAGCATTAGCTATGAACAGCAGGTCAAGTTTGTGTTTGTATTTGCACAAAAGTCTGGTTTGATAATGGCTTTCATTTAGTTGGACACCAGCAGATGTATTGAATTTAGCACCCATTTAAGTGACCTCTGACCGGCATTGCTTTAGTGAATCTAGTTTTTGAAGCAAGTATTTCCCTGAAAGATACTGTAGAATGTGAAAAATGAGTTGTTGATTCACCTGTGCTGAACTGGCAAATTACTGCCAGGAATTCCTCACCTTGGGTTGTATTAGAAGGTGGGAGTAAACTAACAGTCATAATTTCTGTCCTTAAACACTAGGACATTTTTAGTTTCTTGGCTACGGTGTAATTTGGGAAAATCCTTTGAAGTTGAAAGGAGTCACAAGGAATCAAGAAAACTGTGATTTCTGCTGTGTTTAGGAGACGGTTACAATGATAGATTTTATTTAGATTTTATGTGAAAGCCTTTGAAAGACAAGAGTTCTGTTCTTTACGTGACACATTTCATATTTCTAGGCCTATAATGGTCATCATCAAGCCTTGGAGGTACTTCTGCAGTCTCTGGTAGATCTGGATATCAAAGATGAGAAGGGACGCACTGCTTTGGACTTGGCCGCGTTTAAAGGACATGCAGAGTGTGTGGAAGCTCTCATCAGCCAGGGTGCTTCTGTCACTGTAAAAGACAATGTCACCAAAAGGACCCCCCTCCATGCTTCAGGTGAGTGTGTGCTTAAGTTACACTTTGTGGTATAAACCCTGCAATGTAGCAGCAGTTACCTTCACCCACCTACTATACCTACGCATAGAAGATGGAGATTTTGACATGTAGTGGGGACTGCTGCTTGTTGGCTGAAGTCCTACAGTAAACCCTTTATCTTTCATTGTCTGTGGCCTTTTTTCCTCTGTCCTTTTGGTTCAGTCCTCCCTTACACAGAATCCCATATTTTTCCACATTGCTACTGCTCTGCCCTTACCTGCTTACTTCCACTTGACCTTACCTCTCTATTACCACCTATTTTTTTAAGATGTGTGGTGTTTCCCCTTTGACACCTTGACTTAATAGTTCCTTAGCCAAAAAAAAACAGAGAAAAGAACACTTGCCTCTCTGCCTCTTCTATGGAAGAAAGGTGGAATATACAGGTGGGCTCTGATTGGTGATGAAATTTCCTGGTGTTCAAAACTGTCAACCCTTTGCAGTAGCAATGCTACAGAAGTTCACCCCCTTTCAGACTTCATGCTCCTCTTGTGCTAGCTCTTGCTCTTGCTGGCTCTGCTCCATTCCTCGTGCGTTGAGTGTTAGCTATTCAATGTGCATAACTAACTGGAAAATGTAGAATTTGCCATTTAATTAAAGGTTATTATTTAATAAATACCTATCAGATAAATAGGAAGGGGTGCCAAAGGGAACGTTGTTCCCCTGGCTGTAATGGAGGGGCTCAGTACAGCATAGCAGTGACCTCTAGTGGGAAGTAAAATTAATACCTCATTGGCTAACAATTATTTTCAGGGCCAGACTTAATTGTCTTTCTGTTTATCTTTTAATCTTCTTTAAATTAAAATACATACACATCCTCTAATACCAGTTTGTTCTCTGTATGAATCATATCAGTGCAATCTAGAAATATTAGGTCAAATAAACTGCTGTCAGTTTTCCCTGCAGATGAGATGTGCTGCCAGAGTTTACATATAAGAAGTTTGAAACCAGAGTTTAGTGAGAGGGGTTCTTGGTTGTTTTTGATAAAAACACAAAATATGAAATCCAACTGATCCTCATTCTGTTTAAACTGTTAGTTTAATTAATTTTTGCTGACACAAAACTGAAGTTGTGTTGGTCAAGACCTTTCCTATCGTCAGTTCAAACATGGCTTGGGGACTGATGATGATCCAGGTATGATGATCTTGGTCTGGTTCATCATCACAATAGCAATGATTTTGCATTTATTTAAAAATTTGGTTCTAGTGACATAGGTTTCTTGTTCACAGCTGAATTGTAAGGGTTCTGCCATAGCAAGAAAAGCAAATGGTAACAAAGCCAATTTTTTGTTAGCAGCTTTGACTTAAAATGAATGAATTGAATAGATTTGTTGAATAGAGGTGTTATGTTAGTAAGCACATTTCTTACCTTTATACAAATTCTGATTGTGTTTTTTTCTTTGTTTTGTTTGGGGTTCTTTTCTGATTTTTATGTCTATTTTAATTGCCCACATCCCTGTAGTATGAGTGCCTTTCATGTAAAATCAACAGGAACATTCACTGTAGACTTTCCTGGTCTATGATACTTTTTGCTTCTTAGATATGAATAGATGTCCCAGGGCTACAAGCTGAATGTTCTTTAAATCTGCACTGAAGCACAATAAGTTAGGTATGTATTAAAGGGAAAAAGAAAAAAAAAAAAAAAAAAGGCCAAGAAAATCCTACACACAGGAATGAGACACTGAAGAGAGCAGGTACCTTAAGCAGAAAAGAAAGCACTGCACAGACAGGTTGAATATTTGAACTCTTAATAAAGGAAATTTATCACTGTCATGCATTTGGAAGCTTTCAGATGTGAGGTAAGTGCAGTTTGGGTAAACATCCATTAAGACAACATTTAGAACTTTCCGCTCAATAGCTGTGCATAGTTCTGTGGAAATCAGCTGTGGAGGAAAGGTTCTGTCTCCAACTATTATAAAAAGCCATTTGCCATCTGATGAGTTGTATTATGCTGCTTCATAACAAGATGTTAGGGTGCTGAAAGAGCTGGCAAATGTGATAGCCAAGCCTCTTTCCATTATTTATATGAAGTCCTGGCTAACTGGGGAGGTCCCAATGGACTGGAGGGTAGCAAATGTGACACCCATCTACAAGAAAGGCAGAAAGGAGGATCCAGGTAACTGTAGACCTGTTAGTCTGACCTTGGTACCAGGGAAG
>VWZY01010536.1:433473-462770 GCA_013399075.1 Chloroceryle aenea | reverse complement strand
GACGCTCTTAGCCGCAGGAGGGCCACCGCAGGCGGCTTCTGGCTGCTCCTGGAACTTTAGGGTTGCCGCACTTGCTGCTTCCTGAGGTGGCCTCCGCAGAGCGGCGAGCTGCGAGGGGGCAGAACGAGCTTTGGCTGCTCGGAGGGATGGGTGTTCCTGGGCAGAACGCGCTGCTTTGGCTGCATTTTGTAGTGGCGCACCTTGGAGAGCTACAGAGGGGAAGAGCGTAGCTGCCTGTGAAGCGGCGAGGTGTTTGTCCTGCCTGCCACCTGTGCAAAAGAAAATGAAAGAAAAGCTTCCAGTATTCTGACCTGTCAATGCCTGTAGTTACCTGTCGTCCTGGTAAAACCGGTCGAAAGCTCGTCCAGGCTTTCGCAAAAGAAGACGCTGGGCCAGGTCGACAGCAAAATCGCAGCGCTGTTAGTGAGGGGGAGCTTGAGTCTTGTACTTCCTGGTCTGTTCCGTGACTTTACAGAGTGTGAAGCAACGAATGTGTAAAAAAAAAAAGTGAATAACTGAGATTGGAATATTAGTGAACTTGTAAATCTCTCTGAAGCCCATCTCACTTTACTATAAAAGCCTTTTAGAAACCTCCTTGGAAACTTGGATCAGTTTGAGAGAGAACTGTCGATAGAATGTTACTTTCCAGACCTGGTGTTATGGCTTAACAGCGGTAGGATGTAAATAAGTGAGTACATGTAGGTCCACTGCTAATACTGCCCACAGTTGTAAACAATTTTGCTTTTTAATAGTAGTTCTTACTACAGCATTTCCTGTCCTATTGAAAGCATCCCAAAGCATAATCAGTTAGCTCCTCAATGTTCATTTAGCGTTAACTTGGAGATAATCTGTGATGGAAAAAAATGTGAAGTATTCTAAATAATAGTCTGTTCTGAAGTAGATTGCAAGCTGTCTTGCATTTCAAAGAAGATCTTAAAGCAAAACCTTAGTGCCTAAACTGTTAATGAAGCAGAAAGTTAATTTTTGGATCTGCTAACCTTGCTGTAGTTGTGTTAGTCTTCAAAAGAGAACCTGCCTGATGTTATCAGCAGTTGCCTGAAATTCTCATCTGCCTTTGCAGATCTTTGGTATTTGCTCGTTCTGTTTGGGCTTAAATTCTAAGCATCTTTAGGCAAGTGCTGTGCTGCTAAGAGGTGCAGGGCTTAACGGTAAGCTGTAGTTCCACGCCAGAGATGCAAGTCACAGCTGCACATATGGCCTCTCAGAATTTCTGTTCTCTAAATAATCACTTTTACCGTGTGGAAAATAGTGCTTCTTGGGAGGGGGGAGAAATTGTTAATTTCTCAGGGTTTGCTGAGATATTATACTTTTCAAGTACCTCTTTATTGTTGATGGGGTTGTTTGTTTAAGTTTTAACATTTTGGTAGTGCTGGCATTGGTAGGAAACCCCAAGGCAGGAATTTTAGGTGAAAGGCTCCTGTCCTCCCTTCCAAACTGGGAATCACATTCCAAAACAACTATTTGAGCAGTTAAAAACATGAAGTTTTATTTCCTTTGTGTCTAACAGTGTGGGTTAGCTCACAGTGAACCTAATAGTAAGTAACGGAATCNAACCATCTTTTTTTCTCTCTCTTTTTTTTTTCCTATGAGTTGTAGAATTGCAGTATTTGCATTTAACCTGCTCTTGTCCTGTTCAGTCAATCTCGACAAGGGCTTCGGAAGTTTGTAATGAGGAATTTTTCACATTTCAGCCTCATTTCTTTGTGAAGCAGGATGGAAAATGAAGCCTGCACTGACAGTGTGAAAAGTTACAACCAATTATATAACTGATATCTGGGGAATTCAAAATTTGAAGCCACTGTCATGGAATATGAACATCTGTTTTCCTTTGGAGTTAATGTGCTGGCATTTTGTTATAATATCTGAGCATTGGGATTTACTGAAAAAGAACCCAGTATTTGCTGGTACAATTCTAATGGATTGTAATTGTTTTAATTGTAATAGTTTTTTCTATGTTTACCCAAAGAGCAGCTTATTAATAATTATGTCCTGTAAAAGTTTTTGAAAAGACAATGAACCATTTCACTGTGGAAGAACAGTTGATTTGATCAGTCGGTAAGTCATCTAAACATATTTTGATGGCACTCTTGGGTTAGTAGTGGAAACCTTAATTTAAGCTTTTTCCACAGAAATTGGAAAGCCTTTGAAAAAAGAGTGGTAGAAAGGAATGAGAAAGGGACAGAGAGATCAGTGAAGCTGGAAGGGAAAGATGATGGAGAAAAGGGAAAGAACATTGAAAGGATGATCTGAAGACATAAACTCTGAACAAAGTTTAACTTGTTTTGTTCACACTGAAGGAATTAAACACTCCCTATAATATGTGTATTTTGATGTAATATATAATATTATACAAATGTTAGATATAGAATAGAATATACCTTTTAAATATATATATATAGATCTCAAACATCATAAGAAGAAGTTGCAAATAGCCAATATGGCAAACAATTTAAAGACTAAGGGAGAAAGGAAATAGTCTTTATAAGAGAAGAAGAGGGGAAAGGAAAGAGTGTGTGTGGGCAGGGAATTAAAGCTAAATCACCTTTAGCATAGATGCAGCTGAGAGAAACAACTGAAATATCCGAAACAGAGATGCTTCTATTTTGAGAAAGCAATTAAGAGAGACTTTAGAGAAGAGTTCTGATGGAAAGCTGTTTAGTTTTGACCTTATTCTGTGAAATAAAGGGTTTCCTTAAAATAAAAATTCCACTTTACTAGCTTCAATTTTTAATTATCTTTATTTTGGCCTCTAAATTTTCATAACCTAATCAAATGCTAGAACAATTGTATTCACATCCATTGAGATTTAAAAAGTATATCTCTTAGAAACTGGCAATTATAAACCAATCAACCTCCCTGCAGGAGTTAATGAAATATTTTCTTGCTTCTATTTACGGAATTTAAAGCAGTGTTGTGTGGCTCTAAATGTCGTAGCTTACTGGTCTAAGACTTAATCAAGTTCAAAGAGATTTTGTTGTTTTCTCTTTGGGAGTTTGTAATCCTGTGAATAAGTTACGTGACTGGTTAGGTCAATAGATGTTTGCTGCTTTGTTTTAATACGAGATCTATGGCCTCCTTTAAGATGACAATTGTCTGTGTAAATTGGATCTTGAGTTGTTACAAAACCAGGTGGTTTGTCACTAGGCCACAAAACTGACTCTGGAAACAAAACCAAAGTAGCCACCGTAGTACCCTGGGTTTATTTTTTCTGACGAGCCCCATTGAGATGGTAACTGTGGTGGTTTAAATTCCCAGTGCAGGTTACATCTCTGTAAAGGTCACCGAAGAGATTCACACTGTACCTTTATTTTACCCTGGCATAACTCTACGTGATAATGCATAGTAATCCTGCTCTCAAGACTGAGCTTTGGTGTCAGGTGCAGTAGCACATCCTTGTTCCGAATTCCATGGCATTGGAAAGGACTCCAGACCTGTTCAGGTGCATTAGGAATCACTGGGTCTCAAATTCCCACGTCCTGGGAGAACGGCTGGGGTTTGACATGCTTTTCCCCCTGTAGTAATCTAAGGCTAGGTTTACTTTACCAATGTACAGTTTGAAAAGATAGATAATTGCTGACATTTGCAGTTTGTTACAGTTAAAGGTCACAGGTTTCAGCTGTGGCCATTCATTATGCACAGGAATACATACTTAAAATCCTTGATACTCTATTTTTAAGTATTGTTTTTTAAAGCAAACCGCAGTTACTCCTTCTGTATTCTTTAGATTGCAGCTTAAAACACTAGGTAAACCACAAGCCAGGTCATTTAAATGACCAGCCAGCCACTGTGTTTCCATTGTTTGCAACAATTTAAACAAGGTATTTTGTTTCTTTTTAACTTTTGCAATAGAAAATAAAATTACCCAAGAAAATAGCCAGACGATACCCAGCGTATGAGCTATATCTCTATGGGGAAGGGAGCTATGCTGAAGAAAACAAAAACCTCCTGTTGACAGGAATTCCAGTTCTCTTTCTTCCTGGGAATGCTGGCAGTTACAAACAAGGTAAGTACAGAGCTAAGTTATCAGCATGTGACAAACATGTCTCGTACCTATGCATTAGTTAGTGGCAAGAAGTTTTCTGTTTGAAATACCACCAGTGATTGATCACAGTAGGCTGTAGATATCCTTGTTAGTCCGTGGTTAATTTCAAGCTGTCAGAATACATTGGTTTTGTTTGAACAGTTGGACTACAATATTCTGGAGTGAGACTTTCGACTTTTGAAAGCCAGAAGCATTACAGCTCATGCTGTCCTATGGCAGTACTGCACTCTTGCTGCATTTTTGATTGCAAACATCCAGTTCATTTTGATATGAACAGCACTTAGCACGGTTACGCCAAATAAAACAAGACCTCAATTTGATTAGAAGAAACTGAACAAGCTGCCATCTGTGATGTGAAGTAATTACATGCTATAGAAATAAGCATCATCATGTGGCTTGCCCTGTAGCTTCTTTACTTCCTACTTCTTTATATGGTGATGTTTTTTCCCTAACCTCAGCTTCCTACGTTACACATGGACTGCCTTTGTTTTCCAGCTTACTTCCTCTTGCACTCCTAGGCTCCAAATGAAAAGAAGGAATAGTTTGAAAGCATTTTTATTTTCATTGTAAATCCTCAAGTTAGTAGGTTGCTGAACAAGAAGTACTGTGTTTAATGTTTATTCAGGTATCTGGTATGCAGTTCAGGCTGGGTTTGTCATACCATTATTTTTGTTCTCTAAAAATGTGCTTCGCAACAGTTGATAAAACTCTTAAGATGTTAGCAAAATGGATGTGTACGTATGGGGAAAACCAGCCCAATCTAAACCCCCATGTCTTACTGGGATACTTCTTCCTTAGATTTGCACTAAACTGGATAATTAAATTATAGGATTTCAGAGAACCTTTACAAAATTATTTTCTTTGAGAACACACTTAGCTTCTATCAAAGTAAGATATTTTACCAACTCCTGCTTTCAGAAAGCCCCTAGAGTCTTGCAGGCACAACAGCATCCGAAGAAGATTCCGAACACAATGAGATACCATGTGAACTTCTGTAATTGTGCATAAAGCTTTGCAGAGCTGTGAGTTAACGTTGTCCCTGAAAGCACATCAGTCCATCAGTATGCAGGGAGTAGAATGGTGCTCTCAGGGTATGTTAGGAATCCAAAGGAAGCATCTGAAGAAAAACTTTCATGAGGTGTACTCCTAGTACTACTGCATTCTGTGGATATAATGTGCTACTTAAGATCAGTATAGATCTAAATATTCAATTCTTGGATAAATTGATTTAAGGAGACTGGCAATAAGTCATATGTGCATTTTTCAAAGTCTTAGTTAAATTGTTCTGCCTTAATCAGTGGCAGGAATTGCTAGTTTTTGTTTACCTAGTACTTTTTAAAAAAATTATTTTATTATGGAATTTATGAAAACTTGTATTTCATTCAAAATTTCTTGTGGGATAATGCACTTCCATTCTGGTACCTAGATGAGCAGAGGAGGTGTTGCTGTAGTTATTGTCATATTTATTTAAAATACATTCATAATTGCTGAGCAACAAAGACAGAGTGCTGCTGCTGCTTTTGCTGGGCTTGTTATTTTCACAGAATCATAGAATCACTTGGGTTGGAAAGAACCTTTAAGATTATAGAGCCAAGCTGTTGGCCTAACGCTGCCAAGTCCACCCCTAAACCATGTCACCAAGCACCACACCAGGTCTTTTAAATCCCTCCCTCCAGGGACGGTGACTCCACTACTTCCCCGGGCAGCCTCTTCCAGTGCTTGACAACCCTTTCAGTGAAGGGTGAACCAGTGTAAACATCTCCTGCTGAAGTTGAGGCCATTTTCTCTCATCCTATCAACTTCTTACTTGGGAGAAGACCCTGACACCCACCTCCCTACAATATCCTTTCAGGAGATTTTGATGTGTTACAGGCACTTTGGAAACACGTTAATTCATTGTCTTTCATGGACACTAAAATGAACTTTTAAAAATGTACAAAATTCAGACACTGAGTAAAAGATGGTTGTGTGGTTTAGTTGCTGGGTATCAGTCTGGGTTTAGGCAAGAATTGAGATCCTGAGTAAAAGGTGATTGGTTTAATTGTTAGGTATCGATCCGGATTGGGAGAATCGAGATGCTGAGTTCTCTGTAGGGATCTGTCATATGTTGCTTTATGATCTTTGGCAATATTCTCGTTCTTTTCACCATGATGTCCAAGATACAAAGTTATGATAAGATACTTGATCTTTTAAGTATTTTTTGGGTCTTTTCAAACCCCTTTGAAGGTGTTCTTATTCTTCTTAGCATTAGGTGGAATTGGTGACACGACTGACTACAAATTAGACTTACAAGTTTGGCCATGCTGATAATATCTGTTGGGGCGTTTGAACAAAGTATTCCATAAATACTATTTTCCCATTTCATGAGCTGCAGTAAGATTTGTTTAATACATTGATTTCTATAGCAAACTTTTCTGAGAAGGAGGATTCTGCAGGCTGCAGATCTTTGAAATGGTTGCACTCTAGAAGAGTCTTGCTTCTGTGCTCTGGGTGTGGGCAGACCTTCCCAGCAATCATTAGTTATTTTATGCAGTCACTTTTGGGACCTTCTCTTTTCTTTTCTTCTTTCCCTACCATGTTTTTTATTTGCAGCTGTTACTGTTCCATCTTGCCACGTCTCCATGGAAACTCCGGGACAATTCTGCACTCAAAAGGCTGTGTTAAATAGCAGCTGAGGTTAGATGAAGGCGACAGGTCATAAGAAAGACCTTGTAAACAGAACATTTCCTTGCTTAAGGTTTTAGATGGAAAAGTGTCCTTTAGGGTTTGGTTTTCCAATCCCCCATATGTATCTGGGTGCTATTTGGGAATATTGTCCCAAAGATGATGGTCTTCAAGGGAATTTTAGGAAAGCCTAGCAGTAGCAGTGCCTGTAGACTTGAAGTTGAGAATGCTCATCTTGCCTTCTTGTCCTGGTGATGGTAAGAAGGTGCAAAAGAGATGAGAAAAGCAGCCCTCCGATGGAAGAACATAATCCTTGATCTTGTTTTTGACATAAAATATCCCTGTAGTCAGTGGCAAGCTGGGTTGCTGCCATAAACACAGCATGCTGTTCTTGGTAACTCATTCCAGACTTTCTTTTCATCTAATCTGGTTTGTTCTGTTCCACAGTTTGCTGTAAGCTCTTGCTGTGGTATGTTTAATGGTAATTATGGGTTTTTTTATGAGAGGGATTCTTATAAAATAGGAGGTAATTATTTCTTTTATTATTTTACAGTGTGGTTCTGACAATGTCTGGCTGATACTTCTGCTCTATTTATATCTTCAAATCGATTTTTGTAAAAGAAGTGTGATTGCACTTCAGAAAAAAAAAGATTATTTGCTTTTGGATTTTTTTTAACTTATTTATTAATGATGTGAGAAGAACAATGAATTTAAGAAAAATAATCTATTAAGAAACAACTGTTCTCTTTTTGTCTTGCAATGACATTGCTAAGAGTGACTATTAAACTGTCCTAACTGATGTGGTTTCTTTTCCTAGTACGTTCTCTTGGCTCCATTGCACTTAGAAAAGCAGAAGATGTTGACTTCAAGTATCATTTTAATTTCTTCAGTGTCAACTTTAATGAGGAGCTGGTTGCATTGTATGGTGGTAGTCTGCAACGACAGACCAAGTTTGTGCATGAATGCATAAAAGTAATTCTTAAGTTGTACAGGGTAAGTAGTGACATATGCCAATTAACATATTTGCCTTTGGGAATGAGCTCTGGGCTGCCTTTTCTTCTGGAAAATTGAAGGATGATGAATAAGGGAAGAATTTATAAAGTGTGCAGATAATTGAATGTGCTAACAGTGCAATAGAGAATTGCTGCTCTTTAATAGATGTTTAATGCTTGTGACAATCCCAGAGCTTCAGTTCAGTTTTGTATTGTGTTTCTAAATAAAAACTGCCATGCACAATGTATGCTTTTTTGTAGTAGAAATGTAAACTTTCCTTGGCTTATTAAAACATCAATATAGCATCACCTTACGTCCCATTTTCTCTAGGAAATTTCTTTGCAAACTTATCTCCCTAAGATTCTCAGAATTTAAAACAAGCTTAAGTTTCTTATGCTTACACAATCTATATAATATTTCCTTTTCAGCTGGAAATTTCACATTAAGCACATTTTATTGAAATAGTAGCTAAATTTATATTCATTCTGTAAACTTGTCATGTTGATATAAGCTAATATGCTTGAGATAAACTAATCTGGGGGGAAAAAAATATATATATACAACTGATAACTGTAGTTCAATGTCATGTCTATTTCTGATGTATCTAATTACTCCTTGATCTTTCCTTAAGGATCAAGATTTTGCACCAACCAGTGTTGCAATAGTAGGTCATTCAATGGGTGGTCTTGTTGCAAGAGCATTGCTTACTCTGAAGAATTTTAAGCCTGACCTTATAAACCTCCTCATTACACAAGCCACACCTCATGTTGCACCTGTAATGCCTTTAGACAAATATCTTACAGGTAAGTATTGCACATTACCTAATTAATTGGTCTTCTGAAACATTAGTAGGTGAGATTCCTGCAAATCAACAGCAAAATGGAAGGGTTTGCATACTGTAGTTAGTATCTTCATTTGCTACTCAGGTAATTAAGAGAGTGCTAGGATACTAAGAGAAAGTGAAGTGTCATATAAAATGGATTATGTGGACTTGAGCTTCTGTGCTGGGCCTGGAGCTCTCAGTAATTTGTAGTTTTAGTTAAGTTGCAGAACACATTACTAAATTTGTAAGCTCTCCATCAAATGACATTTTTTTTTGTTTGGTTTTTTTTTTATAAAATTTGACCATTGTAATGGCTTTCCTTACCAAATGAATTGTCTCAATAGCATTATTTCTAGAGAAGCTGCTAAATGTAATGTTTGCTGTGCCCAAAGGTTGGGCAAGTGGGAATATAGAATAGATATATTTACATATTTTATATATTTACACAAATGATGGATCATATTTTCTGCTCACCTAAATAACTGTGGCATAAAGTATAATATTATGCTGTATTTATTTGCCTATAGACTATATACTATACACTTACTGAAAAGCTAGATCTGACTAAACTGCAGTGATGAAATAAGTGATGATTGTGCTGCTATGTGTAGATATTGAGGGAATTGCTGAAGGAGAGGAGCTGGACATTAATTTTCATTATTTTATGTGGCACACAAGAGGAATGGATCATCTTTTAGCTGATGAATTTGATTAATTGTGCTTGTATTAATCCTCCCTCCTACAACTGATTGCAATGCTATACTTCTTGCTTGCTGACTGTTTTGGACTGTGCTTAGCTGATAGAGAAACTGAAAGTGTATCTGTCTTCCCCAACTGCTACCTCCTTGGGATTAAACCAAGAATTTTCCTTCTTTATATGTATCAAAAGTGATAATCAGAGCTTGAATGCCTCTAGGGGGGCTTACAGAAACTTGGAATTAAATGTTTCTATAGCTTTTTTGTATATCAGGAAGAAATTGTGATTGATTTTAATATATTTTATAGATTTTTATACAGCTGTAAACAATCACTGGATCCTAAAGGCCCAAGAGTTCAGAAATTTAACTACCCTTTCGGTGGCGGGAGGATTCAGAGATTACCAAGTTCGTTCAGGACTGGCTTTTCTACCAAGATTGAGTCAACATGACAGTGCCTTATTTGTTGTGGTAAAATAGCAAACTATTTTGTTTGTTTTGCATGGAGCTATGTTAGCTGTTTATGTAATGCATGTATCCCTATCTAACTACAGTCTGTATGTGCAGCATGTTATAAATTAAGATGAAAATGCTACCCATGAACACACAGTAGATAGTGTACAGTTACAACATTGTAAAGAGTTGATGGAGCATAAATGAGTGTCTGCTGGAGGGGTAGATGTTGGGGTTGATCTGAATTATCTGCCACTTTGTACTGTTTCTTCTCACCACCTTCTTGCACATTTTCAGTTCCTGAACTCAGGCTTTATTTCTCTGTGCTTTTGCAAGAGATTTCTATATAGAGACTGACAGATGTGCAGTACAGAAGGAGACTACTCTGGTTATAAAGAGAGAGCTCTGGCTTGGAGTCATCTCTTTAATTCGTTGTTTTCCAAAGAATTTAGGAATAGAAAGGATCTACTGCATCATAAAGTCCAGTCTTCTGCTTTTGCAGGCATCTGTCTCCTTCCAAAATTAATCAAGAGACATCATAAAGTAGTTAAGTTTGTCTTTCCATCTCCCTTCCATCAACCTGTTCCCTACACAGAGGAAGCTGGAAAACACTGCAGTAAATTTGTAATTTCCAACTTCATTTACTGTGCAAGCCAGTTTTTAAATGCAGTTGTTCTGGCATCGACTTGAAATGTTATCTGAAGTAGTTGTCATTCCCTTGGTGTTTCCATCCTAGTTCGTTGTAGAGAAAGCTGTCTATAAATAGTCTCAGCTCTGATTCTGCTGGGTTAAGAAGATTAACCCTGCATTCCCTTTGTCCCAGTAACCATTCTCTACATCTGCTCTACTTTCATTGCTCTTGAGTGTTGATGACCAGAATTTTTGCATGAGATGTTGTGGTCAGTGGAACCAGTTCTTACAGTCTGGGTTTTTTTTTGTTTAGTTTGGGGGTTTTGTTGTGTTTGGGAATTGTTTTGTTGTTGTTGTTTGGATTGTTTTTTTCCCAATGGTAATGCATTAATAGTTCAGAGCTTACTTGAATCAAGTTGTACAACAAGGTGATAAACTCCAATTATGGGAGATAGTTTAGACATTATTAGTCCCTAAAATGCAATACACTTCTACAAATGAGTAGCTTCCAAGTGTCCAGTTCTTCCTGTGTGGCGTTCTGATGCCTCTTCTGATCAGGATGCGCTTGATTCTGAAGCAGCAGCTTTCACTGGCAGCATGCTTCTATTTTTGTGTGCCAGGATCACTTATTAGAATAGTAACATTAGTCATAGAATCAGGCTTTGAGGAAATTTTGGTAACTTTCCTCCACACAATTCTTTGCCCTTTCACCATTAGTCTCTGCTATCTAACATGTCCAACAGGTCATTTTGTTTTACAGACAAGTGCTTCAGCACTCAAACTCTTGAGATAAACATTATTCTTTTTAATAATTGAATGAAAAAGTTTAAGGACAGAGAAGAAAGGCTTGCTTAGGATCTTAAAATGTTGAATACTAACAAAATCTTAACTTCTTTCCTCCCAAACAGAGCTCAGCTGTGCCTAGAGCTTGGGCTTCAACAGACCATCTCTCCATAGTGTGGTAAGCTAATGGAACAAAGGTTAGTTGGCTGACCATACAGCCCTCTGTTCTCTGCTGTCATCACATTATACAATAATTGAGCTTTCCTGTAATGTTATTATGATGCCTCTTCTGGCCATTTTGATTCCCCTGAGTATTTCCTTTCTAGATTAAATTTCACTTCTTCTGTCTTCTAGGTGCAAAGAATTGATCCTGGCTACCATTAGAGCTTTTTTTGATCTCATAGATGAAAACACAAGGCAGGTTTGTACATGTGATCTCCTGTATATTTCCCCATCACACTTCTTCCATCCCAGAATACCTAATATCATCCTGTTATACAGAAAACTTCTTTTTGATTATTCTAAGTCACACTGAGAAAATTGTTCCCATTTTTTACCAGTCACTAAAAATTTCCATGGCTTTGTGTTGTCTGGCCAGCTCAGATTTTATTACAGCCTGCCTTACAGCTTTATAGATGGGCTGTGGAATGAACTTTTCTTCCATAAGGCAGCAGGTTTAGTTGACCTTGACTATGATAAACAAATTTTCCTATCTGTGGAGCTTTGCCTGTGACCTCTCAAAGTGTGTTCCAAATCACCTCCTCTGACTAGTATACAAAAGAAGAAAAATTGCCATGGTTGAATTCACACACGATACTTCCTGAGCTTCCTCCTGTGTTGTCACCTTGGTGGCCAGCACGTTATTTGTTGTTTTCTTTTAAAAACAGTCTTTACAAAACCAGAATGCAAATAAAATACTAGCATATTTGTTTACCTCCAGCTACCATTATCTATTGCTTTTCTAAATAAATATCATGCAGTGTACTTTGTAAAAACTGTTGGAGAAATCTCCTCTTCTACTATTCTCTTTCTGAAATATTGTGCAGCAATAAATATGAATTGGAATTAAGTTCCAAGAGGTTGGAAATACATTAAATGCAGAGCCCCCAACATAGAAGATGTTGAATTTCTGGTGTTCTTTTTGAGAATGTTTGGGGGACGCTTCTCTAGTTTCTTAAATGTACTCACTTTGACCTGTGATTTAGAGAGACATAAGGGGGTAGAGTTGTTCTGGAGTTGACTGGCAGTGTACTGGAAGGTACAGCTTTTCAGAAACCAGTTGTAGTGCCTGTAATTCTGAAAAGCTGAGTAAACAAAAATTAGCCCTGGAAATTGGATTTGGGGAAAAAAAAAAAGGCAACAAAAAAAACCCAAACAAAAGTGAATCCTAATGTAGCTCTACAGCTTTTTTGATAGTTAAAATATTAAGACAGGCATAGTAAGTTGGATTTGTGAGGGCAGACTAGTAAATATAAACACAAGATTTTTTCCTAAACTCTGGCATAACTCAGGTGTTATTTCAGGAAGGATGTACCTGTGTTGATAATGTTTAATGGAATGATTTCCTCGTGTTAAAAGTAGACAAGGAGATAAAGCTAAAAGTTTTACCTGTGCTTTATAACGTGTAGGCTTTCTGTATTGTGGTGATTGACTGTTGCTGGCACTTGTTCAGATTAGTCAGTTTAGAATAGAATCAGTGTATTATGTCTTCTAACAATCTCTTCTGCCTCTCATCCTCAAAAAAGTATTGCTATCTATGATCATGTGTTTACTGTAAATCACACAGATTGGTAAAATACAATTTGACAATATGTCCTTTTTCAGATCACCGGGGATCCACAGAAAAGAATGTCTGTATTGAATCACCACTTTGTGAGACACCCTGCAAAGATATTTGAGGAAAATCCTGAAGTTTTTACGGAACTCACAGGTGTGCAGCAGTTGTCTTTTGAATGGGATTCAGTGATATTCCTTGGTTAATCTTCTCACTAGCAAACTTCTGGAATGCATTTTGTCCTTCTTCAGACATTGCTAAAATTACAATGGGTTACAGAGCTAAACTATGAACTTTTGTGTGGTTTCACTGCTAAGTAGAAAAGAGGTATGAGCAAAAAGTTGTCATTTCTATATGGCCGAGGTTCTAGTGGATGAGCAGGAATTAAATTTACACCAAGATGTCCAGAAGACAATCTCAGAAACTGGGAATAGCTGGATGCCAAAAGTATGGTCTAATCTACGCTCATGTCCTGTGCTTGCAGGAGGGATAACGTGAGGGTTGTAGAGCCATTGTGTTAGTTCTGTGCTGCTGATAGAAATCCTGAATAGTCACATCTGCTTTGTAAGCAACTTCCTTTTCTTAATGGCATGGCAGGGTAAAATGAACTGCACCCTCATGGTTTCCTTGTAATGGCTAAGAATGCAGAGTTAAAGGTGAGAGATTCTGGCAGCATGGAGTTTTGCAGGGCACAGCTGTATTTCCAGCTTTGCTGAAGTAGGCTGAAGCATTTTCTGAAAACCACTTTATTTGAGGAATATAAGAAGGCATTTAGGCATTGACAGATAGTGAAGTGAGTATGGAGCATATGACCACCCAGGTGGTTACTCTTGGGGCATGGGAGATGAGGGAGGCTGAGTGAACTGGGGTTTTCCACCCTGAATAGAATGCTGGGGGAGGATTCTGTTGCTGTCTTCTCCTACCTAATGAAGGACTGGAGAGAAGGCAAAGAGAGATTTTTCTCAGAAGCACACAATGATAACACAACAGGCAATAGAGTACAGTTATAACAGAAGAAATTCCAGTTAGATTTTAGGAAAAAGTACTTCACCAGGATGGAGCTGATTGGTTTCTTTGTTCACTATTTTGGGGGGTCAGTTTTTAGCAGTAAGGAGCAATATTTAAATTGGATTTCATGTTCACAACTTCGTATTTCTGGTAACCTCTTGACACTTACCTAAATTTCTGTGAAAAATGTGTTACATAGAAGAAAGATACTAACTTTCTCACGTGACAGCTTGCATTATTTGTATCTGATCTCTTCATTATTCAATCTTACTCTGTTTTTCCAGACATAGCTTTAAATTGTTACTGTTTACTTGGCTGTGTTCATCACTGACTTGCTTGTACACAAGTTTCTGTATTAGCTTTCTTAGAAAGCTGACAGGAGCAAAGATGGGCCTGTTTCTAATGTTGCTCCAGCTTTAATCAGTCACCCTGCAATTACATTAGTATCATTCAGCTTCTTACTTGTTGTGTTGCCTTGAAAGGTTTATTTCAAGATCCATAGGGGTTTTATTTTACAGTTAATAATGGGATCCTATGGTTTTGCTGTTTCCCATGTAACTGATGATAACTGCTGCATGTAATTCTAAACTCTACCAATCCTGGGTGTTGGGTTTATGGCCGTTTATAGGTAAGAGATAAGACCTTGGTGATAAGCAAAATAAAAGATTTTAGACATAAGGGTAATAGTTCCTGCAGTATGGCATATAAAACATTTTTATTTCTAGGATCTTTCATGTGGATTATGGTCAAATCCTCAAAATGGACTTATTCAGTTTACAATGTAAGTAACATTTTTTTCCTCATTGTGTTTTAGGTTTGGTTTTTTTTATTAATGAGTTTTTTTTTTTTTTTCTTTTAAGGATTCTGATGGAAAATATTTCACATTTCCTCTTGCAAGCCACAGAAAATCATACAGTCATGTTTACTGTGAAAACAGTCTGCTGGTGAGAAAATATCTCATTAATATGTTTTAATATTTGATTATAAAGCTGTATATTTTAAAATTTAGATTGGCTGCAGTTTTAAGACAGTTTTATGAGCAGTTGTTGAAATTACTGACATGTTTATATTCACACAGATTTTGTTGGGTGTATTTCCTGGTTTTAGCACGTCACGCATCGTGTTGAAGATCCAAAATCTCTAATGCCACCTGAACCTCAAATGTTTTACTTTTGAATCTTTTATGGTTAGCCCCAGATTACTTTCCTCTTTAATTCAGGGCAGTCTATATTGATGGTTTTGAATGAAGAAGTTATTTTTAGTGCTGCCAGGATTCAGCCATACTTCTAATTTGGGAAAGCTGTTTAGAGGTTTGCTTTCCCTTAAAATTTAAGGGAGAGAGACTGAAAGGCTACAGAGATCTTCCTCTAGGCAGTGGAAGAGAATGGAAGCCAGATGAGAAAACAGCACCTTCTCAGTTGTCTCCTTGTCGAGGAAAGGTGATAATGTGCTTTTCTTATATTTTCAGCTCAGGACATATAAATTCAGCCAAAATGTTTTTTGAAATTATTATTTTTTTTAGTATTTTTTTAAAGAAATGAATGTAGCCTTTTGGCAACTGGAGATGAATAAATATGCTCTTTAGAATTATGTGAGTATTTTGTATTAGTGACAAGAAAATTGAGATGCTTTCCTTTTTCATCCTGCCTGTCCCTGTTGCCTCTCATCCCCTTTCAGAGAAGAGGTTCATCCCACCATTGTGAAAAGAGATAGTTTACTTCCAGTGCTTTTCTCATTCTCCTTCCCAATAACACCTTTACTACATACATGTTGGCTGTGACATTAGTTGTGCTTTAATAGGATAACTTTTGCCTTTGAGATAATATCTTACACAGGACTAGTACTGCTGGAGGAGGATGAGGAGGTAGAGCACAATGCTTGCATCTTGCTGCTATCAATTCAGAACTTCTAAATTCTTGAGGGGGGAGCAGTAGAGCATTAGAAATCTAAAGTATTCCTTGACTACTTAGGATAATACCTTGAGACATTTCTTTTAGTTCGAAAAGATTAAACTCTAATACAATTTAATTTTACATCCATAAGGCAGATATTTGTTTTAAGAGAAATTAGGAAAGTTTGCTTAACTTTGGTTTTAGGAACTTCTTTGATTCATAACTAGAGAAGGTAGGAAATGGAAGTTAATTAAAATGGTTCCTAGAAACCCCCACCTTTCACTCTTATGCTTCATCTTTCCATCTTTGTAGTTATAATTCCAATCAGACCATTAAAGGTCTGATATAATCTCATTCTAAACCATAGAGTAAATCTGAGAGACTGTTTTTATCATTGTAAAGACAATGATAAGGACAATGATAAAGACAATGCTTTTACACTTCAGCATTTGACATCCTTCTGAGAGTTTTGTCACTACAGTGATAGCTGCTGCAGACCTTGAGTGAGATGAAGGTGGAAGTTTGTTCCTTTCTTTACTAAGTCAATTAAACCAAGCATTTGCACTTTGGGGATTTCTAGAGCAGCTGCTGACACCTGGTGTACTGAAACAGTTAACCTGTAGACATTTTGGAGATTATCAGCACTAATTCCTGCATGAAGAATTGCTGTTTTTAATATATCTATAAATACAGTCACACAGAGGTAACGTCCTATTTTATGGTATGGACTTTACAGGATACAAGTAGCTGGATCTATGGCTGTATGAACAGTAATTCATCAATGTGGTGAGTATAGCAGTTCCTGTTCTTTATTCAAATGGATCTTGTGAGACCACATTTGAATTTAAACTGTGTAAAATCTCCTCCTCCTTAGGAAGGAAGAGATATACAAGAAAACAGGAAAGACTAGGTTTTCTCAATTACTGAATGAATGCAGAATTAAACAGGTTAATTTTTTCTTCTTTAAGCTATGTTTTTGACCTTCATTGCAGTGAAAAGTTGCTCCTGTTGCTCTCTTGTGGGCACTGCATGCTGTGCTGGACTTCTAAATTGTGCGTTTTGTAGCTTACCTTTAGAATCCTATCACAGAAGACACCAAATGCATTTAGGTGGATTCTTATTCCAAAATTGCTACTGTTGTATGAAAAATACTTAAAAATATGGGTGATTTAGTGATTATTTGAATCAGGTCATTGCAATCATTACAAAGTGGTTTTAAAACACTGGCTTATCTTGCATTTGCAAAGTAAGCTCAAAGTAAATTCAACCTACCCTCCAGATCAGGGAAAGCTGCTGGGTGCAACTGAGCTAATGTAGTATTTATCTGTTCTGGGCTCTGTGCTGAGTTGTACAGCCCCAGAGTCTTGCCTTCAGCTGACAGCCAGATGTCATAATTACCATTTCTTGATCCCAGGAGAATTTGGCTCTTAGTCCTTTCTGTAACATTTGGCCAGCATCAGTGCAGGATAGCCTGGTTCAGGGCTGCTGCCTGAAGTCTCATCTAAGAACAGTGGGTTTGCTGGGGACTGTGTCCTGCGGTCGTGCATCACTCTTTAGAGAAACAGAAGTCTCCTGATGTTCTAAAAAACATAGCTTCAAATGGCTGAATCCATGTGTTCTAGTTCAGTGTGTTAACTTAATGTGCATACACACCACTGCAGAACTGCTGCAAGCTCCGTGGCAGCTAACAAAATCTTTGGTTTATATGGTGTGGTTTAGATCTTCTCATATGAAATATTGGGACTTTTGATGTTCAAACGTTGCTAATAAAACTGTGTGTTAATTCAGTGCCAGTGCTGGTTTAGTTTATTCAGAGTTTTCATTACGTGTCTGAAGTTGCATGGCTAATAACTGATGAACGTTTTGTGTATGACAAAGCTAGAGCTTTGTTTAACTTCTTTTTGCAAAACCAAGATATGCTGTCTCTGAAACGATTACAGTTTGCCAAGTTACAAGGCTAGCTAACTGCAGTGGAGCCAAATGTGTTCTCAAGTTAAAATCTCCTGAATCCAGAGAGAGATTAAAAAGCTGGCACCTTAATCTGCTGTCATAATGTTGTGCCTGCATAATGAATATGCTCATCCTTAAATGTATATGAATATTTTCAGCCTGGAAGCTACTGATTTATCCTGGAGAGCGGAGTTGCTTCCAACCACCAAGGTAAGTGTTGTGCTTAAGCTGTAAGAGTGAGGTGTGCTTCATGGGGTAGTTGCACGTCATGGGAGAAGGACCTGTTTTGTTTGCAGCACTGGAACATGGAGTTATATTTCAAAGACAGGGGTGCAAGAGGTGGGGACTGGCAAGGGGCAAGCTAAGGGATATATTCAGTAATGGCTTTTCTTTTTGTTTCTTTTTCTTCTTTGCTTTCTTTTTCTTTTTTTTTTAAAGGTTGTAATACTGAAACTTCAGGACTATCTTACTTTGTCCCACATTGTCATTCAGGTACCACCCACAGTTGGCAATAAGGTAAAAAATAAAAATAAGTGAAATGCAGAAATTGCTTCCTTAGTGTGTTGATAACTTTCAGATGCTATGATGGAAGGAAAAGGAAGTATATTAAATATGTTCTAGTTATTTTGAGAAACCACAGCCCTACACTCCAATGTGGTTTGAAGGTTACTTTATCTTCTTTAAGTGCAAAACTATTTTCATTTGATAAAATACCAAACACAAGGCACGAATACTACTTGAAACATAAAAAACAACAGTTGTCCAACCAGTTCTTAGAGTTCTTCTTGGAGATTCCAATGTTCTTTTTCCATGTTTTTCTTAGTATTCTGATTGCATTCCTGAATCTTTATCATTTTGAACAGTTAGTTCCAGGGTAGTGGAAAATGCTGTAAAAAATTGAAGATGCCACATATGGATTCTGAGGAGCGTGGGGCGGATACCTCTGCAAGCTCTGACACCACAAAGAATGTGGTAGACTGAGTCATGCAGGATTTGATAGTTGTGAATCTCACAGATGAGTTGGATATTTTTGCATCAAGGTCTCTGAGGATCCCAGCAAGAGGAACGCTCGCCATGAATCTAAGGACACTGTGTATTATCCACCCAGGTCTGGCAGACTTTCTGAGTTAGTCCTGAAAGTGGCAGAAAACTGAAATTGAATTTCAAGTCTAAGTAGATCTGACATTGCTTTCTGCAACAGAAATAAAGTCTCTGCATCTGTAGTGTAATAATTCATGATCCAAAAAATTATTCACAGCTGAAGTGGTGATAATCCTTGTCTATGGGTTGTGAAGAGACATCTTGCAGTTAAATTAATAACCTTAAGCAAAGATAGAAGAGAGATGGCTTGTGAGATGTAACTTGCTAAGCTGCAGTCCAGTGTTAAATCTTGGAAACTGCTTTTTAAAAGTAAGCAAATACTGGATTTATAATGGGATAGAAAATAACTTTCAAGTGAACTAAATGCTTATTAAAGATGATACAATTCATACTTGTTAGTTCCTATCAGTGAAGTGTGGAGAGGTGGCTTCTCAGTAGTTGTGTCCTAGACTCAGCCTGAGCCTGTGAATGCAATTTGGCAAGTGCAAAGGCTTTATATTCTTGTGTGCAGTTTTGATCTGTATTTAATATCCTGAATTGCAGTATACTGTGGCTTGTGAATTCTTCAAAGAGGATTCCAGAACAGTACAGCTTCCTGTAACACATCTTTTTTCATTTGGTAAGTATAGCATACTACTTTTGAAAGAAAATGGAAAACTAACATTGCTACCATTTGGATGATAAATTTGCCAAAGAATTCCAATGGTCAAGAGGTTTTCTGGGATTTGTTTTTATGAACATTACTGACATCCAGTGATAGGACAAGGGGTAACGGGTGCAGCTGGAACACAGGAGGTTCCACGGAAACATAAGGAGAAACTTTTTCACAGTGAGACTGACAGAGCCTGGAACAGGCTGCCCAGGGAGGTTGTGGAGTCTCCTTTTGAGACATTCAAAACCCACCTAGCTGTGTTCCTGTGTGACCTGATCTTAGATGATCCTGCTCTGGCAGGGGGTTGGACTCAATGATCTTTCAAAGTCCCCTCCAACCCCTAATATTCTGTGATTCTGTAAAGTTAATACAGTTTTTCTTAATAACAAAAAGAAATAAGAAATATGAGGGGGCAACAAATACTGAAGGACACAAGTTTCCTGGAAAAAAAAATAAATCTGAAGATGTTCAGATCTAACATGTGAAAATAATAACCTCATTCACAGGGGTTTCTTCGAGGAAAATTCTGTTAAATTCCACTGGCTTACTTTACAACGTACAACTCCAGCACTTCAACCAAGTAAGAATATGATTTAATTTTTTAAGCTGCTGTAACCACTGTTTGTAGACTGTAAGTGATTTTTGTTTCCTTTTTTTTCTTCTTCTTTTTTAACATTCTAGATATATCAAGCTTTCAAAATTTATATAGAGAGCCACTGCCTGTCACTCAAAGGTAAAATATAAGTCTTCTAAAGTATAAATTTATAAAATGAAGCTTGTTGAAAAGTCTCAAGAGTGAAGCTGGTGGAAACAAATGTCCTCTCATGCAGTTTTGTTTAGGCAGTACCATTATAATCTGCTCAAATGTCTCAACTAATATCCCTCACTTTCCACTCTCTCTTAAGTATGTTAGCTCAAAGAAAATGTGGAATTAGTCCTCATGTTTTCTCATAATTTCCCTGCCTTTAAACATTTATGTCTTTCTCTCTTTTTCTGTAGCAGCATGAGTTAAAAATGTCATTTTTATTCAATGCTAAGTGCTCTGGACTGCACTGCAATGTCAGTTGCAGTGTAACTGCAAGTCCAGTGATTGTGTAGTGATCTATATGCCACCACTGTTTTACTTGTGGTTTAGATTTTGGAGATAGTTGTCACCTCTCGTTCTTAATTAATTTTATATTCTTTAACTCTCTTCCATTTCAGAAAGAAAGCCCAGTGTTTACAGACTTCATATACCCTGGTCACATGAAGACTCAATAACAGTAGCAAAGTAAGGACTTAAACAATTATAACATATTACTTGAAAAATATTTGCATCCTGTTGTGGTAATACTTCCGATGTGAGACAACTTCTCCAGTCTTAAGTGTTTGGCTTCTGTATCTTTTCCTTGCTTACCTTTCTGCCTTGTAGACAATGTTGCTTTGACTTTTCTTCAGAAAAAAATAATAATCTACTAATTGTTTAATAGTTCTCACTAAATCTCTCTTGTATTTGCTGGCCTGAAATTCTCTCCATCATCTTTGATCCCCGTGTGAGTGGGGAACAGAGGCTGCTCCAGATGCTGGCTTCTTCCTATAAGCCAGGTTTTGGATCACACAGCAGCACCATGAATTGAACAACCTGACTTCATCTTAGATAGCTGGAAAACTATCTTCCTTGTTTATAGAGGTCTTAAGAATATGTCTAGGGTTTTTTTTTGTCCCTGTATTTTCTGACAACATAATACTTCCAGGAAACTGAACTGTATTCTTGAGAATCTGTCCTTCCCATTCATAAGGGCATATTAATGGATTCTGTGAGGGGCAGTGTGTACATCAGTGCTAAACCTGTCTGTTCCCATTAGTACCCTGCCCCTTCACAGCTCGGGGGGCAGTGGATGGAGACTGTTACACAGCTCTGAGAGAATAAACCAGGACATTTTACCCTTTCACTCGTAGCTTGTGGTGCCTCTTGGTGTGCTAGATCTGCTTTACATGCACTTGTTGAAGACATGTTTGGCTTTTTTTGGTTATAAGGACAATTAACAACTAAGTTGCTGTTTCAGAGCTCCGTCTTTTACCGAGATTTCTGCAAAGCTGCATATTGCTCAGCCTCAAAATGACAGCAGGGTTCCTGAGATAAACATTTACTCTTCCTCAGACTGTCAGTATGAAGTGAGTAATAAAAAAATTATTTTATAGCTAGTTTACATTGCTGTATAATTTTTGCAAATTCAGTCTTTGTAGTTAATTTAAATAAATACTAAGCAAATCTAAAGGTGGGTTATTTGGCCTTTTTGTAAATGCAGTGCATGTTACAAGTAGTATACAACAGCTGGTGTAATACTAAGAAAAACTTTAAAGCATTCTATCTGGACTTCTGCAAGGCCTTGGACATGGTCCCCCCCTACTCACCAGGTTGGAGAGTTACAGATTTGATGGGTGGACTGTTCAGTGGATCAGGAATTGGCTGGATGGCCACATCCAGAGGGTGGTGGTCAATGGCTCAAAGTCCAGATGGAGAGCAGTGACAAGTGGTGTCCCTCAGGGTTCTGTACTAGGACCTGTCTTGTTTAACATTTTTATCAGTGACAGACAGTGGGATCAAGTGCACCATCAGCAAGTTCATGGGTGACACCAAGCTGNTAGTTGGGGCCCCATCCCTAGAGACATTCAAGCTGAAGCTTGATGAGGCTCTGAGCAAGCTGCTCTAGCTGAAGATGTCCCTGCTCTCAGCAGAGGGGTTGGACTGGATGACCTCTGGAGGTCCCTTCCAACCCAGGCATTCCTATGATTCTATGATTTGGTTTTAGAAAGTCAGCGGTGTGCTGTTGTACTTTTTAGTTACGGGATTGCTGCATTCTAACACTTGACTTCTTAAAAATAAAACTGTTTTGTACTTATGCTTAGCATTGTATATAATACTTTGTTTTCTTTTTATTTTATTTTAATCAAGGTAATTCTGAAGACATCAGTTTTACAGGTTCTTGGGCAAGTAAGAAAACCTTCTAATAATAGATTGGTTTTTATGTCAGTACCACCTGTAGAAGTTTTCCCTTCCTCCCCTCCCTACTACAGCACTTCAGATTCCCTCTTGATGCCAAAAGGCACACTCAATGACCATTTAAAACCTTGTCACTTGGCAAGGCATCCCATTTGGATAGAAGTCAGGCTTCAGTTTTCAGAGGACTGGAAAAGCACTCAAGCTCTTTAGAGCCAATGCAAATGTTGAGCATTTCTCTCTGCAGTTAGGCAGGTATCTGCAAGGGGTTGAGACTGCAGGTCACTTTCACTTCCTTGCATGATGAGTCAGTAGTGCTAAAACTTTAAAATACATTTGGCATCTGCCACAAGTTATGAAAAATAGTCCAAGGAGATCCATATGCTCCTTTTCAACAAATCTTCTTCCATTATCAATGAAGATGACATTTTGACATTGGTATCAGTAAAAATAGACTACCCATCTGCAGTTTTCTGAGTCTAAAAAGTAATTAATTTGCAAGCTGCAGTATCACTGGCAAGTTTCTCTGTATGCATTTATATCAAGGATTTTTTGCTTTGTTATTAATTTAGAATTAATAGGGTATTTGAATATTAATGACTTAGCATAGTGGAAACCAATTAAAACATGCATGAAATTGCTTCTAAAAATTCTTAGCTGAAAGGTGTATATATAACTATATGCAGGTTTTTCTTGGAAAGTGGCCTTTTAATTAATTAATTCTACAAAACACCACTAATATACTACTGTATTCTTTTATTAATTGTCTTGACTGGTAAAAAATACTCGTTTATTATTTGATCATTTATGAAAACACATTTGATTAGCTGTTTATAAAAGACCTAAGTATTTTCTGTATATAACACTAATTGCCACTGGTGGTTATCAAGTGTTTATGCATGAGAAAATGTTTGAATCTATGAAAAAGGATTTTTTTTGTATTTTTAATACATTTATATATATTAAAAACTATGCTTGTATCCTTGTCTTTCAGATAATAAGGTTCCATGGTGGTGCTCTTCCTGTCTATGTTGTTTCTAATATTCTTCTTACTTATGGAGGACAATTGAGCACATTGATGTCAACAGGTATCTTTAAAAAAAAATAATTTTTTTTCCTGACACAACTGTTTTTTGGTTTTTTTTTAGAGAAATTACTTACCTAGTTTACTGTTGAAAGACTACATAGTTGTGATTTTAATTTTTTTTAATTATTTTTTTTGGTTTCTTTTTAAAGCCATGTGTCACTGACCTTGTGCAAGTACTTGAATCTATGCCTGTCAGTTTTGGTTTTTGTATGTTGGTTGTTCTCCAAGGTTGTGCTGTAGCAGAGTATTTCCATGTTATTTAACTCTGCAGTCTCCAGTGAATGATTGGTGACACACAGTATTTTAGAATTAACACAAGTCTACTTAAAAAAACATGTAAAAGTTTAAAATATATTATTAATATGCACAAACCACTTTCTTTGTTGCATGAAGATGAGATTTGCAAACTGAATTTTAGACGTGTCTTCAGACAAAATGCATTTTTAATTAAATTTAGGTGGTGTTTGTAACAAACTCCAGAATTTCTCTAGAAGCTCTTGTGGTGTATTACCTGAATATAGGTCATCCAGTGAATAGGGGCATTGATGATTAACCATGCTGACTTAATAACATTGTTATAAGACATGATTATCTTGTTCTGAAGGAAGCTTTCAAACCTTTGCCTAAATTACCCTTTTGGTGTGGATCTTCTTTTTTAAAGTTTATGACCAAATCATAACTCTAGATCCTTTCTGTTCTTGGTTCTAGGCCAGTGTTCAGAATTTTCTCTTGAACTAGTTAGGACAGCTAAACCCTACAAAGTAGAACCTCTGACAAGCATCATTGTGTCTTTGCAGGGGTGAGTTTTCATAACTTATTTATTTATTTAAAGTGGTTTCCAAAGCATCTGTTTCAGTAAAACCAGTGGTGGGGAGGAACATTTTCTCTGTAGTCACTGTGAACACCTGACTGGGATTTTGTTTGCAAGACTGTAGTTGGAAGAATAGTTGATATATATCTTACTGTAACGGTGATTGGAAGTGATAAGTAATACTGCTTTCATGTTTTTGGCAGGTTTAACTGGTTTAGAGAGATATGGGAATCACTGTCATTACCAGAGGTGGATGCTGCTGTACTGAGTAGTCAGGATGCATGGTTCCCCCTTGTGTCCCTGATTCTATTTCTTTTTGGGACAGGCATTGCCTACTGGAGTGGAGTATTTTTCTCTACATCACTGAGAGTCTTCTCTTCATTATGGTTAACTCTAATTAGGTAAAACAATATTACACTACATAATTATGCTCTTTTAGATTACTGTGACCCTGTCATTTTTTTTTTTTTCCCTGTTTGTCTCACTGTGAATACTTGGGCAGATTAAAGTCTGCAGTATAGTTCATACATGGTTTTAGCCATCTCAGTTTTCAGTGTTAAGTGCTAATGAAGTATAAGGATTGCCTCACATTCCTTATTGCACATCTCCAAAAGGGAACATAAATAACTTTTCTTCACCAGCTGTTACAAAGGTTTTTAGCTTCTTTTTCAGGAAAGCTTTTTTGGGAAAAGCAAGCAACTGAACTATTCCCATTTCAGAAACTCAAAATATAAATGCATATATTTAGAAAAGGGATTTCAAGCATTGCAATCCATTCTTCTGTTCATATTGGATAAACTGCATTAAAGACAATAAACAGGTCTATAAAACTAAAACTTCTTGGCCATTAATTTCATCCTACAAGACTGATTAATTTTATAGATCTAAGAACACTGGAATGATTTTGCTTGTAGACCTGAGTATTCAAATATGAAAGATGATTTTAAAAAGGCAAGGAAGATAAAAAGACTTTCAAAGAGTAAATCAGTAAATTGGATAACATGCTTAGTTCTTTAATGGTTTGACTGTTCTCACACTGACTAACAGTCCTCAGCTAGATTTGAGCCAACTCTGTATCTCCAGAAAGTTGGTTGGGATGCTCTTTACTCAGCAAATAGTTGCTAAATGAACTCTCTCTTTTTTTTATCACTAGCTCTATTACTAGGCAGAACAAGACCAGAAGATGTTGTGTCAGCTGTTTCTTCTCAGACGTCTTGTTTACAAATTACAGTGGATGCTCAGAAACTTCAGTATTAGCTTTAAGTGGAGTGATGAACTTCTCAGCTTTAAAATTACTCTTAGTAAATTTTTAAGCTGGATTCATATTCTTTTAATTATTTTTTTTTTTTAAATTTCCTGCAAAGCCAGAGTCAGGAAAATAAGTCTTGGCCAGAGTCAGGAAAATAAGTTTTTTCACTTGACTTTTGCTCAGTATTCTGAAAGGACCAGATATGGCCAGCAGCAATGATTTTGTCAGTAGCTGTCTGTGGAATTCTTTCTTCTTGCCAGCTACCGTTCTTTTTGTCATTATTATCAATATTTGTTGCAAAGGCTTTTAAAATTGTATTTTCCAAATAATGGTGGGGTTTTTTCCCATTTCGGTGTCTGTTTTCATACTGAAATGTTCCGTGATTATCCAAGAAGTACAGACTTTTTTGCAGTTCTGTCACAGTTTCCTCCTGACCTCATTCTGTCATCGTCACACCTTCTCAGCTCATCTTTGTCATTTCAGATTCATACTTGTCTCTTAATTGTATCAGATGGAATCCAGAAACTGCAAATGATGTCTTCTGTTTGTCTCAGATTGAGCAAGCAGAAATTCCTGTCTAGGAAGAATGTCTGTCACAGAATTAATCTCATGGAGACTTACTGTCATGTGCTGCTGTACTCAGACTGAACCCTGCAGGGCATTAGCATTTGTAGTAGGAGTCACTTCCCTGGTGCAGCTGTGCACTACTAACAAGATACACGTTCTCCTTGACTAAACAGAAGAACTTAATGACTGAGGCAGCTCAATGGTTAGCATTATCTAATGCTTTCTGTTCACCAGTGTATCCTTTATGCTACTCAAAGGAAGTAAAAATAATACATTAGTTACATTCTGGAGGGTGTAAGATTGTTTTGTTTGTTCATTTGATAACAAAGGTTGGGTTGTTCAAATTTGTCTGATTTTATTTCTTGGTGTTTAATTAATATTCAGGAGGGATTTATTCTTTTATTATTCTTTGATCTTTGTAGCTTTGATGCTGTAACAAGAGCATAAGAGCAGTTTGGTTTTGTGTTTTTTTTTTTTTCCTTAGACCTACTGTACTTCAAAAAGATACCAAGTTGATTACACCCAGAAGACTCTGCGGGGTGTTATCCCTTGCTTTGGTGAGCTGGACCACTTGTGGTGCATTTGCTGTGTTCATTACTTATCTTCAATACTTGTTTAAGGTACTGAAAGGCTAATAGAATTCATAACTGAACTCAGAATTTTGTATGCTTTGAATTAACCCCATGCTAAATGCAAACATACAAGTCACCATTTCTCATACTTAGAGGTTATTATTCACATACTTGAAGCAGGTCTTTTTTGAACTCATAGGACTCTCACAATCTTGTAAGCTTTAGAATGATTTTGTTCTTTTGATAATGCTTTTTTTCCAAAAAAATGTAGTCCCTTATGCCCTCTAGAAATTTACATAATAATGAGTTATTAATTTATGGTTAGGTAATGTTATAAAATCAAGGACTAATAACTCCCTTGAAGAGAAACTTAAGGAGAGAGAGGACTTGGAATGTTCTGTCAAATACTTTTTATCTCTAAAGACTTAAAAGAGTAAAAGGAAGGAGGGTGGCTATATTGTAGAATTAGGATAGTCTCCCTGTCTGTCTAATCTGATCCCTTTGCTAGGGCCACGAAGATCCATATTTAGTCCCTGCTATTCAGTTTCCATGGTCTTCCTTGCATCAGAGTGTCTAACTTACCTGATTCACACTGTGGTTATATAGCTGCTAAATTAGCTGCTATACTTAGCCACTAGGGAAGTATTGGAGCATACATCTGGAAGTAGGGGCAGGGAGCAGAGCAGTTTACAGGTGGCCTGAAGTAGGCAGGTGGCTGCAGAAGGCACAGCCTGAGGATCAGGTCTATCTCTACCTGAACTCCCCATGACCTAAGGTTACCCTGAGAAGGACATTCCCATGCTGACATTACTCCCCCTTCTGCAGTAAATCTCTGAAGTGGAACTTCACTTCTGTGGCCTGTTTAAGGGTTTCTGCCAGAAGTGAAGTAGAACTGGATTAGCAGGAGGAAGTGAGCATGATGCAGATTTTCCACTCTGTGTTTCCTGTCAAGCATAGTGGAAGGAGAGAAAGGAGAGCAGCATGTTTTTCTCTCTGTGCTTGGCAATCCTTCCTTAAGAGAGCACGTTAGATGCTGCTGATAAAAAAGACAGAGGGAGTTCTTGCACTGTGGCTTCACTGCAGCCCTAGAATCATCTAGCTATTAAAAGGGTCAAAAAATAATTAGCCTCATTCTTTCTTTTCTTGTATACTAGAGCTTCTGTGTGAGTATTACTAAAAAAAGCTGAACTGTCTGTCTTACAGGTTATAAAACTACACATGAATGTAAGAGCAGAACAAAACATGCTTCATGGGGTGAGTGTTTCCTGCTTATGGTCAAAACTGGGACTAAAAATTGATAGACAAAGATAAGCATTATGAGTTGTTATTGTCTTGCCTTGGTGGTATTATGCTGTGTTGTGGATAGATGTAGTTTATTTACTGTGTGCATGATGTGAAAAAATCCAGGACACAAGTAGACTGTTCCATCCCATGTGAGTGTTGCACACAGCATTTGAGGTCACTGCAGTGTGAACTCGTCTGAAGTTTGTTTAAGAAGAAAACATTAAGAACAATAGCTTTTGTCTAAACTTTGGTATTTGGTTATGCCTGCCTTATCTAAATAAATAAATGCAATCTCTAGGTAATAGTCTATACTACAGGTAATCTTTTCTTTCCAGATAGTTTGTGGAGCTTAGGGTTTCTTTTTTTCATCAAGAGGTAACAAATATGACTTATTAGATGGATATGGACAGAGACTGCACTAAAGTGACAGTGAAGGAGCACTGGGTGTCATGCATTGCAAGCTTTGTTTTTCAGTTCCTTCAAGGTACAGGATTCAAGATCTAAGCACGTGTGGATACAAGCATAGAATAACTACCTGGGTTTTTTTGCAAATGTAGTTAAAAAAGCAGTCTGCTAGAAAAAGTTGTTGACAATTTTCTTTGTGTTTCTTTGAGTATTTTTATTTGTTTAGTTTGAAATCCTTTCCTTGTCTTCTTTCCATATATTTTTTGTTCTGTTTTGTTTCATCTGTGGGCCAGGTTTTTCTTCTGCCATTTGAAGTTGGCATCTGCCAGCTCACAGTTTATCTTATGGCTGATGTTTTACTCCCAGCTGCATTAACTTCTGTACCTTTTCCTATGCATTTGTGATTTTCACCTGCATGCTTAATTACTCCTTTTATTCTGTTCTTTTTAATTCCAAGAGCTCAATTTATCACTGTGTTGGTGTCAGGACATCTCCGCTCTACATTCTTTTCTTCCAAAGACATATAAATTGTTACAGACTCACAGAATGATAGAGGCTGGAAGGGACCTTTTGGAGATCATCTGGTCCAACTGCCCTGCCAAGGCAGGTTCACCTGGAGAAGGTTGCAGAGGAACACATCCAGGCAGGTTTTGAATGTCTCCAGTGAAGGAGACTCTACCACCTCTCTGGGCAGCTTGTTCCAGTGGCCTATCACCCTCAAAGTAAAGGAATTTCCTCATGTCTAGATGGAACTTGCTATATTCAAGTTTGTGCCCATTACCTCCTGTCCAGTCACTGGGCAACACTGGAAAAAAAAACAACCTGGTCCCATCCTCTTGACACCCACCCTTTAAGTATTTA
>VWZY01010536.1:395440-433461 GCA_013399075.1 Chloroceryle aenea | reverse complement strand
CTGAGCTCTGTCTTTCAGACAGTTTTCAATCTACCTCACTGTCCCTCCATCTAGTCCACTCTTCCTAAGCTTGCCTATGAGGATGCTGTGGGAGACAGTGTTAAAAGCCTTGCTGAAGTCAAGAAAAGACAACATCCACTGCTCCCCCCCCATCTATCCATCCAGTCATGCCCTCAGAGAAGGCTATCACATCAGTCATGTGATATCCATGCTGACTAGTTCAGATAACCCACTTTTGCTCCACATGCTTTGAAAGGATGCCCAGAACGAGCTGTTCCATCACCTTTCCAGGGATGGAGGTGGGGCTGACTGGCCTGTAGTTTCCTGGGTCTTCCTTCTTGCCCTTCTTGAAAACTGGAGTGACACTGTCTTTCCTCCAGTCCTCACACAACTCTCCNTTGCTGAATGGCAGCGCAGCCTTCCGGTGTTTCAGCCACTCCGCTCTGATTTGCCATTAGCAAACTGGCTGAGGGTNCATTGCTGGCTCACAGTCATCCTGTTATTGATCAGGACTCCCTGAGTGCAGCACCCTACACTTGCCCTATTGAATTTCACAAAGTTTCTCTCAGCNCTCACACAACTCTCCTTTCTCCAGGACCTTTCAAAGATGATGGAGAGGTGCCCAGCAATGACTTCTGCCAGCATCCTCAGCACTAATGGATGCATTTTATCAAGACCCATGCACTTGTGGCTATCCAGTTTGCTTAACTGATCTCTAACTTGATTCTCCACTACCTTGATATCTCTTAGTGAAAGATAAATTTCTGGTTAAATCAAGATACTTTAAAACTGAACATTGGTTTTGATGGCTTTTTGAGAGATAAATTGCAAATTTTCTTCATAAATCAGAGCTGGTATGATACTGTTGTGAGCAGGTTTTTTGTTCTCCTTCTCCTCCCCCAGCATGTGATTGTTTTTATGACTTTTGCCTTTTAATTTCAGGTTTCAGACTGCTCAAAAGAAACTTCACGAAACTCTAGTATACACCCAGTCAAAAACCAGAGTTCGGTGGACAGGACCTCAAAAGCAACACAGTCTCTTTCCAACAGTGCAACAGTTGCTGAAGCTCTTAACAGTCTGAAGATGCATGTTACAATTCTCAATTTATTCACATGGATTGTGCTGCTCAACTTGCCATCTTTAATTTATTGGTTAAAAAATCTCAGGTAAATTCTTAAATTACCAATAAGGTGGCAGAAAAGAATATGAATCTTTGGTGGTGGTAAAAATTGCACATGTTTGACTCTTCACATTATTAACTGCCTTACAGTGTCAAAGACTTCTGTTCATTATCATTGTTTTTTCTGTGCAGTCTGGTTTCTGTCGTGGTATAAATAGGTGTTAAGTGAATTGGTGATGTGCTGAAGGAAGTAATGATTAAGAAAAGCTGTAAAGTCAGTCTGTGATACCATATACATTTTGTGTATGTTTGTTACCAGCATCTGCTTGTTCCCATTTTAGATGTGATTTATTAGCCTAGTTGAGAAGTATCATGCTTTTTAAAACATCTTTTGCAGGTACAATGTTAGACTTGATCCTGACCCATGTAGATCTACAGCTATTATCCTCATATGCATTTTAGAAATTCTCATGAATTCAAGTACTTCTGAAGTGAAATCAAGGTACTGTAGCCTGGTTTTTGTTTTCCTGCATCTTAGCGCTTCCATTTATGTAGTAAAACTTAATGTGTGCTGCACAGACATGTCATTATCAGC
This sequence comes from Chloroceryle aenea, assembly GCA_013399075.1. Classification (NCBI taxonomy): domain Eukaryota; kingdom Metazoa; phylum Chordata; class Aves; order Coraciiformes; family Cerylidae; genus Chloroceryle; species Chloroceryle aenea. The sequence goes on along the minus strand of VWZY01010536.1, from coordinate 431,746 downwards.
CTACAGAGAGGTTCATACACTCGTGTGGTTGTATCTTAAAGACTGGGGAAAATGCATGCAAATTGCCTGTAGTTCAGTGGAGAAAATCACTGGTATTTACCACATGTAGGTAAATGAAATAGTTGCTGTCAAAACAACTGGTTGCGTAAAGAATTCTGTTACAGAGACTTTGTTATTCACAATTCATTGAATCCTTTTACATCCTGATACATTTGGCAATTATTGTCAGAAAGTTACAAGGAAAAGTGAATTCTAAACCATTATAATGATGTTCTTGTAATGGCCACACTTGTACAAATGTAAAGGGCTTTCTACCAGATAAGAAGTTTTGAGCTCTTGGTTTTGCCGACAGGTAGAGCATTTCTTGTTCAGATACAGCATTAGTGCCTCATGAAAGACCTTGAATAATAACCAATGTACTTTATCCTCCTGACTGGTACCTCTTCACTTTAATGACATTTTGTTAATCTTTTTTAATAATTGCTCTTGCTTGTGCCTCAGGTTTTTTTGCCCCTTATACCCATTTGTTCCGTTTTAAAAACTAACAAACCCTTGAAATCCATACATTATTTCTCCAAAGAAAGTGAAATATGTTATTTGCATCCTTCTGCAAGTATGGCTACCAAAATGGCTTTTTTTTTCTTTATATTCTTACAGTAAACTCTTGAAGATCTCAGCCAAAGTTCCACTCCCTTTGTCTGTTGCAATGTTGGCCTTTGGACGAATACATTTATACAAAGTACCGCACTTCGTAACCTTTTCTCTTCTTCTACATGTGCTGTGTTGTGTGGTGTAACCTCCTTTATACACAGGAAGAAGAGTGCAGCTCTAACTCAGCACTGGAGATGGGGCAAGTTTCAACAAAGAAATGCCTAGGTTAACATCATCAGGAGCTGGCATTATGCGGGAGGGGGGACAGAACTGTGAATACTTGACGCAAAGTTCGTGGTTCTGTTCGTGTTGCTTAGAAAGCTTTACATGGTGTTTATTTCTCGACTGTGAAAAATAAGTGGATTATTAACAATGTGTGTGTGTAAGCACATAAATCCTATTAGTGTAACATCTCAATACTCCGTTTGCCTTGTAGACACTTTGGTACTTCACTGTACTACTTTGCCGAAACAGACTTTTTCTACTCACTATGCCACACAGTGCTTATGTTCTGAACTTGTATCACTTTCAGGTCTAAATTGTGCTCGTTAAAACTCACTACATTTCAAGCACACTGTGACTATCACAAAAAGACTACACAGCCAAGTACACTTAATCATGTTATGCTCCATCTAAAAGCTGCCACAGCTGTGTCTGTACGAACTAGAATGTACTCCTTATATAGAACTGTTACTTCTATCAAATCATTTGTTCAATCTGTGTGAGTTGAACATTTGTGAGATTATTGAAAGTCTTATATATTTTACTTTTTGTGAGAGTGAGAAAACAACAGTATTCTGTGTAGCTTTCTATTCAGGAAGGATACCAGCAGATTCATAAACAATTTGCTGTAATGTTGTTTTAAAACATTGCAAGTTTTCTCCGGAATTTTGTCAGTTCTGAAATTACTCCTCGGACCTTGTCCATATGCAGAAGTTAGGAAATGATGAGGTATGGTGTGAGCTACAGTGCAGTTGCTGTAGCACACTGTTTCCAAGTAGACAAGGCAGGCTTTTTTCTATTGTAAGTGGAGAATCAAGCATCTCATAATAACTGTCTGTACAGGAAATTAATATGGAATAGTTACAACACTCTAAATTCATGTCCTGCTAACTTCCTCATCTGGACAACCTCTTGGTAGTAGTGGAAAATACTGACCACAGTTATTAGCTCTGTATAAAGTATTATCTTAGTGCCTAGATGCTACATGACTGCCATTTATAATAAAGCATAAAACAGCTACGTAAGGAATTCTGTCCCCTGGGTAAGTGTTTTGCCAAGAGAGGAAATCTCAGTAGCCATTAGGTTAAAATGATGTATTGCTTCTGTGTTAGCTGTCTCCACTCTGTCCTAGATACCTGTTATCTTCATATGGAAATACTAGGCCAGCTCAGTCATCTTATAGGAATACTAAGAGGAAATCTGCTGCCCACAGTCAAGTATATTCTTGATACAGTAGCACAGCCAGGCTGATCCATTAATTTTATCATATTTCATTAACCTTGCCTAAAGTGCCTAGGTTAGTTCTAGCGTGTTGTCAGGGTCAGTTCATTCACACTGGCTGCAAAGACCTAATTCACACAGTCACCTTCAAAAAAGGAAGGACAAATGTGAAGTAGGCACCTGTTTTGTCCACTTTCTATACAAGTCAGCAGTTCAAGCTATCAGTAAGTCATTAAAACTGTTTTAAATGAGTAAGATTATTGTAGTTAACCAGACCACTGTCACTGGTATCAGTAATCAGCTAAATGATAAATAGTGTGTGTAAATCAGAGAAGTTATTGGACTAGATTATATCTTGATACTGTCTAACCAAATATATGCTACAGTATACATACATGAGATAGTTTCTGTGTCTAAATGCACTTGCAGCTACATCCGCCAGTTGGTTGAACCTAAAAATTGCAATTCTGGCCTAGAAGAATAGAGTAATTTTTCTGCTTTTAAAGGGCTGTGAATTAAAGATGGTAGCAGAATTGCATTGGGGCTGGTAAAAACTGTTGTAAAATGTGCAGGGTCTGGTTTCTGTGGAAGATAATTTTCCTTGGCCTTCACGGTCCTTTTGGTTTACTACTGTATTTTACTGAAGATTTTGTTTTGCCATCTTAATGGGCTCTTTATGAACAAATCCACATGCTGGAGCTGTTGGTGGAGTAAACCAGTCAGAATAAGGAGAGGGAACAGTCTGTGCATGTAGTAGATTTGATAACACAGTGTGAAACCTCTGAAGTACAACAGCACAGAATACCACACTTTAAAAAAAAAAAAAAAATATTAATGCAGGGAATTTGCTAATAGTTATTATCACTCTTCATGAAATGGGGTACAGAATCTTGCATACCTGATTTTCAATTTGGAGATGGGAATAGATACAATCCTGAAGTCTGAGATCCCAGACAACAGAATTTATCATATTCCCTCAAAACTCCTTTTTTTTTCAGATCTGTTTCACCCTCACTGGGGGAAGGAGGGGAAGTCTTTTGCTGCTTTGGATATATATACATTCTGTGTCATTTGCTAGGTGAAAACTGTTCTTGGAGGTGTGCGTGTTCGTGGATCCTGCAGGGATTCTCAGCTCTGTAACTGCAGCTGTTTGAGCGATTAGGTGACTAGATTTTCAGAGAAAACTCATCCCATTCTAAGAGAGGATGAATGATCCTACTTGCCATTCTGAAAAGGACAGGATTATAATGGTCTAAAACTGTTTTTGGGGTAAAATGCAATGATTGGTTTTTGTTGCTTTTTGGAGAAGGGGGATCTGTTATATGAATTTCTAGCTCTGCCACTGTTCACAATTACAGTCTCAGCAGAAATGTAGGTTAACCCACTATAAAGACTTTTAATTGTGTGTATGAGGAAGTGTAAATATTACTGAAATATCCTTTATTATGAGCAAGCTGCATTTACAAAACAGCTTTTGGCAAATATATTGTAAGGTGTCTCAGAAAATTTACCTAAATTAAAATTCCAGTTTATTCTTCAAGTTTTAGGTTATCTAGACTGTGCAGGCGACACAAATTAACTTGTAATGGATTAGACCTCTGCTCTTTAAGGGAGGATTTCTTTCAGCAAGCAGACCAAATTCTGTTGTTCTCTTCTTTTTTTAGGCAGTTGAGGTATTGCTTTTGCAAAACCACTGTTCTTCATCCATGTGGATGCTCACCACATTGAGATGGAGATTATGCTACGTAATCAAGCATTTGGGTTGCAATGAAGCCACAATTGTTTGCCTTGTAGCTCAGGATGCATTCAAAATAAGAACTATTTGTGTGTCTCTTTTCTAATATTTTTCTAAGAAACTATCAGAAATGGAATAGAAAACAGGGTAAGAACCTAGAGTACCAAATGTCAGTCATTTTAGGTACAGCATATATGTGCATCAGAATCTGGCAGGGGCAGATTTAATGAGAAGCTTGAAGTGACATCTCCATACCCTGAATTGTTCTTGAAGTCTGTAAGCTTTTCTGGTTGGTACAATCAAATGTGTTCCTTATAGTCTTACCATGCTGCAGTCATAGTAGGTACACCCATAGCTAATAGTTCATAGAAGTTCTGTATTTGTCTGGTAAGGAAAAATGGTTGCCTCTTAACTGGAATTATCAAATGTACCTTGAAACTGAAGGAATGAATGTTATCCAAAGGTGTTCTTTTCAGCTGATTTAAAAGTCAGTTGTGGTATGTCACATTTCAGCATCCTGTTAAAAGGAGGATTGTTTTTTGGGTTTTGATTGGTTTGGAGTTTGTTTTCTAAATAGATAAATTGCAGTAACTGGCAGTGAAGTTAATTATTTCTAATACTTGGAGTTCTGCTCTGATTCTGGTTTCAGTGAGCTGATAAATGTAGCAATTAATTCCAAAGTATTGATTTGCTAAGTTTTAAAACAACCAAGCTAATAAGACAACACAACCCTAAACAGCACAGTAATAATATATTGCAGAAGACACACAAACTGCCTGTATGTCTAAATGAATTCTTCAACTATAATGACTACCTTTAAAGTCAGTGTTTAAAAAATAAAATGTATTGATACCTAAAAAACCCAAAAAGCATTGCATCTGTCAGTGTAATAAATCTTCTTCTAACCTGTGACAGAATAAAGTCAGTAAGATTTATAAATAATAATATAGATTTAAAGCCTGTGAATAAATGTGAGAAGCTTTCATTTTATCAAGTTTATTTCGATACAGTGATGACTGTGTTTAGACTTTTGTCTTATACTGACAGACCTTCAATACTCCTGAGTTAGTGAAGATGACCTTTGGAAGTGGTGATAGTGTCTGTACAATAATTGTGCTGTTGTTTTAAGTCACTAAGGTACTAGAGATTTGTGAGCTGTAAACCACACTAAATTCTTAATGCTTGTTTTCCATTTGATGATGAATATTAGTAACTTAATTTATAGCTTTGACTTTTTACCTCTCTTTTCTCTGGGAGATAATCAAGATATCTTTTATAAGCTGTTAGCACTGTACTGTATAAAGTTTTAAAACTTTCATCACCATTCCTTTAGGGGAGACACTTCTGTCACCAAAGCTACATGCTGCTCTTGTATACCTCTGGAAATGTGTGCCAATTAAATGGCAAATGAAAACAGATTGATTGTTTTATGTTAAAGTGAAATAGTTTTTCTGTGTTTTGTTTTTCAGAGCCAGAACTTTAAACTCTTATTCAAAATAGAATCTTGAAAATCTCTGAAAGTTTATTTGAGAGCCTCTTACAAATATTTTATTTTCTGATGTATATTCTTATTTATGGAAGAATGTATTCACAGCTTTTAATCATCTCATCTTAAAGCTTAATTAAAATCTATAAATTTCATCTTGTTAATAAATATTGCTACTTTGAAAAATAAATTTTAAGCATTTAAGGAGAAAATTCTGTAGCATTTACTTAATCCCAGTACCTCAATTTTTCAGGTATCTAAGCATGTATCTGCCTCAAATACGTGCTTATTGCCTTGTAGTAGGAAAACCTGAGTCTAAGCTGTGATGTTTTGACTTCAATTTTGCTTAAGATTTAGGGTGTCATTCTGCATTCTTAAATGCAGAGTGACTTTTCCACTCATGCTGTTGTGAACAAACCTTGTATGTGTGGTCTCTTGGTAGTTATTGGCAGGTTGTGGTCTAGATTCTGTAGGAATCTGTGTGCTATCAGAGCTAATTTTGTGTCTGTGAAAGTCAGGAATGGCACACACAAAGCTGTTGTTTTGCAGCACATCATTCCAGTTCCTCCTTCCATACATGATTATCCCTTGGTTTTGCAGTATCCTTGGTTTTGCAGTATCCTTTTGCTGTAGTACAAAAGATAATGGTTGCAGCAACAGTAGGCACCATGACTGACCTCGTGAAGGTATGCAGCAGCTTTCCTGTAGACTGCTGTTCTACTGCAGTTTTCCATGTTTGTTGAAATACCAGCAAAGGCTGGGGTTTTTCCTTCAACTTCCATGATTTCCAGGTGTGTGTATATATTAAGCATTGAACAGGCAAGCATGTTGATGTTCAGTTTCATAAAAAGCTAAGGGAGCTAATTTTCTGATCAGTTTGAGCTTCAGTATTTTCCACAGAGGTCACTTAGAGTGCTGAAAACAGTATTGGAGATTGCAGCACTGATAACTGAAACATTTCACAGAAGTCTACAGGTAGTAAATGTGACATATACAATTAGAGTGCCAGGCCAAAACTGAAATGTGACATTCTTCACTGTGACTTCAAACTTGTAGCTTTCTAGGGGAAAAAAAAAAAAACAACAAAAATACTGCGCCTTAAACCAGTAAATGAATACACTCTGACTGTAGTCTGTGACTTCTGTAGCCTTAGACTGGATTTGTGAAGTTGGCCAAAAATATTTGTGTGGGTCATACTGAAACTTGATTTGGGGAAAATACTTTTAAAAAACTGGTTTGACCCCTTTTTACTACACTTACAGAAATGAGAACTTGGGACAAGTACAATGTATTTGTGGTTTGGAATCGTACCAGCCAAAGTCAGAAAGCTTTTGCTGACCTTAATTTCTCAACTCTGCCCCCCAGATTGTGACTTGCTCCCCCCTCCTCCCTGGTATGAACACTGTGTAACATTGAATCTTGAATAAAGATGCCATCTCAAAGCTCATTGTTGGGTTGTGGGTATTTAGATATGCACACAAAATGACTGGCTGTCAGCTGATCACAGTAATTCTTTGAAGCAATACAAATCAAAGTTATTATCCCTCTTCTATGGAGAACTAACATGAACCTGGCTGCCACAATGCCCCTGATGCTGTGGCACAGCAGGTAACACGCAATATTTGTGACTTCCCTTCTACTTCCTTCTGTATGTTAGTTTAGGAATTTTAAAACTCTCGTGCCAGTCACCAAACTTGCTCTTCTTTCTCTTGTGATGATGTTCTTTCAGTAATCCTAGCCAGTGTTGATTTCCTAGCAACAGAATATCCTAATATTAAAACCATTATGAGGTCAGAACTATCTTTAAAGTCTTCCATAGCTGATGATTAGTCTAGAAAAACTGTGTAACCTCGGCCTAGTAACTTGATTCTCTGCTCACATTTTAGTTGTTTTTCCAAGCACATGATACAAAAATGTTGGTAATTTGGTGGGGAGGGAGGGGGCTGTTTGTTTGGTTTTAAGATGACTTCAAACTTTGAAGACCACTGATGTAATATTTGGAGCAATCTCTCCCTTCACGAGCAACCTGTCTTAAGTGTTTTTAACTCTTCCTCAGTTTTCAGTTCTTCTATAGCTTGTGTAAATCTGGTGTTGTAGGTGGTGCAAACTTTTGATAGTTACAGGTTTCTAGAGATGTTGACAGGGTCTAACCTATAAATGTTTGAATAATGCTATAATAAATTATTGTGCTTATTCAAATGCTTCCAAGTGAATTCTCAGATAGAAGTCAATGCAATGTGTGATAAACTTTGGCAAAGTCCTTGTCTTGTGAGATGCTGAGAAAACCCTGGAGAATAGATATCTTCAGCTGGGTTGAAACTGCTGAAAACTGAAACCTCAGAGTCTTTAGAAACTGTGCTTTTAGGTACTGGTACATTTTAGTTGAAGTATAGGGCAACTTGAGTGGGAGCTCAAAAAGTGCCACTTACCTGTCATACTTTGTAGAGTGTTGTGAACGTTGCCTGTACTTCTGTTGCACAAAGATGCTGATGAGTGTTGTGGTGAAAGTTGGCCTTTAGTGTTTGCTCAGGTACTCGTGTGGAGCAGTTTGGTGCTTTTCCTTCTAACTTGTAATACTTGGGATTCTAAGCAGAAAATAAAAACAGTGAACAAAAGAAATGTAATTAGAGCAATCTTTAAGTAACAGACACTTTTTTTCACCTCTCAAGTAGAATACAATAAAGATCATAGCTGATGAAGCTTGTCTCAACGTCCTACCTCATGTACCTTGGGCTGTTAAACCTGCCTTGCTATCACGAGTGGGAAATGCAATCAAATGGAAAATGTTTGGTGAATAATAAGTGTATTAAAGCATCCCAGTGCTTAAATTTGCCTGAATGAGAAAGGCAGCATGCTGACATCTGGCTTTTGTTGAACTAGCTGCTGTTTTCAAAGGAAGAAGCAATTTTGTCCAATCACTGTAATTAGACTAATAGTATTTTAATATGGATGTGTTTGGCTTGTGTTTGACTTCCACTGAAGGAAAGAGCACCAGCTCAGAGACACACCAAAAACCACACATGAAAATGAGCAGTAAGCCTTAAGCAGACCTTTTCAAACAGTTTCTCAAACACTTTTAGCTCAGGAAGCAACAATACAAGTTTGTAGGGATTTTTTTTTTTTTTTTTAGGCAGCTGGTTGAATCTATTCTGTACCTCATAGCACATACTTCATCAGTCCACCCAATTACCTTAACTCCTACAGTAATAAAACTTGTTTCAAATGTACAGATCCTTTTGGTATTTACTAGCTGAATACCCTGCATATCCTCCATTTATTTCTTTCTAAATAAAGAATTGGGGAGGGATGGAGAAGGGTGGTGGGAGGAGAAGGAATAAACCTGCCTGCTGTTCTGGTCTTTTTTCTCTGGTTGTTGGTTTGGTTTTTTTTTTGTGTGGGGTTGTTTGTTTGGTTTGTTTTAGCTAAATGAGGAACTAAAGTCTAATCTCATACTGTTAATCAGGCCTCTTACCCTTCCTGTCATTTCCACTAGAGGAACATATTTCTACTTCTGGTTGGTTTAAAAGGTGCATTATGCACAACATTAAACTAGAAATAAGTGTCTATCTAGAAAATCAACAAAGTTCCCTTTCACTAGGGCCTGCCTTTTTATAAGTTCTTCTGTTGCTGCTGCTGTTCTGGTGCTTGATGAGTCTGCTGTCTGGAAGTTGTCTATTATGAAAAGTAATTGATGGGGTTTGATGGATTTTGGTTTTAATATGTGCAATTTATTTTTAATTTTTTTACTTTATTCTCAGTCTGTAGAATAATCTACAAACTGGATAAGTGATATGTGGTTTTATATGTTACTGCAGTCATGAAAATAACACCAGTACAACTTTGTTTACGATGTTGTTAATGATACTTGGTTGTTCACCATCTTCCCTGGCTGGAAGCATGGTGTTAGGGTTTGTTTTGCTTTCCAAATTTAAACTAAAGAAAGATATAAAACTTGAATGCAGAATTAAACATCTATAATACGGAGTAAGATAATGGCCAGAGATCTTTTTGTTTAATATGTCTATTTAGAGGCATATTTTATGTGATACTAACTGAAGTTATCATCTAAATAATGGAGAAAAGTGTATAATGAAATAAATTTTTTTTCTGTTTTCCTTATTGAGCAGCTTTGAGCTGAAGACTGCTATGAAATAAGGCCAAGGTAAATGAGCATAGTCCTTGCAGCCTTTGTTGTAGTTTCTAGTCTGACAGGAGGATATTGACTGCTGATAAAATTAGGGTGGGAAAGCAACACTTCCATTAAAATGTTATGATTTTCATCTTGAAACAGACCTTCCTTTCTCTCTCTCTGGCATCAAGAAAATGATCCATATCTTGTCTTGCTTGAAAACCATTCAGCCAGCTGTAATTATCTGTTAGTCACCATTCTAGAGATATGGCTAATTACTTTTAATTAAAAGTAATATTATGATACAGCTCTCCTATCTCTGCTGGGAATTCTTTTAAACTTATTACATGCTTACCTCCAATTCTCTGCAATATGCTTAGGGAGGAGGAATTTGCACTGCACTTTTCAATAGCAACAGGTCTTAAGAGTATTAAGGATGAAATTCTCAAGAGTCTTTATGTCATGGATGGAAATGGAATCATTACTGTATTTTTGAACTCCTGCTAACGTCATTGACACCCACCTACAGTCCACTAGAAATATAAGTGCAGAGATCAGTTTGTTCACAGCTTACAAGGAGGCAAACCAAGAAGGGGCAAGAGAGAACCAAATTCACTGGTAAGCTTTATCTTAAAGAATGTGAAAGAGAGAATTATTTCTTCGGTTTTGGTTTTGTTGTTTGGTTTTGGGTTTTTTTTTTCCCTTGAATTGAGTTATGAAATGGGTCTCCAGTATATTATAGCAGGCTGTATTATTATTGCACAATATTAATATACGTAGTACACTTTCATTTAATGCAATGTTAAAAATTGAGCTCTCTGCATCCAAAGCCATATTTTTGCTCTCTCTTTGGAGCATACAAAGATCTGATGCTGTAACTAATCAGCCAATGAAAATGGCTGAATGTAATAACAAATGTAAATTTACAAATGTAAATAGTTGGTGTTAAATGTCATACGTAGTCCCTCTCAAAAAAGAGAATCCAGACTCTAGAAATAACTTTGCTATGGGAATACTTCTTTAGAATAATTTCTTCTTCCCGGTACATTAGTACTATTCAGCACTCCTAGTACATGAGAATAGGGTTAGTGCTAGAACTACTACTAGGAGAACAAATGAAAAGTTGATAGCACACATATGTCATCTGCAATATGCAGATTTTCCTTGCCATGGATAAGTTATTTTCAGCACCCCACTGGGTTGTCATGCTTGCTGTATCTGTTACTTGTGACAGCTCTGAAGGATTTCAGGAGGATGGTTCATTGTCCTTCTTGCAGAGAGTCTGTTCATCTCTTCAACATGTGGAAAGTGATGCTCCTGGGTCTATATACAATATTGGCTGTGAGAGGGTTGGCAAAGGGTACTCCTTTTCGACCAGAAGAAAAATGGAAACCTCTAGATAACCCTCGAAACAGAGACCTGGTAAGAAAACACTGCAATACAGATAGCCCAAATTTTGTGGGGTTTTGTTTTGCCTTCTGTTGGGGTGGTTTGTTTGTGGTTTGGGGTTTTTTTTTGGTTGGTTGGTTGTTTTTCCATCATGAGAATTTTTATCCTCCAAATTTAAAGGTAAGAGGGACCCATTGAATGTACTGTGTGTAATTGTGCACTTTGTATAGTCAATAACCACAACTGGAAGAGCATTCTTCAGTCAAGATGTACCTCTTAACTGAAGAGACATTCTCAGTGTGTAGTAGTGGATAAAAGTTCCTTATATCTCCATCCAGCAGCTTTAGTTTTTAAAAATCCAGTTTAATGATACAACCACTCATTTTATGAAACAGGAGAGGAAGGATTATTATGTTTCTCACAGATGTACTCCTTTTGTCTCATCGTCTAGAAGTACAACTAAGTTTGAATCTGACACATTGTCATGCATGAATATTGGCTCAAGATCCAAAAGTTAATTACAGCTAAAAAAACACTATTAAGGGAACAATTGCAAGATCTTACAAGGAATTGATGAAAGAAGACCAAACCAGTTTCCCACAAATTTTCCTCACTGTTTTAAGAAGCATTAATTTCCACTCTTAAGCAACCTAAGGGGCCCAATCAAATCAGTTCCCCAGTGTTGCTAATTCTTGGAGAAATCTGTAATAGAACTGCACTGTTTGCCTTCAGCAAGGGTTTTGCTCTGCCAGTCTCATAAAGGATGCAGTTTGAATCCTCTGTGGTCCACAGGGGAGCACAGATGATCAGTAAACTGTGATCTTTGGGTTTCATGTAAGTTGTACGAGCAATGGTCAGAGTGGATATATCCAAGTTATATTGCCTGTGTTGTACCAGTTTATGATCAAAACAGAAGATTTAATTCCACATAGGAACAATATTACCTCTGCTTTGTGTCAGTTGAAATAATTAATCTGTGCTAGGTGTGCTCTGTTTTCACATATGAAATATGTTCAGTTTTTCAGAACGCTCCAGGCTTATTTTTCGGGCAGGGGTCTTGATCTCAGAAAGTTCCCAGCTACTTTCAGTATGAACAGTGAAGGACCAAGGCCTGTCATGTTCTACTCAGATCCTATTGCTTCTGCATTTGCAGATTATAAAGAAAGGAAAAATTCTTTTCCACATTATTTCAAAGGCTGAAAGATGCTGCTGACCAAGGTAAAAGAGGGTGCCTTTTCCTCTAATGTTGTTGCATGTAACCAAGTACAAGATTTGGATTCAAGTGATTCTCATTTCTGTCTGAAGTATAAAACCAACTTTTTTTCACAGGAAATTAAAAATGTAACACCTTAACTTTTGTTTGAAGTTGGTTTAAAATTGTTGAGGTAGAGATTTAGGAGGTATTTACTACTTTGGTAAAATAACACGTGGTGCTTGTGCAGACCACAGTTTTACTTTTCTTCTTCATATCCTTTTTTTTTCATGTGGAGAATTCTGCAAATGTACAGATAATAGAGAATCCAGTTTCTGTTTAAGTAATTGATATCAGTAAAATTAGAAATTGAGGCTAATGGTTTCCTGTGGGATATACATATTAAGAAAGTTAATTTAGACATAAGTTGTGGTACTAACAAAGCATGCATTGCCTTTTACCTCTCTGTCCATTCAAGCTGCTTTCATTATTTCTACCACTCAAATGGGAGGTTCAGTAAAAGGTTTGCCAACTTACTCACCTCTTTCCATAAATAAGAAATAAAACTGAAAAGAGTCAAGCTTGCATTATTAAATCCAACCTCAGTTTACAGCGGGTACTGCTCAGCTGTTTTATCTGTGTACAACCATACTCTGTAATGGTTAAATCCTTTCATACTTCATTTTGAGAGTCAGTGAATACTGGCAGTTCCAACAAAAGGTAAATAGTCATTTTCTTCCATTTTACAAATAGGTGAAGATTTCAATGCATTTTGAATCTAAGCATTTTGGTGACTCACCTAGTATCTTAGAGATTCATTTGTATCAATATTTAGTTTAGGATTTTTAGCTTTGTCCAGCTCTCTGGTTGCTTAAGCATATCTCCTGTAATAGAAAGCAAAGCATTGCTGTTCTTGTTATCATGAATCATAATGAATACTGCACTCAAATTTTAATACCAAGTTCTTTTTGCCACATTTTTGTGGCAAAGGAAAAAAAATTACAACAGAGAGTAAGTATTGTGCATCAGTAACTGAGAAGGGATGCTATAGCTCTACTCTAGTGAGAAAATGAATAGTGGAAGTTATTTGTCCTGAATCATTCAGGATGATCATGGTAATTCTCTTCAGTGTTCAGAACTGTTTTCTGGAAGTAGACGTCTGCTGTAGTCACTTGGGCTATCTCGGTTGGTGTTACCAGGTCACGGTGTGGATTGTACCCTGGTTACATACAAGTATTTCTGCATTTGTCTCATTTTTTTTTGTTTTTGTTTTTTTTTCCAGGCATTAACTGCAGAACTTCATGTGAAGTGGTAACCTTTACAGCAAAATATTACTGCTTTGGCTTTTTAACAGTTACCTGACAATGTTACATTTTCCTATCAGTTTTCACCTACGGAATCTGATGTCATGCTTTTAATTAGCACATTGACTGTGTCTTGACAAATGTTTAATGTTTGGCTACTCTGGTTTGCGTAGCTGAATTGTGTTTGTTTCTGAATAAACAAGGAATGTATTGGAATGCTTCTCACTACACCCAAGTGTCTTTGCGGGAAATTGGTAAATAAATGTTACCTTTCAGTTTGTTACTACTAGACGTTGTAAAATGGTTTGCAGCAATTTTCTAGATATTCTTTTACCAGAAAAGTTCCAGTTTGTTGGGAGATNCTGCCGGAGCGATGTCGGGGTTCAGCCCGGAGTTGATCGATTATCTGGAGGGAAAGATCTCCTTCGAGGAGTTCGAGCGGCGCCGAGAGGAGCGCAAGAGCCGCGAGAAGGTGAGTCTGTCCCGTCGGGCGGCCCGCTCCCCTCATCCACGGCAGCACCTGGCAGCGCTCGGGCCCCTTTGGGAGCAGCGTGGCTTCCTCCCTTCTGGGGGGGGNAAATATTACTGCTTTGGCTTTTTAACAGTTACCTGACAATGTTACATTTTCCTATCAGTTTTCACCTACGGAATCTGATGTCATGCTTTTAATTAGCACATTGACTGTGTCTTGACAAATGTTTAATGTTTGGCTACTCTGGTTTGCGTAGCTGAATTGTGTTTGTTTCTGAATAAACAAGGAATGTATTGGAATGCTTCTCACTACACCCAAGTGTCTTTGCGGGAAATTGGTAAATAAATGTTACCTTTCAGTTTGTTACTACTAGACGTTGTAAAATGGTTTGCAGCAATTTTCTAGATATTCTTTTACCAGAAAAGTTCCAGTTTGTTGGGAGATGGAAGCAAAGGGATCAATTCCCGCCTGGGAAGCAAAGGGATCAATTCCCGCCTGGGCAGAGACACAGGCCTGAGAGGCCCCATGGCTGCTTCTCCTGCCACCCCTTTCTGGGCATGCCCCAGTCAGTAAGCCATCTGCCCCATAACTAATACGTATATAAGAAGTTAAATAACAAGAACAAAAGAAAAACCCCAACAACCTTCTTCTCTAAAGACACCAGTCCTTTCCCGGGAAATGGAAGATCATAGACCNCATTGGTAATCTCTGTGCAGAATATGTAAGAAGGTGAGTAAAATCTGTAAGGGTCCCTGGGGAGCAGCAGGGCAATTCGCTTAGGGAAACACACACTTTCCAGAAGTTTGGAATGTGGCACTTTAGTTCCTGGCAGTGTGGCCTGAAGTCCCTGGCTTGGCAGGAGTGGCAGCTACTTTCAGGCATCGTAATTCGTTGCTTCTTCAGGCCGGAGCGACGAGCAGAAGCAGGTTTTAATATAAAAACATCCAGTGTATATTGCTACCGCTCCCCCACAATCTTTTGTGCGAGATGTAGGGAATGCTTTTTTCCATGAGGTCCAACGATAGGACAACGGGCAACGGGTACAAGCTGGAGGTTCCATGTAAATGTAAGGAGAAACTTTTTCATGGTGAGGGTGACCAGAACTGGAACAGGCTGCCCAGTGAGGTTGTGGAGTCTCCTCTGGAGACATTCAAAACTCACCTGGACATGTTCCTGTGTGACCTGCTCTAGGCGATCCTGCTCCGGCAGGGGGGTTGGACTGGATGATCTTTTGAGGTCCCATCCAACCCCTAACATTCTGTGATTCTGTGAAAAGATCCAGTTTGACTCCTTTTGGTAATCACTGTGGCTTCGTGACAGCCGTAAATACGGGGAGAGACAGCTTTGTGTTTGAAAGTAAGTAGATGTTATGAGAAACTCTGTATGCTTGGTTGGAGTGTTGTAGTTAACTTAAACGGTGCTGTCTTGATATCAAAATGCAACTGAATTTCTGTATTTCATCATCTTCAGAGAGCAAATTCAGCAGGACTTGACTGTCATGGGAAGACAAATGGTATTCTCGGGCAGCCTTCTTACTGGATTAATAAGTGCTATTTTGATGTTTCATTTTGTGTTTAAAAAGTCAGGCTTCTAAAGGATATGTCATATGCTTGTAGATTTTTATTTAATACAGTCAACCATGTCAATTTACCTCACCATAATGTCAAACAAGCAACGGTCTAGTCTCTTCAGTCAAAAGTAGTGTGAACAGTCACCATTTGAGTCGCCTCACGTTGATGAGAATATAAATGTCTTGAAAGCAAGTAATGCTGGGGTTTGTTCATTTAGAACTATGGAGCTTATTCCACTTGTTTCATCAGCAGTGCAAAAGCTGGACACCTGTGGTCTAAATGCTGATTGCAAATGTTAGGGGAGATAGGAAGGAGTCATGTTATAAACTAACTAACTATTGTTGGTGTGCATAGGATGGCGAAAACGCATCTGCTGAGGAAAACACTGAAGAGGTAGAGGCTCCATCTTCATCCAGAAAAGCATCTGGAAAATCCCAAAGTCAGGATGAAAATGATGGTAAATGTTAACGTGATAATTTAAGTGACAAATGTTTTGCAAAGACTGTTGAAAGCATTTGTTCTTTGAGAGCTAGCCTTTTATAAATGCCTGTCTGCTGCTTTTGAGCCTGTGGGTATTGATGCATGTTGTTAGGATGTGTATCTTTGTAGGACGTTCTGAATCATAGCCACATTTAACTTTGTTCAGTGCTTTTTAAGGGGCTGGATCTGGTCAATTGGCCATCTTTTTTTTCTTGGAAACCCTCCATTTTTCCCTTCCTGGCTTCTTAACCACATGGGCTCAGTTATTTACTCTCTTTATAATGATAAGCAGTTTTAAGTTTTAAACTTACCTCAAAGTCTTCTGGGTTTTTTTGGCTTTTTTTGCCATTCATCTCTTTGTTAGTCTTTGGCTGATACATTGAATGTTTCAGAGTATTTGATTCTACTTTGTGAGTGTTGCTGCCTTCCCTTATCATCCAAAGTGATAATACCTCTTCAACAGCTGTGTTGCATGCACCAGCCAGGGAACATTCTTGTGGAACTGATGATGCTGTGTGATAGCAAAGAGCGAATTTTGATCTGTTTGTGTTGGTTCTTGGAGTCTTCTTGTTGTTTTCACTGCAAATTCTCATCATTCTGTTTGAACATTATCTAGTTTGATATTTTGCATAGATGTAGACTTTTGGGTAGTTATAACCCTAGGTTAAGTTAGTAATGGAAATTTGTAGTTAATAATTGTGAACATTTTTGTAATAATATACTTGAAGCCTATTTATTTTGGATATGTAGCATCATAGTTATTTAAAGAGTTTTATTGTTTCTTTTCCTGGAGAAATGTGAATAATCTGGATTTTGCATTTACACACGTTGAAAGATACTTAACTGTCAGGAGTGGAATGGTTAGAAGATTCTGTTTTCAATTACTTCTAAAAATTGGTTGCTCCATTATTGTTTAGTGTAATTGTCTGCTCACATAACCTCTTCAGCTGGAAAGCTTTATTCCATGCAACCAGTTCAGTGCTTGAAAATTGCTTAATATACTTCTCCTGCATGGATTGAGAGAAATATTGAGTGAACTGTTGCTTCATTCTTTGTGCTCCTCCATGCTTTCATTTCAAATATCCCAAAAATGTTAGAGGCTGGGGTATATTAAGCATATAATAATAATACAGTATGAGAATGCAGAGCTCCAAAACCAAAGAGGTGGTTGTTAATATTTCTGCAGGCCTTCTTCATATAGAGTAGCCCTTTCAAGTGGGCTTCTAATGATGAAGAATTCAGTTTTCTCTGCATTTGTCCTGATCCGCAGTGTATACCCTTGATTGTATCATAAACCTTTTTTGCTTCTTTCTCAACCAGGAGAAACTTCAGATGGTGTCAGTAAATCTGTTCATCGGGTCTTCGCATCCATGCTTGGCGAAAATGAAGAGGAGGAGGAGGACGAAGAGGAAGAGGAGGAGGAAGAAGAAACTACTGAGCAACCCACAGCTGGTGATGTTTTTGTGTTGGAGATGGTGCTTAATCGAGAGACCAAGAAAATGATGAAAGCAAGTATTTAAGCTTTAATGTAACTTAACCTGTCTCTCTTGAAGCATAGTGCATAAATGCCAGTCGGTGTGATTTTACCTACGTGCTGAGAAATTTGCCTGAAAATAATTCCATGTAGGATACTTCTGTTTATGTTGATGTCACCTGTCTTTATGTTTTTAAAAATTCATGTAGATTACTGCTTGAAAACTTTCAGCAGTAATGAAGTGAGTTTTTCCAGTGTCTGGGCTGTTTTCATTAGATATCAGAGTTGCTCTGTCAGTTATGAAAATTAACAAATATTTTTCTCACCGTGGTAAATATGATGTTTATCACCATGAGAAACACCATAAATAAGGCGTTGTTTTTGTTGTGTTAAGCACAAGTGTGACTGATGTCTCTTGAATTTGGGCACAACTGAATCCTTGGTAGAAATATTATCCCTTTTCTATTTAGGAGAAAAGACCTCGCAGCAAACTTCCTCGTGCCCTCAGGGGTCTGATGGGAGAGGCCAATATCAGGTTTGCTCGAGGAGAGCGTGAGGAGGCTATTCTAATGTGCATGGAAATCATTCGACAAGGTATGTTGGAATGGTACAGCTCCTTGGCTTTATGGGTGGTGTGCATCAGGAAAACTCAGTGTTGTTTCGCTGATGATGAAAGTAGTACAAGGAAAGTCACTGTAAGGAGTGTGGAATGAAGAATGTGTGGTGTATTTCCTTTATAGTTCTGCTTGTAAAAGAACTAGCACCCTAACTCTGCAGAGGCCTGGCCCTTTGCTTAGATTTACACAGTTCTCTTTTATTGTCATTGAGGAGCCAAGGTATCAACATCAGCATGACTTAAAATGTAGAAAAAAAGCTATAAATGGTTGCTGTTATATTCTGTCAGTCTGTTTGATAATTGGTAAGAAGGAATTTTAAGCTCTTCTGCTGTTTTTTTGGAACTTAAACAGATCTCGCACACAATTCTGATACCTGTTTTTGCAGGAAGGCAAGTTACTTGTTTTCAAGGTGGTTTTAAAGCAATAATTCCTAAGTATTCTTTCTGTCTTTTCACAGCTCCTCTTGCTCATGAGCCGTTTTCCACTCTTGCCATGATCTATGAAGACCAGGGTGATATGGAGAAATCATTACAGTTTGAACTGATTGCAGCTCACTTAAATCCAAGTGACACTGAGGAATGGGTCAGATTAGCAGAAATGTCACTGGAACAGGACAATATTAAACAGGCTGTTTTTTGCTACACAAAAGGTAGTGTAGCAACCATTTTAATAGTTTTAAATAAATGTTAGGTGCTAACAGCAATCATTTTCTTCCCCTTGCTAATTTAGTTTGCTGCAGTTTCCTAAGAATCTGCTACCTCTCTGTTCAGACTTTGGTAAAAAGATCCATTAGTCTTTAATACAGAATGTAATATTTTGATAGAAACCCCCTGCATATGCATTAACATTAATCTAGCCAGGGAAATGAATGTGCAATCCATTGTTCCCTTTTCCTAAGCTAAGCTACCAGCTTGTTTTTCTCTCGTAGCTCTGAAATATGACCCAAGCAACGTGCGTTACCTGTGGGAGAGATCAAGCCTGTACGAGCAGCTGGGGGAACATAAGATGGCTATGGATGGCTACAGGCGCGTTTTGAATCTCCTGGCTCCCTCTGATGGAGAGCGCTTTATGCAGTTGGCTAGAGACATGGCAAAGTGAGTTGGGTTTAAAAACACCGTGATTTGGGTTTCTGGACTTTCTCAGGAGCTCGTATGAATAAGATCTGCAGCTGATTCAAGCTGGGTATGGACCTGAAAGCGAGGTGTTTTGGCTGGGGGTGACCGTCACACAAGCATTCATCCCCAAACTGTTGTGATGTTGGCACTCGTGGGACTTACCCTGTGTAGGATCGATGATCGATGCATCATCCTGGAGGTGCTGCACTCTCCTAGAGTAGAAAATACAATGCAAATACTAATTACTGGAAAAAATACCAGTAGTATACAATTATATACAAATGCAGTCCATTTTTTTGTCTATATAATATCATGAGAGACCTGGAAACTTATTGCCAGCAAATCTGAACGAAGTATTCAACCTGAGATACAAAAGAATATAGTTTTTAGGTCATTTTTGATTGATTTCTGGAGCAAGTAAGTAGAAATCTGCCTTTTTCTGCTAATGAGAATAGATCAAGTCATAGAAGGTTGCCTGAGACATAGAAGGCTTGTGGTTAAAGTGTGTAGCTTCCTTAGCATTGTTTTAACCAAGTTGTTTACATCACAATCTGTAGAAAGCTGGTACTGTCTTGCTGCAAAACAGCTTAAGTGTTTTGATCTTTGTGGTTGTGAAATGCACCAAAAAATGCAAAGATGTGTATTGTAACAGTATAATTACTGAAGGTTTTTCTGAAATGAGGTTGATGTTACTGATACCTGGCTCAAGGTGGGGAATACTGTGATGAAAACTCCAGCAATGCCCTAACGTATAGGGGACAAAAAAATTGCAGGTATTTGAAATACACAAAAATTGTCAACAGTCGTATGGAAATCAAAACCACAGCTTTCTCACTGTCTTTTGTAACTTACTCTTGCTAATGAAAATAGTTGCTAATTGGCAAAAGATAAAGAAATGCAAAAATAATTCTTCTGCTGTTCAAAGTGCCTATTGTCAGTTATCTCAAATAGCTGGTATCTCCTGTCTGTGTTCTGTAGGAGTTATTACGAAGCCAATGATGTGACCTCTGCTATTGAGATAATCGAGGAAGCCTTTACCAAACACCAGAACCTTGTCTCCATGGAGGATGTCAACATTGCAGCTGAACTGTATATTTCTTCCAAACAGTACGACAAAGCCTTGGCGGTATGGAGAATTAAATGCATTTCTCTCTCATGTTCAGCACCTCTTTGCCAGTCAGGATGGACAGTTTACATTCCTGTAGTGCTTAAACATGCTCATGTTTCAATAGTAGGAAGGTCTGACTAGATGCAGATTGCTTGCTATTAGTTCTGTAGCAATTATCATGAGAAGTTAATGACTTGATTGAGTAAACTGAGGGCTGACAGTTGTGTGCTTTTCCAGGATTAACATTTTGGGATCCTTCCTCTCCTGTACAGTTGCCATAATCATAGCAGCCAGAGAAGACCCATGAGCTGGTTGATTACTAGCAGCAAAGGACATTCTCTGAGCTGAAGGTTAAGTGGGTGACACGGAATGGTCTAATGGTGTGAATGCAGAGCTTTGTGCTTTATCTGGCATACTTGTGTTACAGCTAATAAATTATGCATTAAGCATCAAGCATACATTCCAGAAAGACAATACATCTTGACTCTTAAGGCATCAGGAATGGGAGAAGATTGTTAATCTGTTCCAAATTTGTTCTAGCGGTTTTTAACTCTCACTTTAGAGGCATGTCTGAGTTGCTTTGGTCTGGCTCTGAGAGGAAAGACTTTAGTATCTCTCTATTGCTATACTTTACAAGAATTCCTTTTCTGTACTTCTTCCCATTTTAAAATCTGGGATAGCTGAAACTGTATTTGAGCTGGTAAACCGAGCCTTTAAAAATAGCTGTCTTAATACAGTCATCCTGCTGTGTTCCTCTAAGGACCACGTACTTGATGTTTATCACTTCTGTTTTGGTAACAGTAATGATTTCAATATTTACCTCTCAATTAACAACCAAAATACCAACCTGCCTTGGGTCTTAGACCAACAGTCCTTTACCCCTCTGCATTTCCCCCCTTGCCACTCCCCACTGGCTGCTGAAGACCTTGGCTTGTCATTCTTTGGTTTCTAATTTTCTTATTGGTTTTTCTATTGCATTATACTAAGTTTATTAGGGTCGTGATGTGCATGACCAGGACTGTTGTAAAATGCCTGTGAATTTTATTTAATTATTTCTTTCAACGGATACAAACCACATATGGTTTCCTTGCAAGGTATTTGGCCAAGGAATCCTTGGAGCACTTTGGAAAGATCTGTGGAGAGCTTAGCTGCTTACGTGGTGCTTTGCTTTTTTCAGTCTTCCAAGAATTAGAAGAAGCTATAAGGGTTAAAAACTTTTCTAATTGTGATGAAAGTAACTGTTGTATTTGCTGAAGAGGTGCTGATTTGATCATCTAAGTGTTCAAAAATAGTGGACAGTGGTGATCAGACCCAATACTAGTCGACTAACCCCATGTGAAATGAATGAAGCTTTTCTTCTGATAACTTTGCAGATGGCTAAAACATTTGGGCTGGTTACTCCATATATCCTTTACATCTTTAATGATCCAAGTTACTAATCTGTTTTAGGTTATTACAGATTTTGCAGGAATTGTGCTTGAAAAAAACAAATCGGAAAAAAATCCATCTGAGGAGAAAAAAGGTAAGCAGCTACCAGGCGGTTGGTATGACCCTGCTCTTTCCACTCCTTTGGCAACTCGTGAGTATATTTTGATGCATGTTGACAGGCTTTTCTTGTTCAAAACTTTTCAGTCTATTTAATGAGTTACACAGCATGACCTCAGCTCTCTATAAGGAGTTACTCTGCTGTCCAATTATCCCTGATGACTCAGTAAGGACAAGGACTGCTCTCCAGGCAACTGAAGGCCTTTTAAAGTTCTAAACATTCTTTCGAGTGTTCACATCAGTCCAGCTATTTCTAAATAGCATCTGGAAAAAATTTAGATAATCTTAGTGGCATATCTACTCAAGAATATCAACCTTTGACCTGAGATTAATATTATTCATAAACCTTACTTTGGTTATTCAACATTTAAATGCTTTGGGATGTACAAATCTAGGAATATTAGCTTGTAATTGAGTAATATAGGTTGCCTTTGAGAAACCTACCTTGTGAAATTCATTGCTCAGGCCTTAAAATGTTTATTTGTGCTGTGTATTGATCACAGCATGCCAACTTTATAAGCAGACAGTTTGTTCTATGGTTCCACTAGTTGGTTGTTTCAGCAATACAGTCCAAACCCAATATAGGTATGAGATACTTCCATTGGCTTTTTCCTTTAATGGATGAGCTAAAAATACAATTGATCAATCAACAACTGTCCTCAAAGAGGCTTTTAGGAGATCATTTATGAGAAGTAAAATTATGATGAGTCTAGGAATTATAGCTACTTTTCAGAGTAAACCACCTATTGATTATAGATTCAAAAGCAAGTCACTTTTGCCTTAGCTGGTGCTATTAATCTGCTAATCTTTTTAAAAAGATACAGAGGAAGTGGAAGAAACTCAGAAAACAGAGGAGCCAGTGACTGACAACCAGAGTCACCCAGCTGCTGAGTCCAGTGCTGCAGGTAAGTGGTTTAATTTTTCCATTTTATACAAGTCTATGGACTCACCATATGCTCAGGAACTGGGTTGCAATCATGTAAAAATTGGGAAAGATTTCCAACAGCAGAGGAAAAGGTTTCTTGTGTACTGTCTTCCTTACTCATAACTGACTTTTAAACCAGCCAGCCACCAAAGCCAAAAGCATTCTTCTAAGGTTTACCTACTTTGAAAAGAAGATTTTTCATTTTGTGAGAATTTATTAGTAGGTGAATAGTTACTTTCATGCTGGCTATTAAAGTGTTCAGAGAATGATAATTAATCTGCATGTTGTTGTTTTCAGTAATTGGATGTGGATGTAGAAGGTTAGAGGGAAACCTTATGTTGGAAATCTCCATTTTCTCAGGTTATAACAATTCCCCTTTGAATGTCTGGTGTAAGAAGGTGGAGAAGAACTTAAGCAGGGTTGTTAAGGAGATGTCATGACTGCATAGGAAGGAAATACAATAATGGAGTTTTACTGTGTGACCTTTAATTTGCTAGCATTGTCATGGATAACTGCTTTGTTTCATGTTTATGTTCTCCTCAGATGGCATTCTGTCTGTGCTGTGTAAAGTTCTGCAGTTTAACAGAGTCTATGGCATGTCTAACAAAGTATACAGCCAGATCCCTGGTACACAGGACTTAGCTTAATAAGAACAAATACCTTAACACAAAGTATTTCCTTCAAAAAGCAAGGAGAAGAGGGGACAGGTGCATAAATTCTTAAAGAAAAGCTTTATTTAGCAAGCACATTTTAAGGGGGTGAAGGCTCTAAGCACATCCTGTGGGATCCTGCTGTTGAAATCCATTCAGGCTGACAGCACTTGATACTTCCATGTGGAATCATTGGGATCTGAGCCAAGAAGAAGTTGTTCCAGCTATCAGGAAAATTATAAAAGGAGGGGTGAGGCTGGGCCTGTACCAACATTTTCTGGAGTCAATGAGAATATATTTAATTCAGTGGAGCTGGCCTGGAGGGGGTGTGGAGCTTGTGAAGTGCCTGTCAAAGCCTATGGGTTCAGAATGAAATTTATCTTTCCTCAGCTGTGGAGAAGGTCAGCTGCTGCATACCTGAGGGTGTTCCCATAGACATCACGGTCAAGCTGATGGTGTGCTTGGTTCACTTAAACATCCTAGAGCCACTCAATGTAAGTAGAAAACAACTCAAAATGTGTGGAATGTTCTAATAAATTACCATTGGAATTTTCTTCCATCTTCATATGGCTGAAGTCATTGAGAGAGTTGTGGAGATTCTTTTTGCTGCCCTCCCAACCCCAGAGAGGAACCCAGCAAACCCGTAATGGGAGAAATACTGTTTTTGTCCTTGTAAATTATACCTTCTCTGGGGGCATTACTAAAGCACAGTAAGCCACAGACCATGTGCTGTGACAGGCCCAGGACCACACTGTACACTGAACACCAAGGAACACATCTTCGCTTTGTTTTAAAGCCCTGATAAATCTGAAGACTGTTCTTTCATAAAGAGCACTCCTTACTGATGGGCACTTTCACCCACTGGAATGTGGAAAAAAAAAAATGTGGCCTTTTCAGGAATTCTGAAATTCAGATCTTTATATTTCACTTTTAAGCTAACATTTAAATAAAGGAAAAGTAGTTCAGAATGCAAGTAGAACAAAAATCATAACGTTAATTTTTTTTTTTAGCCTCTTTTGACCACTCTGGTGGAACAAAATCCAGAAGAAATGGGTGACTTGTATTTGGACGTTGCAGAGGCATTTCTGGATGTTGGAGAATACAACTCAGCACTGCCTCTCTTGAGTTCCCTTGTCTGTTCGGAACGGTACAACCTGGCTGTTGTCTGGCTTCGGCACGCAGGTGAGAAGAGGCAGGACTGCTGAACACGTGGCACTGAGAGATGATAATACAAAGCTGAGCATTTCCAGGGACTTTTATCTAAGATCACAGGAATTTTAGATTCAGATGTTGAATGATAAGTGCTGTTTGCAAAACTATAATTGGGGTTTATTATGACAACGTTGTTGTGGAGCATTTTCTTGTTCTTCATATAGACTGAAATTTACTTAGGCTAAGGATACTTAATTTTCAGGTAAGTGGAAGAGAATCTATTCTCCATTCCATCCTCTGCCATTTGATGATGCTTTAAGTTAAACTGTGGATGAATCAGTACAGATTTATGAATATTTTCACTTTAATAATGCACGTTCTGGGTGGTTTTAACTGAAAAGATATCTGAAAAGTGTGTTAAATATTTTGCAAGCCTTGAAATCTTCCTTTTTTTTTTCTGCCATTTGAGTGTGTGTTGTTTATGATCTTTCTAGAGTGCTTGAAGGCTTTGGGACACATGGAGCGTGCTGCAGAGAGTTATGGCAAAGTTGTTGATCTTGCTCCATTGCATCTGGATGCAAGAATCTCCCTTTCAACTCTTCAGCAGCAGCTGGGCCGACCTGAAAAAGCTCTGGAGGCTCTGGAACCAATGTATGACCCAGATACACTGGCTCAGGATGCTAATGCAGCCCAGCAGGTGTGTGAAGTGTTCTGTGTTTCCAGTTTAGGATATATTATTCTGCTAAATTATGGTAGGGGTCAAAGATGTCAATTCTATAGGACCAGGGATTGAGACTTACTATCTATAGCATGGTGAGCCTTCAGAGCACAACAAATGGTTCATTACAGAGTATTAGGGGTGAGTCCTCACAGCTCTTTCTCCCTGACCATTTTCTCATAGAATCATTAAGGTTGGAAATGTCTTTAAGATGCTCAAGTCCAACAATCTACTATATATTATCAGGAACACTAAACCATGTCCTGAAGTGCCACATCTAGACATTTTTTAAACATCTCCAGGGCTGTCAGTTCCACCACCTCCCCGGGAAGCCTGTTCCAAAATCTTGCCACTCTCAAAAGTAAAAAAAAAAATAAAAATTCCTAGTAATCAATATAAACCTCCCCTGGTGCAACTGCTGCCCATTTCCTCTCATCCTTNTCATCCTTTCCACCAGGCAGCTCTCCAGCCACTCCTCCCCAAGCCTGCAGCGTTGCCTGGGGTTGTTGTGACTGAAGTGCAGGACCTGGCTCTTGGCCTTGTTAACCTTGTACCATTGGCCTTGGCCCATCAATCCAGCCTGTCCAGGCCCCTCCACAGAGCCTATCTACCCACAAACAGATTGACACTCATGCTCAATTTGGTGTCATTTGCAAACTTGCTGAGGGTACACTGAATGCTCTTGTCCAGATCATCAATCAAGATACAAGACTGGCCCCAAAACTGAGCGCTGGGGAGCACTGCTAGTGATCAGCCATCCACTGGATTTTGCTCTGTTCAGCACAACTCTCTGGGCTCGGCCATACAGCCAGCTTTTTACCCATTGAAGACTACACCCATCCAAGCCAAGAGCTGCCAACTTCTCCAGCAGAACGCTGTGAGAGATGGTGTCAAAAGCCTTATCAATATTTCCATTGTCCACCTGCTTACTTCTGTGTGACATACAAGCTCTTAGCCACTGAAGAACAGTCTTGATGCCAGTCACTTTGCGTCAAGTTGGTCAGCAGTTCCTATGTATGAGCTATGTGGTTTGGACTCTATTGTTTGTAACTGATAGTGTAGCAAAGCTCCTGTATTCCCCCTCTGGCAGCACCTTCACTATAGGCAAGAGTTATGGCTCCTGAAATTTGAGGGTTTGAAACAGTAACTACTGCAGAGCAGTTTAGGTAGATCTTCTCTGCTGCTCCTAAGATCCTTACAGCTTTCTAGAAGCTTTCATAATCCTACTAGTACTGTACTGAGTCAAAATTGTTTGTTTTATAAACTCATGTTCTGTGCAAGAGGTTGAATAATAATGTTCAATATTATCTAGGAATTAAAGCTGCTCCTTCATCGCTCGACACTGTTGTATTCCCAAGGGAAAATGTATGGTTACATAGACACTTTACTTACAATGCTGGCAATGCTGTTGAAGGTAAGCCAACCTTTCCAGTTACACATTAAGAATCTGGGCAGCTATGAGTTGGGTTAAGAAGAGCAACGAGCAAACTCAGGAGGACAGCTAGTGTTTTGAGATGCGAATGGTTTCATTATTTTGTTAGATAATAATCCTGTGGGGAGCCTGTGTTCCTGCCTGTAGGGTTCAGAGTGGAGGACCATTTGTGTTTGTAATTCTTAATACAGTGACTTCAGCTCCTTGTTTTTCTCTGTACATTGAACATACTGAATGAATACTAAAGCTGCTGCTTCAGTTTGTTGTTCTTGTTACATCTCTATGGAAATAGTTTTGATTTCAATAGATGCAGGGATGTTCCAATCCCACAAGTCTTTTAGGTCATTTAAAAGGGTTTGTGTCTTTCTTTTACATAGCCCAGTTTGCACTCAAGCATGAGACAAAGCAGAGATAATACTGCTCTTGGGAGTGTTCTCTCTCATGATCTTGTTCTGTTGTGGTGTCTATAAGCTGCAGACTGTTTTGCCATGCAACTTCAGCAAGATGAACTGGCCATGAAGCTGCCTTTGTCATAGGATGTGTTAATGTAATCTGAAATGCTGCCCTTAAATTTGTTTCTAGGTAGCAATGAGCAGAGCTCAGGTGTGTTTGATATCTAGTTCCAAATCTGGAGAGAGACACCTCTACCTTATTAAGGTATCAAGGGATAAAATTTCTGACAATGATGACCAAGAGACAGCAAATTGCGATGCGAAAGGTAACAAATGTTTATTACAAACAAAGCAAAAGCTGTACTCCTCAGTTCTGAAAAACAAAATAAATGATACTATTTTGTGTACTAAATCCATGTAGTTTGTGTTAATGTTGCTTTATTTTTAGGGCAAAGAAGGGAGCAAAAATGAAGATAGTATAACTTAAGGGAACAATCCCCATTCAGAGAAAATAGTAAGATTACAGAATAATTCAGACTGAGAAGGACCTCTAGAGGTCATATGATCCAACACTCTCAGTGCAAATAGAACATAGGCCAGTGTAGAACAGAATAGGAATACATGTTTTGAAAGCAGTGGGATATTTTTGTGTGTGTGTTGTTTGTTTGTGTTTTTTTTGTTTTTGTTTTTGTAACTGGTCCAGACTCAGTAGAGCCAGACCACACATTATTAAGCACCATTTGGTAGATTAGGAAGGGTAACTTTAATGTGTTCATACAGTATGTTTACAGTTTGAACTCTGTGTGACCTTTGTTCCCAGGGTTTTTTCCAGTATTTTACAAACTGCGCTTGAATTGAAAAAAGTAAATATTTGATCTTTATTTTACCTGTTAGTGCTGAGATGATTTTGAAAAGATGGGTTTGACATATGCAACTTTTTTTTTAAGGATTTAGTTCTCCTGTGTTAATTTTCCTAACTTACTGACTTCAATGTTTGTAGCAATTTTTGCTGTTCTCACGAGCGTTCTGACAAAAGATGACTGGTGGAACCTGCTCCTGAAGGCTATCTATTCCCTGTGCGACCTCTCCCGCTACAAGGAGGCAGAGCTACTGGTGGATTCCTCGTTGGAATATTATTCATTTTATGATGACAGACAAAAGCGCAAAGAGCTGGAATACCTTGGGCTCTCTGCTGCAATCCTGGACAAGAACTTCAGGAAAGCGTACAACTATATCAGGTGGGGTACTGGGAAAGTAGAGCAGTCTCTTCTGTAATTTTTCCACTGAGCCTGTAGTCACACTGCTGAAGGAGGCAGGCTGGTGCTTTCCAGCTTTCCCTAAAAAAGATAAAGCTACTGAAACTGAAGGGGCTTTCTGATAGCCTCTCATTCCAGAAAACACACAATCCAGTAGTAGGGTGGTTCTCAGCTTTGCCTCAATAATTGGCCTGCTCTTTGAGTGTCTCTTCTTTGTTACCATCTCTCTCTAAACTGTTGAGGTTTTATTGCCAATACAGTATTTACTATATAGCATTTCCTAATTTCTCAAATACTTTTCTTTCAATAGAATCATGGTTATGGAAAATGTCAATAAACCTCAGCTATGGAACATCTTCAATCAAGTTACTATGCAATCTCAGGACGTCCGTCACCATCGCTTTTGTCTCCGCCTGATGCTGAAAAATCCTGATAATCACGCCTTGTGTGTCTTCAATGGCCATAATGCTTTTGTGTCTGGCAGTTTCAAGCATGCTCTTGGTAATATCATTGATCTTCTACTATTAGCACATACAACAAGTGAAAGGGTTTTTTTTTTCCTCTGAGAAAAATTTAATCAAGTGATTATATTTTTATGATAACAAATATAACTAACTTGCAAAAATAATTAAAGGCTAACAATAGGAAAGAATAAGAAGAGCAGAAACAAACCAATTTAAAGAGCAAATAAAGTTGGTTGGTCATTTTACTTAGGTCTTTGTAGTAAACCTACTGTTTTGAGACAAGCCTTCTAAATGTCACACTTAAGATATGTGGCCTCCAGGATGTGAATCCCAGCAAGTACCATGTTTGCCTTCTGTGTCTGGTTGATTTCTGGTTACATTTTTACATCAGTCTATATTCTTCCCTTAGAATCCAAGGAATGCTG
Source organism: Chloroceryle aenea (assembly GCA_013399075.1). Taxonomy (NCBI): domain Eukaryota; kingdom Metazoa; phylum Chordata; class Aves; order Coraciiformes; family Cerylidae; genus Chloroceryle; species Chloroceryle aenea. The sequence continues at coordinate 402,621 of VWZY01010536.1, read as the reverse complement.
AAAATTTAAACTTTTCTCCCATGGTTTTTCCTGTGTATTTTGATGTAGGTGTATGAAACTATTTTTCTTAGTTCACACTTAGTTTGAAGATTTTCTTTTTTACCCTTGCATCCTTAAGGAATGTTTTCCACGACAAACATGGTGATTCAGTTATTTGTTTTTAGGACAGTATGTGCAAGCCTTCCGTGCAAACCCAGACGAACCTCTGTACAGCCTTTGTATTGGCTTGACTTTCATCCACATGGCTTCTCAGAAATATGTGTTGAAAAGGCATGCTCTTCTAGTCCAGGTGAGTTAGAGTGATTCTTTTTACCTGTACTCTTCTTTCCCAGCTTTGTATGTTCCAGTTATGGCTACAACATACTCTGTTTACTTTGCATAATTAATATGGCATTTCCAAAGAGGTAATTGGCATAACATGAGCACAGATAAGAGTATGCTTTTCAACTGTAGTTATACCCACCTGAATTTTCTCTCTTTTTAGTGAAATGGAGCTTGTTCTGCTGTGTGCATACAATGATAACTCACATAGACATTAGCAGATGCCAGCTGTTTATGCAGACACTACTAATTTCAATCTTGATGGCAATAGTCTGGATTTTCTTCCAAATTGTTCTTGCTCTGAAGAAGCTGCCACACACCCTTGACAGACACGTCTCCTAAACTCTGGTGTTGAAGCAAACTTTACAGACTTTAGAAAGACGTTTTATTTCTCCCATCTTCCCTTCCCACTTTTAGGTTCTTCTTATAGCTGTCTTCATAAAGATCTTGTGAACTCCAGTTTAGTCTACCCTTCATTCTGTAGTTCCCTTAATCACATTTTCTTTCAACTGTCAGGTCTGGTTACATGCCAGAGGCTGCTCATTCCCAAACAGAATCTTCCAAGTAATTTCCTCTACTCTCACCAAGTATTTTCATTAACTTGAAATGCCTTTTAATATCTGTGGCCACTGAAGAATATGGTGAACATACTGAGCTCTCACAGCTTCTGAAATTGATGAAAAACTGTAGCTTGTGCCAATTTTGATAGATTTTTGATAAAAGAAATTTTTGGTCCTCAGCTATGGTAAAACAAGACCAATTATGTTAGTATCCAGCTTAAGACATTTTGAACTTGCAAATTGTGGCCTAATTTTAATTTTTTCATCCAGTTCTTTCTGTAATCAGCCTGCCTTTCTAATATGGGCTGCTGTGTTCTCCTTTTATAATGTACTTGGACAGTGCCCTATTTATGTTACCCTCTGGTGATACAGCTCCCTGGTTTATCTCTTCTCATTTCTTGCTTGCTATACTTGGCATTTTTACATTCTCTCTTGCTCCTATTGTACTTGATTAATAAAACTTTAACCACAGCGACATACTGGTGACCTAAATCACAATCATTGTCTGCTTGTTTCTGAACTAATTCCTCATGTTGAAGGAGGTATCATCTCTGGTTATCATCATGGTCCCTAGAAAGTCCTCTATTTACAACAGAGTAACAAAATTAAATGCATTGGAGAGGATGCAAAAGTTGTATGCTCGGTTTCTGCCTTCTGAATTCACCTCTTCTATCTGTCCCTCCTAAGTTTTCCCTGAGGCTCCTTCACGTGAAATGAAACACTGCATTTTAATGTAAAATAATAATGCCATGTGCCTCTTGGCCTCTCCCTTTGTACACTGTATGGGAGATAGCCCTGTTCTAAGGCCATTCACCTTTATGGCATCATACAAACCTCGAGTCGTGGAGAGTCCATTAACATGCCAAGCTGGTGGGAAGTGTCATCCTCCTACAGATGAGAAACAACTCCCTTCTCTCACTCTACAGCCTGTCATTATGTAAAGGAGACTAGTTTGTTTCACCAATGCCTGGTCACTGTCAGGTATTTCAGGCTGAGGTTGACAACAAAATTACGTACACCCGGGCTTCTGCTGGTCATGTAGTTGAAATAAGAAAGCATGTATTTTAAACTAAAAGCAGAATAATGAAGGGTAACAGGGTGCTTCAACTTTACTAAAGCATGGCACTGGAATTGCTGAGTTTTCTTTCCATTTCTCCTGGAGACTTCACAGTCATCCATCTGCTGGCTTGACATGAGCTCTCACTACGTAGGATAGGTGGATTTTTCATCCCCTTATTCCATGATGTTTATTATTGGCCACTTTATAAAATAACATACTGATAATTTCCCTCATAAGTGGTATTGGAGTAAAACTTTATATGAAACACAAGATCAAGAAAATATGCCAGTTCTCCAGAAATAATACTGTGAGATCTACTTCGCGGAGTTCAGTATTTTGTAGAATTCTGAACAGTTGTAGAATTAACCATTTCTTGCCACTATCAAAAGAGTGAAGGAAAGGAAGTGAGGGTTTGTTTGATGTTTTTTTTTCCTTAAAATAATGGGGGAGGGTTATCTTTTAAAGATTTTTCTTTATTATTATTACTAAAGACAAATCTTGCTCTAGCCTATTCTTTGGCTGCTTGTTTTTTTGAGGTTGTCAGCTCTTCCAGAGATGAACCAGTCTAAGCTGTGTGTATATTACACAAACACATACATACTTATACATTTAGCAAGCTAGTGCTGCAAGACATTAAACTGTGTTCAGTTTATCAAAGAGATCCACCCCTTGTTGTCAATGGCAGTGAAACTCACAGAGCTGGTTTGAGGGTCTCAACAATCAAATGTGATTTATTTTTTGCCTTTAAATTTCATGAGGTTTTGTGGGGAAGCACAGATCAAATACATTTAAACCCCTGTTCCCCAGGATATCTTACTGTCATCTCCTTAAAGTGGACATTCACAAATGTGTGTTACATGTACAGGGATTCTCCTTCCTTCACCGGTACATGGACCTGCGTGGACCATGCCAGGAATCCTTGTATAACCTTGGCCGGGGCCTTCACCAGCTGGGATTAGTGCACCTGGCAATCCACTACTACCAAAAAGTACTCCAGCTTCCTCCCCTCACCTTAGAGGTACCGTATCTTTTATCTACAGAGAATAAAGTCAGGTCAATGTTAATATTCAGACATGGTTAAAATAGGTACCTACAAATCTGTACTGTTGTTTCCTTTAATTTGTATTGTAATTCCTGCCATTGGAAGCCCAATGTCACCTGGTAGTGTGTTTAAGCATGTGTGAATATTGAAGGATTTACTAAGAGGCTGAAGTAGCAGCAAAAGAAGGGTTGCTAAACAACTTTACCTGAATAAGTAGCTGAACTTTATATTACATGCAATAATAAACAGGAAGATAGCACTTTCCTGTTTTGTGAGCTGGTGGTCTAATTTACAGCTCATGTTTTCAGTATGTAATTATATCACTTGTTCCTTAACAACATGTGGAAACTCATTGAAGAGGGAGAACACAAGGAATACTACTTTCTATACAGCTGAAAGCCCAGATAAACCATGACTATGCCATCTGATGCCACTAATTGCTACTCATGTTTCAAGTTTTATACTGGTTTTGCATATAGATAATCTTTCTAAAACCTTCTTTTTACAGGGAATAGAAACTGATCAGACAGACTTGAGAAGAGATACTGCCTTTAATTTGTCACTTATTTATCAGAGCAGCGGAAACACCAGAATGGCTCAAAAGATGTTGTATACCTACGTAGTTGTATGATGAGGTTTGTGGCAGATGGAATTGATACTCCTTTGTACTAGCCTTTCTGTTATGCAGTGCTGGGGAAGCTGGTTTTATGTAGCAGTTTTTCTCTAGCTGGTCAGGGTCATGGTTTGCTGTATATAGCTTTATGGACTTCTGACATTTCACCATTCGCCTGTGGATGGAAAGGGTCTGTTTCAGTGTGTCTGTTAGTAGCTCTTTCTCCTTTGAGGAGCTGCTCTGTCATCTCATACTCAGCCTTGTAGATAGAATCAAAGTGAAAACTGAAGTCCAGTGTGGTTTGCTCTTGTGTTTTTAAAAGAACTTTACAAGTGCAATATTACAAGTAGTTACCAGTTAGGTTGTTCAAGAAGCCATTATCACTGGTGATGAGGGGTTTTTAATGTGTAGCATTAAATTACTGTAATATAGAAAAAATGGGCTCATGTTATTCCTGAGAGAATGGAGAACTCCATATTTCAAAATCTTCAAAGTATTCGGTATTTAAATTTTCTAGGAGTTCACATTCTTAGCAGGTGTGCTATTTGAAGGTGACTGATTTCTGTTTTACTGAAATAAGTGTGACCTTTGTTCTTCTACGGAAATTGTAAATAAAAATTGAGGTTAATGATAATGTTTACTCATTCTCAGCAAACATGAATACTGAATAGCTTATAGCAAAAATTAATATAACATCATGCAGCATATTACATAACATCCATTGCAAACTGCCTGTCATTTTCATTATTTCTGACAGGAAACTATATTTATGATAAACTCTATTTATGATAAAGGATGCAATGCTTTATCCTAAATACAGTTATGTGTGTAGATAGAAATGGATGTATGTTATGCACTGCAGCAACAGAAGGCTAAAAAAATAATTGTTCAGCAAGATAGTTTGCTGAACAGAAAACACACCGTTCTGTTACCTCCCAAGCACTCCTGTTACTTAGAGCATCACTCCTAACTACTGTTCATTTGCTTTCAGCTCGCTTTTGTATGTATTTGTGTTCTGCAATCATTTCACACAGTGTCAGTTGGTGATTAAGAAACAAGTCTTGTGGGATTGCTTAGACCATTTTTGCAGGTATATCAATTTTCTCTCAAATCAAACATGAAATGAAAAATAGACTGCATGTCCACTTCGTTTGAGATCTGCTACGCCACAGCAACACCACAAAGGTAAGAGGCAGATGCCAAGAAAGTCTCAGTAACTCACAGAAGGACAGAGTGGTTTATGTGCCTGGAAACAGGACTGGGCAGCACTGCCTAAATACAAGTGCCATGCTAAGTTTGATAAATCAAATGGCCATTTTAGGTCTGTTAGCCTGGGGTATTCGTAAGCTGCAGAAGGGATAGAATGACTCCCTTACCTCTAGTTCAGTTCTCATTATTTGACAGCTCATCACTGCTTTTGACAGAACAGCCAGCTGATTGCTGTGTGAACTGGAGCTGACTCAACACATAGGATTGGTGCATCACTTTCAGGAATACGTTCTTCTGTTGAAACTTTCCTTAGTCTTATTTTGCCTTGTATTGTAACCCCACTAGTTCTTCTCTTCTTGCAGCAACTGACTCCTGTCCCTTCATACAAAACAGTTTAGCTTGTCCCAGGAAATCCAGCCCTCAGCACTGAACAGCAAACAGAAGCCAGAGATACAGTAAGCACAAAACTGAGTCTGAAATACTCAGGATCCTATTGGTTGTAAATTTTTTTTTTTAAATAGGCTTGGCATAGAGGGGGTGGTTTGGTTTTTTTTGTTTGTTTTTTTTTTTTTTAAGAACTGTCCTAAAAATTGACCAACATCAAGGTATTACTATTAATTTTTGATCCCTCCTGCTGCTAGAATTCTGAAGTAGTTTATTTTTTAAATCTAGGAAATAAGAATCTTTAGCAAATCTTTTTACAAAGAAAAAGGAAAATACTTTCTTAATGCTGATGACTTTTAAACTACTTTCTGTATTGCTTTGAAGCACCAAAAAATAGAAACTTGCATTTAATTAAAGCCAGTTAGTGTGGACTGGAAAATTCGTACTGCTAGCAAACAGTGTTCTAAAGATGTTCTAAACAATTCTGAGCATCTGGAAGCAAGAGATACTACTTGTCTCAATGCCAGTTATCTGAAGCTTTCTCAGATACTTGTGGGGAAAAAAACTCTTTATGAAGATATAACTTAAGATTTTTCCTTAGCTGTATCCAACTTCAATTGATGGTTTTAAGATAAACAGGCTTTTACTTAGATTTCACTTTTACACATTATTACAAATACGTTGCATTATAATGGTGCAGCAGTAACAAATTAGACAAGACTTCAGACAATGCAAGAGACAAAATAAAACTCTATGGGAATGTGAGCTCCCCCCCAAAAAATAAGAAGTTTAAACAGGTGCAGCCCTTGTGAATTGATCTGCTTAAGGAAAAGCAAATTGTGTGAAACAAATCTTTCCTGGGATATTAACATCTGTATGGGATGAATTATGGCATGCGCTATATTCATGGCTTGCCTGGCTGTAGCTTGTTTTAAGGATGCTCACAAGGATGTAACACTGGGGGAGATGAACCTGGCACCTTTCCTAGTTCTCCTTGACAGTAAGGACTATTTTACTGAAATGTAAAATCGTAGAATGGGTTGGGTTGGAAGGGACCTTTGAAGGTCATCTAGAGCAAGCCCCCTGCACTCAGCAAGGACATCTTCAAGTAGATCGTGTTGCCTGACCTTGAATGTGTGGAAACAAACAACAAGGTGGAAAAAGCTTAAAATCCAGCCATTAGAATTTTGGGAAAGCTTACAGAAGTCAGCCTCACCTGTCAGCATGTTGGGAACATTCCTCAAGCCTCACTAAGTGACAGTTTCAGTCAAACCCACTACATACGCTGTCACACTATTTAGTTTATCCACGTTCATTCTGTTAGCTGCCTGTTGCTGAAGAGCTGCTCTCTGTAAAACACTAACTCAAGCCATACCTAAAAGACAGCTCATAAAAGTATCTACTGATTGTCTTAAAAACTGAATCATAGCTTTTCAGTTGTGCTTACCTGATGCCAGCATTGGTGAGTGTAGAAAGCTGTTTGCCGTCCACATTTGCTGAAGGCAAATTTGACAGGAAAAACCCAAACAACCATCTTATTACTGCTTAGAAAATTAATTTTTAAATACTGCAAATATTTCTGTAACTAAGAGAGGCTTAACAGCTGCCAAGCTCAGGGAAAAGCTCACAGTGTAGATCTCAATTATTGGTCCTGCAGGTGGCAGCAGTGTTAAGATTACTACAACTTGATTGAAATTCCTATGTTTAAAGAAAGCAAATTTTTGTCTACTGTGTATTTCTGATGTTTCAAAGGAGTGAGCTGCCACTCACCGTGCTGTGGTCCAGACTGCAGAGCAGGCTCTGAGCAGACAAACTCGTTGCCTTTGAAATGAATGCCAGTTAGAAGGTAGTTTCAAGAACTGCTCCAGTTGCCAGTCAGCAGGATCAGACTATGCAGAACATGTCAGACAATCACACACAGACCAATATGATCAGGTGAATGCCCCTTTATTAGCTGCAGGGTGCGGTTTATATCATCATCCCCTCTATGTT
>VWZY01010536.1:371786-388916 GCA_013399075.1 Chloroceryle aenea | reverse complement strand
GAATTTACTCTGCCTCAACACTTTTGGTTAACACAGCTATCCCAAACCTTGTAAAACCCATAGGCTGTGGGGAACAAAAGCTCTTCTGATAAGCCCCACGATAGTGAAGTGATTCACAGAAAAGACAAACCTTTTTTTTTAGAACTTGTGATAAACATGGCTTAGTTAAAAAGGCAAAGGATGCACCTCACTCTTCACCAGAGACCGATCTCTGAGGCTGAACGGTTACTTGGTGCATATGCTGAAATACTATCTTGTTACTTGCAATGAATTAATTCTAATGCTGACTAGTCTCACCTGTCCTGACTCTGTGCTGGCTTCCTTCAATTTCTCTTCCATTTCCTCTTTATATTTCTTCAGATGTTTGACTGCTTTTTCCAGTTTCTGGGTAGAAAAAGAAGTAACATTAATTCCTGTACAGCCGTAATGGATGGAAAGGGACTAATCACATCACAAGCAGCGTTTGGCTCAATCAGTAATAGACTGTATCCACAAGATTGATAAATAGGACAAATGCTACTATAGACATCTCATAGGGGCACAAGACTCTGTGGCATCATTTAATATGAGGAGGAGGGACAACAGGAGAAGCCACACAATTGCCATAGCTGCTATCTGCTTATCTTCTGTTCAGAATCTGAGTCTAGCGTTAGCTTTACTTTCCAGTCTAGCTGCACTGCAAAGGATCAACAACAGTCCTACTCAACAGGAGGAAACAAGTTCTCAGCTAAGACTTTTATTGAAAAATGTGTGCGTACCTTTACTGGGACAAGTTAGGCGTTGTCTAACTTGAGCTCTATGGCTTTTTAGCTTGTCCCTGTAACTAGACAAAGACAGCTCTATCATTTTCTGCTGCAGCACCCTGTTAGCATGGGAAACTTCAGCTAATTTGGAGGAGGTTTCCTGAGGGATTTCTTTACCTAGGATAAAACAGGAGTTCAGTGTTAACTGTAAGAATGAATTCTTCACAAGAAGTAATAAGCAGCAGACCCTACTGCTTTGCTGTACCTGAAGTATTCTGCGGCACCTGATGTTTTGACTTCTCTTTAATAATCTTCTAAGAAAAGGAAAAAAGGGAATGTGGGGATCTGACTATTATGGGCTGAGCTTTATGATCCAGTCCCCAAGAAACAAAGCAGACTTCCAAGCCAGTATTTTATCCCTGGAGTTTTCTATACAACCCCAGATTATCACTTTTTACCATGTATTTGTAGATAATTATGTGCTAAAAATGCCATTAGTTAAGAAGGTTTTATACCAGCATATGTAAAATCCTTTCCTCCTTCATAGTTTTGTTGATCTTTCTTGAATTCCTTCTAGACTGAAGTCTTTGTTTAAGGTGGAGTCTGAGCTGGAAGCACTTTTGTAGTGCTCGACTTTAGAATTCTTTTCATCTCACTCAAGTACTTGCTTATGTGGAATGCTTTGGAATGAAGGTAAATCAGAGAGCAAACACTAGTAAAAAGATCTCTATTTGGGATTCCTTGGATGGTTTGAGAGAATGCTGCAGCAGTGGATGGAACTTGCAAGTTTGATTTGAGATTTAGGAGAAATCAAATCTGCTAAAGTGGATCAGTTTTGTCCATCCAGGTTATCATTCTGCAAAGGAAGGTACTTTGTAGGGTAAGAGCCCAAACTCCATTCTGTCACTGCTGTAAGAGTGCTTCAACTAGTTTGTCCTCTTCTTCTAAATGGCCCTTTTTTATTGCATCAGATACAGGCTGTAGAAGTTGTTAGCAGAAAGTATTCTCTTTAGAACCCTTCATGATTTTTTTTCATCCTGCCGGTATCTTTTTCTCATTAATTAGATCCTAACTCCTGAGTTTTCTTGGTCCATGCTGTCGGCCTCCAGCATGCTTTATTTTAATTCTCATACAAGTGCCTATGTGTTGATTTCTTTTAATTCTTAGTTCTCATCACTTACACACTTAGAAGGATGTCAACATAAAGATGCTGAAAGCACTGTTCATTAATCCATCCTTAAAACTCTCCTACGCTGTTAGGTCTGCAAAACTTGGTAAGCATTCAGGTTGTCAGTAGATTTTTACCACTGTGGTGGTTTACTGGCAACAACTGTACTTGGTGCTGTCCAGTCTGTTTCCATCCATCTGTTCTTCGTAGCAACCTGTCAGATCTTTAGGAAAGCTGGAGACCAGCTTTGGAGTAGAATATCATGAAAAGATCATCCCGGGCTTAGTGTTATTAGCTGCTATAGAGTCTTACAGTAAGGGTATTATTAGGTATATTGCATAATAATATAGCATTGTGAGTATTCTATATAATGTATCTTTTCCTCTTTTTGCTGACAGTATTGATAGCCTTTATTTTGTATACCAGATAAAGAACTGGGTTCTATTTTTACCTCTCTCTGCTTTCCTGCCTCAAATTGGCCATTCTTTTCCTCTCCTCCCCTTGTTTATAGTGAACTTACAAAAGTTTTTTTCACTTTGACAGCTTTGTCTCAAAGAAGGACTGATCACAAGTAGACAAGAGCAGAATCCTTAGATACCCACTCAAGAGTTAAATCAGTACTGCTAGCAGACAGTAAGCTCATTTTTTTGGCGAATAGGGAATAAAAATGTTTATGCAAACCAGTGAACATGAATTTAATGTTTCATTGAAGCTGCTATTGTGTTAAAATATTAATCAGCAGAATACCACTTTCAGTTTCCTACTTATCCTGCCATTTTCACAGCGGTGTGAAATTAATATACAATGCTGATACTCTGATTTATGTCGTACAATGTCAACCAGAGCAAAAGGGACTATGGATTAGGCTTTCAGGTGCCTAAACATAGAAGTCTGGTGCCGATTTATATATTGCAGGCCATGGGAGATACTGTCACAGGGCTAACAGATGTCATGCAAAATGTAAGGGGGTCTCAAGCCAAGGGAAGCCATCTGGGATACTTGAGGTTGTCTAAAATGGTACTAAATGCCCCTCTGTGAGCAACCAGATTCCATTCACAAAGTCCAAAAGGTGATTTGACTGTATCATGAGGAAAATAAATGTATTAGGTGAGTACCACTGGTTTATTCCTCTTCTTTGAATCATTTTCATATTATTAAGGTCAGTTTTATGAAAACAGAATTGAGATTGGTATTATTAAATTTCCTCTGTTTTGTTGTTGTTGTTTTCTTTTTTTTAATTTTTTTTCCCATGTCTGAGGTAGCCTGTAATAGCATTATCATCTTCAGAATAACTCATGGTCATCTTCAGAATGACTCATGATGATGCCATACTGAGAATTACGAGTTCAAGGACACTAGGACCAAGTAACCTAAAGCCATCATCAGCTTTTGTATGAAGACTAATGTTTTTAATAAGAAATATGCACGTAGATGATTCTGTCTCTCTCTGTATGTGTGTGTATATATATATGAAGAAGGTTTTATTTAACTAAGTCATCCCTCCTTTTGACAGGACACCGAGTTATTAGGTACTTTTATTTTCCATCCTATTGCTTTCTTCTAGAATACTGGGGTGGGTTTTTTGTGTGCTGTTGTGCCCAGACTGAAAGTTCTAAACACAAAAAGTCTTGAACTTTGGTTGTGTATAAATACAGATCTGATTGATTTTCACATGTAGTTTAGCTTTACAGTAAAGCCCAGTATCTGTAGCTCAGAACACTTTCAGAAACACTTGAAATATCAATACAGGTTCTGCAGCTGTATTTTGTCTTCACTTTGTAGGCATGTAAGAAGTCTCTAGATAAAATGCTGCAAAAATGAGACTCGTGTTTCTCCTGCTTTGGTTTTCCTTTCAGTGTCTTGCCATTTCAGTAATTAAAAACTGAAATTGCTGCATGCATCAAGGACAATGTTCTGGCTATGAAGGTTCACATTCTCCAAAAAAGAGAGCATGTCAAACTATCTGCTCCTTTAGGAGTATGTAAAAGTCCTGCAGCTTTAAACAGGCACTCAGGTTTACTTCAGCAAGTAGTTATTAGCCAAAGTGCAGTGATAAGATTTTTAACTTCCACGTGCTGTACTAAGAAATTAGGACAATAAATAATGACAACACTTTGATATCACTCCTTTTCTCACTCTGAGACATGGAGGGAAAATCAGCTTCTCTCTTAAATAGTTCATGTCATCAGTCCAGCTTCATATCTTCAGGAGTTTAAAAACCTAATGTGGCACTAGGCATTCTTTCTTTTTACCTTGCAGAGACAAATACCACCTTTGCAGGCACTGAACTAAAGGAATGCAGAATTCAAGAGTAATCAAACTGTCATTGTACATGACAAGCTAATGCATCAATTTCAACAGACTTAAGGCTAGATGACAAGTCTAAATGACATCTAAAGCAGTCAAACATGATAGCCTTGCAATGACAGAAATGTTTGTAATTGTTTCAGTCGTCCCTCTTTGCACCTCTTTCACTTAAATCAAATGAAGTGACACCAGAACATTTGGCACGCTTGTAGAACAGTGACCCACTCTCCTGCTGAGCAGCAGTGTTTCATGTAAGCAGAGTACAGTGCATTTGGCTAGGTGTTTGAATCCATTTTAAACAGACTGTAATCAGAACTCCTACAAACAGGAACATTTACTTGTTTACATCTGTGTAATTCAACAAGGTGTGAAACAATTGCATAACATTTGTGAAAATGAAAGAAAAAAAATATCTTGTATCTTTTCTCATGCTTTAGGAGCTGGCAGTGGAAAAGTTGGGTTGTTTTTGTTGGTTTGTTTTTTAATCTAAGAAACATTGTAAAAATGATAAAAGCTATTACAAATAGTTTTTGCATTTTCCATATTACAACTTTCTAGGTGTTCTGTCAACCTGGCTGAAAATCTCCAATCCCAATATGTAATATTACAATTTCAGTTGTTAAATAATAGCAATGCTCTTAGTAATATTTTTTTTCCTATTTTTAAATTCAAACATTAAAAGCTGTAAATCCTATTTAAGTGCTTTTTATAAAAGAGAATTAAATTCTGAGTTAGGGTTTGCCTCCTGCTTTAATGCCAGTGACACATAAGCTTAACGTATCTGCTGGCCTATTTTTGAAGTGCAAGTCTCTAAGGGTAAAACACTAACATGATGGGAGAGGTAAACGGCCGTTGTGTTTTCACTTTACTAGAAGAATGACTTCCTCAGCACCAGGAAACAAGAAGGCAGGAGAACATCATCAGAGAGCCAGATAACAAGCCTCAGACTGCAATCAGAGATGCACAGGGCACAAAGGCATCACATAGGAAGCATTACATTTTAATGAACATTTTATCTGTGATTTCAGGAATGGCTTATGCAGTCCTCACGAGGAACATTGTCTTTTCAAATATAATCAAAAGTCAGCTTATGTTGTTGGGAGGATTTTGTCTTGTACTGTACCAAACCAGCATTGTGCACTCTTTGAAGTGCTGTGCTATTTTTGTGAGATTAACCAGAGGCTGCTGCATACCTTTAGCAACTGGGGCCCAAATCTTGGGAGCTGCAGACTGACACGTGCTGTAAACCAGCTGCATGCACTAGAGAGTACAGCTTGCCTTTTTTCACTTCAAGTTTTTGTGTTCACTTTGTCCAGAACTGATTCATCAGTGAGGGGGAAAGTGTCATTTATTTTTATGAAATTGGTGGTGCTGTGGGGACTGCACTGTAGGACTGGGAGATCTGAGCCTGCATTTCTGCCAGCATCAGGGCAGAAGGAGAGAAGCATAACCTTCTGATATTGTCAGCATCAGTTTTACCCTGGGATCCTTGCAGGTCTAATGGAGTAAACTAGAGAGCAGTGCAAAATAGCAGTTCCACACCAGAGAATCTGCTCTGTTGCCTCTGAAAACAACTTGCATCAGTAACAGAGATTAATGCAGATAACACATTTAGTTACCTTAAAAACGATACACTCACCAAAACATATCACTGCTTATTGTTTTGAACATCATGAAATTAGTTAATCTATCTAAGACATATTATAATATTAATTGTTTTATTTTTCTCTACTGGCTGTCATTTTTGTTTATGTACTTAGGATAAAGGTGATGGTCTGATTAAAAGGCTTAACTGCATTTACAAACAATGCAGTGTTTTCTGTACTTCCAAGGGTGCAGTATTTAATTATGTTAAAATGCAATTGCCCTAAATACTGCTCTATAAAATACTCTTTCTCCCTTCAGACCTTATTTCCTTAAATGCTGATAGGTTTTGTGTTCTTAACTCTACATCAAACAGCAAACAACATCCCGGTTCCTGCTGGGGGGGGAAGTCCTGATGAATAAGTGATATTTATCTAAAGATAACGTTAAAATTCTTCTGCTAATGTTGACCTTTGGCAGCCTGCTCACACATTTGACGAGGCAGTGTCAGACCATTTAAAAAATATATATCACAGAGCTGGACTATCTTTCAGTAACTGATAGGCTGCAGCATGCAATGAGCACGGATTCTTACCTGTAGGGTCAGAATTCCTGAATCACAGAAAGGCTGAATTAATGCTGGCTTTTACTGAAGCCTGTAGCACTTAATAGCTGAGTTTACCAGGACAGATTTTTTGGGGGTCTGTTTTATTTTGCAATCAGAATTCATAACTATGAACACCAAAAGTGTATAATATGCTGTCATTTCACTGCATTTTCAAGGTAATCACTATTCTTCATAGAATTTGTGGCCAAAGACACTATTCTGATCATTTGCTCTGATGCCCTTCATGGTTCAGTCATAATTCATTCTACTTTAGGGCAGAAGGGTGGAATAGACCTATATGACTAAATCCATGATCCACAGACTCTGGTGGTATCCTGAAGAGGTGAGGGCCTGATCATGGGTAAAGAACTGCAATTAGAAAAAGCAAAATAAAACCTCATATGAATACCTTTTTGTGTGAGTTATCAGCTACGTGCCACTGACTTTTGACAGGCAAAATCAGGAATTAGTCCATATTGTGGTTTTTCTAATGAATATTTTAAATTAAGATGGTACATATGGTAACAATTTAGTACAACTTCTTTTGCTTAAATACTAAATATTTATTGCATGCCTTTCCACAAAAAAAAAACAAACAACAACCAAACACCCCAAAACAAAACCAAAAACCAACCAAACCAAAACCAAAAAATCCCCAACATTTCCTTAGATCTTTTTCTTTCCCAAAGTACTATTTATCCTTTGGATTTAAAAAATGTTCACAAGCAATGTAACAGATGACCTCTGTCTATTCCTTCATAGCCCTTCCATTAAATATGAAAAAAAATAGGGAAGCTTTCCTAAATAGAAATGCTGTAAATATACTTTTTTTGTATAGTGCTGATAGTAAATTTACAGTTGAAGTTGGTTTCAAGTGGTATTCTTCATTCCCACATGATATTTGTTACACTAGAAGTTATTCAGTATTCCATGAGGCTTCAGTAAACTGGTGACATGGAAAACCAGGGCTACAGAAATCTTCTGTAGTTTTTTAGAGTAGAAGAATATTCCAGTATTTCTGAAGAGATGAATTGCAGCGATGAGGTGACACTTAGAAAACGGAAAAACAAATAAACAAAACCCTTCAGACAAAACTGATTTACTTCCCCCCCAGTATACAAAATCAACAGGGAAAGTTTAATCCCTTTGTAGCGCTAGCGACAGTGAAATCTGTTGTTACACTGAAATTGTGATTGCACAGGAATTAAGCCTTGTGGATTAAAATATTGCAAATTATGTTTTAGTTGTTTTCAGTAAAGTGAATAGATGCACTCAAGTACATTTATAATAAACAAGGAAAGAAAAAGCCCTACCATCTGTCTATAAAAGCAGAATTTAACCATAGAGTCTTACATGGAATTTAAAATAAAGCTTTTACAATTTAACAGAAAAGCTTTAAGTTTGACTGACTTTGTTATTGCCAAATTTTGGGGTTAGGGTTTTCACTGTAAACAACTTTCTTGTTACATTTCTATTTCCTCAATCTGATGGGGGAAAAAAATAATCACCTACTTCAGTCTAATATTTTATCAATGTTTGGGTCCACCATCAAATAAATGAAACATTCAGTCTTGAATTAAAATGTTACAACTTCTCCTATGCAGTTACAATATTTTACATTCCAGATCTTGATATCCTCTCCAGTACTCAGATAAATTTCCTACTGGAATAATTCTGAACTTCTTACTTCTAACTCCACTTTTAGCACTTTTGGACTGGATGTCATGGACTTGTCTGCTGCTCATGAATTTAGTGCTGCACTTGGGCGTGATGTAAATGAACTGGCAAAGCATACAGCTAAAAGCAGAAGCAAAGTGTCCAGGGAGCAGAAATCAGTATTTAGATCAGAATAACAGCATTGTTCTTTCAAGCAGACATTGTCTCATTCCCTTCTCCCTTGCTGTCTTTTCCCAATCATGGGATCACCTGTCTGTCATACCAAATCTTGTGCCATTCAGACTGGGTGGTGAACTCATTCAATTTGCCAACTCAGCAATAAAATGCCCACTTTTACTGGGTGGATATTCTGACCTTTTAGTGAAGAGAACATTCTTTGCCATGCAATTTGGTGGTTGCTAAAGGAGGCGTAAAGTAAATGATAGAACTGCTTGGGGAGACGTGGTAGGGATTTGGATCTCATCTTTCTGATGATGGTGAGATGTTAACTTTTCCAAAGCTGGAACATGAAACTGCCTTTTTGTAGCTTTATAACACTGGTATATTTTCATTCTAAAATTGGGAAATGCATACTCTAGAAAATATACATTAAATGTTCGTCATTTCAGTCAAAGATTTGAATGGGTGTGGTATTTTGTGCGAGTCCAGAAAATTGTGTGTTCAGTTCTAGTCTTCAAGGATTTGACAAAATAACAAGTCCTGGACACATTCCTGTTAGGGACTGATAAATCTTTGCTTAACTGAGCATCAACCATTTGGTACAGTTCAAAGGTCTAACCAAAAAATGTGCTGCTACTGCTTAATTTTTAAGATTTATATTAGTATGCTTAGTGTTGGAGAAACAATATTTCTTTTCCTGCTCCTTTCTGCTCATATGGTTCTGTAGCACTTCTCAGAAAAAAATAGGCCTAACACCTGACATATATATTATCTTCAGCAAGCTTTTCTAAATCATGTGTAATCTGAGGCAAATTAAGGGGTTTAACAAATACACAGCAATAATATTCTCCAAAATATACCAAGTTGTAATCACAATGTTTTAAAAATCATAATATTACCTGGAATATTTTGTTTTTCTCAGAATATCATATCTGCCTTAATGGAAGTAATGTTATATCCTTTAGGTGAAAGTGGTTCCTTGCTGCCTAAATAGCATTCATTATTGATAGGAATATTATGTGGAGGTGATGTTTTCTGTATTACAGCCCTGTACTGAAGTTACTCAGACACCTTTGATAATCGTGTAGCAAAGTACCATGAATTAGCCATAAAGGCAAAACTAAGTAACGTTTACTCCCTTTTTTTCCCTGCCTCATTCTGCTTTTTGTAGGAATTTAATTCCACTCTTGCTTAATAAGATGCATTAGTGAAGAATGAAGTGTGATATTCAGATCTGATTAGAACAGTCTTTTCAGAATTTAGAGTCCTTTTCCTATTCAGTGGTAAAATCCAGGTACAAATATTCACCTTGTAGAATACTCACTTTTCACTAGCCTGGTCACTGACCAGTGATCTGGACAGACAGATCACTTACATAGCCTAAAACATGATCAAAAATCTCCAGTATCTGTTGTCAAGTAATGGCATCTTTGTCCCCTGAACTAGAGGGAGATAAATTTTAATGTGTGTAGACTACACTCTGTCATTGCAAGAATATTCTTCATAAAATGATGATAACACTCTGTGCAGTCTGCATCTCTATGAGTCTGTACAACTCTATGAATCTGTGCAACGCACTCAGACCACTAAAATCGGGAGGTAGCATTTCAGACCAGATACTAGGCAATGGAGAGTAGTTCCTACAGGCTGCAAGTGCATGATGCCATCAGTCCATCATCAGGCAAAACCTCACTATGGAAATCTGGCTACCTGTCTGTGTAGTGCACAGGCAGTGTTGTTATGGCTGTACTTTCAGTTCATCAATGTGTAAATCCCAGCTTCATAATACACAGTTGGGTCATTTGCTTCAGAGATTAGAAAGTGGGGCTTTATTATAAACAAAGTTTTAGTAAATGGAGTGTAAGTGAAGGCTCTCAAGTTGCCCTGTAAAATAATTGTTGTAAAGCACAAAACTAAGGCTTTCACCTATCAACAGAAGCCAAGAGAGGGGTGTTTATATGGCAAGTCTGATACACCCTGTGACTCCTACTGTAGAATAAAGAAGACAGATGACAATTTAATTTTTGAATAAAGCGAAGTAGGCACGGCCACAAATGTAGAACAGTGTTCTGCTTACCTCCACTTAGTAACGTTGCTACAAAAACAAAGCCACACTTGTCAGTGCAAGGAAATGCTTGTATGGAGTTTTGTTACACCTGGGATAATTGCCATGCAGTAGTTTGGATTCCTGCTCTGATACTACATACCAGCCCAAAACCTGGCATGGGATTTAAATTGTTGCCTAATACCGTGATGTTAGCTTAGCTGAAACTTAACAGGTATTCCTGATCCAAATATGTTTAGGATAAAAATGACTTTGAGCTGTTCAAACTGCATTCCAGATATCCTTGCAGTATATCATCTGTGTATCAGAATATTGAAAACTGTAAATACTTGCAGAGATTTCTTTTCTCCATGCTTCAATTTTTGGAGTCTGTGCAGCCATAGGGGTAAGTATGGCAAGTCCTGGTAAGACTGGTAATACTGGTCTGAGTCCTGCTATGTTTTTTTATCCTTGAGTTTTTAATGATTCAGGAGTTCCTGTTCTTCTTTGCTCTGCTCTTCTAAAAACTACCTGCATGGCTTTAGATTTGGTCCCAGGACATGGATTACATGAGTAAGCATGACTGGGTATTCAGCAGTACACAGCACCAGTCTTCTTTTCTCCAGGTAACACAGGCAGACAGTGCTTTGGGTACAAGACAAAGCTGTACTGTTGATCACTCTTGAGTTCTTATTTGGGCCTTATTTCCTAGACCCTGTACTGTATTTTTCTTTGTAAACCCAAATATTTGTTTGTTATTCTTTGTCAGTGTGAAGATTTCTGGTATTGTTGCTTCGTCTAACGTTCCTTGCTACTGTCATTTCTCCCATGTGTCATCACACTCTTCTCCTGAATAGTTTTTCAATTTGCAATGCAATTGTTTTTCACAGATCCATGCGATGTTTGTGCCTGTTAATGTTTGGCTTAACTTGCAGTACATGCTGAAATTTGTCCTTCTTCAGATCAGTGGTTAAGTTGCTGTCTGAATTTAAGAGCATGCTTTCTGCACAAGCACTTTGTGGCACGTTAATATGCCTCACTGTGGGTTTAGTTTGGAGCCCTTATTTGTATCTGTTGTTCAGCTGAGGTCCCCGTTCTTGGTTGTACTGTTTGCTACACCAGCACATCACTGGGGCTCGGTACTCAGGATCTATGAGCCTCAAAAAAACTCTAATTTTTGTTTGTCTCATTTTTTTTTGGAATACGTAAACCAAATGTTAGAAATCTGAACAGAATTTTGAATTTTCTAGAAGCTTTCTATTATAAGGTAGAGAAACTTTAAAAAGAAAGTTATTAATATAATATTTGAGGTAAACTTTGTAAGAGAGAGGTGGACTTACGGGTCTCTTTCTACTCCTGTGGTTATTTTTTGAAGGTTTGATTTTTGAACAAAAGTGTTGGCTCACACAGTAGAACTGCCCAGTGAGCTACTGTTAAATGAATATACATTAGGAATGGATAAGTTGCAACATTTCAAGGTGGTCAGATAGCCTACGCTGTAGTTAAAAAAACAGAATAAGTGAGATTCATATTCTTGTGGAATGTGTGTTGCTACTGTTACAAACTAATGGTTTGCCACTGCTGTCTTTCCATGTGATGCCAAGGAAAAAATGTCAGGTGAAAACACTGGAGTTGTATAACACCTTGCAGTAAGAACAAGGTAAAAATATCAAAATACGAGATCTCCTTCTCCTTTGAGCCTCAACGGGGAGTGAGATAATAGTTATGGCTGTTAGGATGTTGTGGTTATCTTTGTAATGGTGTTGCATATGGTTATGGTGACACTTCTACACGGAAAACTGACTGAACGTTGTCTGTAAGTCTGCCAACATTTGTATATTATGCAGTCACTGAAAGAAAATCTTCTCCCTGTAAATTTGGGAAAATAGTTTGGGAAGGTAAAGCTGTAGTAATTTTCACCATTCTGCATTGAATTCTTAGCCAAGATAACAGTCTCTGTATCTGTACTTTAGACCACTGTGGATTCTTTAAATATAAACTTGTAGCCCTTTCATAAATGGAAGAGGATATAATAGGTAAGAAAGCTGTTGTGGATAGAAGTCATGTCAAGGATCTATTTTGAATGGGACCTTAAGAAGGTTTAGCTGGATTAGGCAAAGGCAAAAATCTTCTTTGTTGATTCTTCAGGCTTTCAGAGTGGCTTTATTTTTGTGGCATTGATGTTTATTTGGTTTGTGCAGGATAAATATGGCTTAAGTGTTTGACAGTTCTCTCTCCGTTCATGACAAATTGGGTTTCCATTGCTGATCATGCCTGTTAGTGAAATATATATTCGTGTTATCCTGTTTGATAAAGAGCAGTGAAGCACGAGTGTCTCCTGAAGAGAAGCTTCCACTTACAATGAGAAGTATATTATTTCTGCCTGAGCTGCAGGGGCATTTTCCAGCTCTGCTAATTCCACATTCATTCCTTTGTAGGATGCAGAAGGAATTAAAGTCACTAGGGAACCTCCTGCCTGATTGCCAGAGAAATTACTGCTTTCTTCAAATCATTTAAAGGAAATTCATTGGTAGAATAGCTCGCTCACTTAATATCTGCTGTATTTGCTTACTAAATGCATCTACATGGTAATTGTTGCTGTTGTGGGAAGCGGTAAGACCCCTTAAAGACATCATTTGAGGATTTTAGTCAAGTAATTGACCAAATGTTTAATTCCAATAACCTTTGATACTGTCTAGAGGGATGTAAACTAACATGAAGGACACCAGATAAATATTCAGGCATTTGAATCCCAGTGATATTAGTGATGTGGCAGTTCTGTACCACCTTCTTGAGCCTTTTCTACTCTCCCTTCATGGGGGAAAACGGGAATTGTTCCAGTACTGTCAGTACGGATCTTTAAATTCTCCAGTGTTCTGATACATATTTCTGCTCCTCTTTCAGCCCCATTAATGTCTTAACACTTTTACAATCTTTATTTGTCTTCTTAGCGTGATGTTGGACTGCTTCCACACAGACTCCTTTTACTTGCTTCAGCAAGAATATTCCAAGAGAACAACGTGTTAATTTTCTTCAGTTATGGATCCTTCCTGATTTTACAAAGGCATGTTCCACTGGTGCTGTACCATCCTACCTCGACACAGCCTACACGTACTGCAGGCTTTCTCTGCAGTATGTGGCTGACCTGTTTATAAGTCAAGGAGCTAGATCGTGAAAATATGTTTTACAAGTGACATTTCAGTATGACTTTGGGTGCAGTGTGTATGGATCTAATCCTATAGTACTTCTTTAAGGGTACAGTTCTAACATTAAATCTCTGCAAGTGCCAATGCTTGCCCTGGCACCAGACAGTACCAGATGGTGACAGCTCCTGAGCGCCCATGGACCCAGCTGCAGGCGGCCGGAGCAGCAACCCCCAGGTGTGCTTTCCCTCCCCATGCCCTCCCCTTTCTCTGCTCAGACTGCAGGGGCGTGTGGCTTCCCACGGGATGGACAACTCCACAGTCACTAAAGGCACTCTTTGATATCGCAGAAATCCTCAGCTGGGGTCTTCACTCTCATTAAGTCTTTTTTGCAGCACAAAAGAGTATGTCCTGCAGATTTTGGCACCTTGGCTGATTCTTTCAATTAATACTTTCACCTGCTGCACAGTGATATGTCCAGAAGTCTCGTGAAACATTCTGTTTCTATACTGCATGAATGTTCTTTCAGTTGATCCTTTTAGCCTTTTTTATATTTGCCTTTTTAATGGTCATGGCAAAGAAACTCTTGCTTTGAGTATTCAGCCTGGCCCATTGTCTTGCAGATAACTGAATTGCTGGGAAAATATGGAATCTTCATATCATATGGAACAGCATTTCTTGTATTTTAACGCTTCTAGTTGTTGCATAGGAAAGTTACCCTCTCAAAGGGTATTGTTCTTCATATGCTCTGCTGCTGATCACATGGTGCTAGATGATGACCTTCAGTAATGATTCACCAAGTCCTTCTTTATTTGCTCTAAATGTTAACCAAAAGGAACAGAAAGGAGATGGGAAGTACTAGGGTACTGTTTTACTTTATTCACTGCTTGCTGAAAAATTACCTTTTTCTTTTTCTGTACTTGTCTCTTAAGTATTTGTGTGGGAATTAAGTAATACTGCCAGACAAAATGCATATTGCTTTTTCATATTAATGTCTAACGAATTATATTAACTATATGTCCTCTTTTGTTAAGTTACTAATGTCCAGAGTTAGAGCAGAAAATCCCTTTTATACAGGGTCCATCCTTATGTCAGTAGGTCCTAGGTTCTCATCGTATACAGAACTTGAAAAGCATTAATTAGACATTCTGGATGTCTAATTCACTTTTATGGAAAAAGACTTTTACTGTTTGTAGCATTTTGAGGTGTTTTTTACTAAATAATTTCTGGGGATGGCTGAAAATTCTTTTTTTCTCCAGTGAACCTTTTTCCACCAATATTCTTTGGAAGTTTTACTGTTCTAGCACTGCTTCAGTTCTTTTTAGGTCCTGCTCGCCAGGTGAGAGTAATACAGTTTTTCCACTTTTCATTTACTGATAGCTTTGCCTCAAATACATTGTAACTTGAGTTTAAAAGGACGTTTCTCAGTCCATAAGGGTGCTGCCCTGCATTGTGCACTGCACAGCTCTTACAGAATGTTACTAGAGCCCTAGTGAAAGCAGTAGGAATACTTGCTTGGGCAAAGCTGATTTTGTATGAGTTTCTGTCACGTTGATTACTTTCATATTAACTTTTCAGCAAAGGAAAGATGAGGTGGATCCAGGTGTGGGTGGGGAAGCAATAGAGCTGGAAAGAGGAGAAAAGACAGCTGCTTGCTCCAGAAGAGCAGACTTTTTTTGTTTGGTTTTTTTTTTTTCCCCTTCTCTCTTGAAGGTTAACTACTTATTAACTCAGCAGATGCCTGGAAAGTTACCCTCTTCCTTCCATTTTAGCATAGTGTCTGTGGGTGTGTAAACACCCAGGAAGACAGAAGTAGCAATTCCTCTGTGAGATGTGTTTATTTTCTAGCCTGCCCCCAACTCTGGAGACTTTCAAAGCTGCCTGGACTTGTTCCTGTGTGATCTACTCTAGGCAATCCTGCTCTGGCAGGGGGGTTGGATAGAAGATCTTTAGAGGAATCAACAGGTTTGTAATTACTGGAAAAGCAGTAGGGCTGAATTTCTACAAATACTTTATATTTTATTATTGCTGTGATTGCTGTCATTTGTGTTTAGGAGGAAGTAAAGGGGATTTAAAGATTCATATGAAATAACTTTTTTTTTTTTCGATGGAAATAGGATTTGTTTAGCACGGGCACAAGAGCATTCTCAAAATCCATTCTGGGGGAGAGAAGAGTGAAAACCCAGTGTGTGATTTATGTAGTTTTTAATATGACACATGAGAAATCTTAAAGACAGTCTGCACTCATGTCAGTCTGTCAAAGGGCTTCTACAGCTTCCAAATCCACAGAGAACAATTCATTAACTAATGGTTTTCATCTTCTCAGTGTCTCATCATAAAAATGCCATGATAACAAAAAACAAAGCACAAATAATTATAAATGTTATTAAACTCTTGGCATTGCATATCCTTTTTTTCTCTTTTAATCTTATTCCCAAAAGTAAAATGGGCGTTATATTGTCAATGCCAAATCAAGGTACTGCTGAAGAGAGAGATACATGTCTAAGAATGCCCAAATCATTACTAACCTGTATATGATCATCCAAATCTAAGTAGTACTCTCTTAAGTATAAGGATTCAGGGAATTTTTGTATAAGACCGGTCAGCCATACCCCAATCACGTGTGCACTAAGGATGCCTAAACTACACTCAAAGTGCCAGTAGGTGTGCAGTTCACAGAAAAGAACTGAAACAAAGTTTTAATGCTTCGGATACATGGAAGAGTGTTGGTGACTTTCAAGGCTTGACCTACTTAGAACACAGCCACATGCGCTCCTATCTGGAGCAGCCTGTCTAGTATCATACAGAAAGGCTGGAGAGCAAATTCCCCCCTTCTATGGAAGCCCAAGGCAATGGTGCTGTACAGGAAGGATTTCAAGCCCAGGGATTTGTGAGTATGCTATAAGCTATATAAAAGTAACCTTGTATTTATATACACAATTTAATGTAGTTGCCAGCTGCTGGTTTTGAAGGAGTGGTGTCCACAGAAATCCATTTTGTTGTCCATACATTGATAGACATATATAATTTAGAAAACACATGTAGAATGCAAAGCAGTTAGGACTGATGTGCTCATTGTTTGTGCTTTTTACCTTCATGTGACTCAGAAAAGAAAACAAACCATGAGGTGCAGTCTCATGGTAACAACCAGAACCCGAATCACGTAAGAGTAAGTCTAATGTGTCCGTTTTTCCTGTCACTGGAAACACACATTACCGTGTTTTTGTTGGGCTGTGGTTCTGCATTGTTTCACGTCACTGGCCCTCCAATGATTACTGGGTGCATCCTGAGCTTTCAGTTCATATACACTTTTTGTAACCACATTTTCCTATGAAAACATTCCTGAATTCATTGCGACGTACAAAGCGCAAGTAAAATTGCTGAAAAAGTAGGAAATGCAGAGCTGATGGCTCCTAACTGCTTCAACTGCCAGGATAATTAGCACTGAAAAATGATAAAGGCTGGCTCATATTCACGTTGATGAGACTGATAGCTGTCAGTGCTAACAACTCTGTGTGAATTATAAAAAGAAAAGGTCATTTCAGCAGTGCTTTCTCACGACCAGCTCCCCCCGGATCCGCACGGGAAGGGCACCTCTCCACACTGACCGGAGTCACCGATTTTGGGTGACGGGGCGGGACTGGCCAGGCGCTGCTCGGTGGGGTCTGGGCTCGACCGCAGCGCGCTGGGAGCCGCAG